>LNAC01000372.1:339045-671004 GCA_002007465.1 Ailurus styani | reverse complement strand
TCCCAGCGCTGATTGGCCGAAGCCGCGGGGGGCGGGGCGGCGGGTGTGAAGGGGGCGGGCTCGGGCTGCTCCCGGCTCCCTCCCGTCTGCCGGTCTGCGTCCTCTCGCGGCTCCCGCGTTGCATCATCTCCAGCCCGCGGCTGCTGTGGGAAGGTTGGGCGCGGCGCGACCCACTCAGGCCGGGGCTCCCGCCTGCTCTCCCGCACCTCTCCCGGCCCTTTCCGCACCTGCTTCTGCACCCACGCCGGGAGCTCCCCGCGGGCCGGCTCCCAGAACCCGCGGGGTAGAGCCGGCGGACGCTCCGCCAGATCCGTTCCCTGAGAGCCCCGGCTAATCCCAGAGCCAAGTCCCCCGCCCCCTCCAGCTCCGGGCCGCGAGCAGCGCCATGGAGAAGAGTAGCGAAACCAACGGCTACCTGGACGGCGCCCAGGCGGGACCTGCAGCAGGGCCTGGCGCGCCCGGATCCGCGGCGGGACACGCGCGGCGCTGCGCGGGCTTCCTACGGCGGCACGCGCTGGTGCTGCTCACTGTGTCCGGAGTGCTGGCGGGCGCCGGCCTGGGCGCGGCGCTGCGCGGGCTTGGCCTCTCCCGCACGCAGGTCGCCTACCTGTCCTTCCCAGGTGAGATGCTGCTCCGCATGCTGCGCATGATCATCCTGCCGCTGGTCGTCTGCAGCCTGGTGTCGGGCGCCGCGTCCCTCGACGCCAGCTCTCTCGGGCGCCTGGGAGGCATCGCCATCGCCTACTTCGGCCTCACCACGCTTGGCGCCTCAGCGCTCGCCGTCGCTTTAGCGTTCATCATCAAGCCCGGGTCTGGCGCGCAGACCCTCCAGTCCAGCGACCTGGGGCTGGAGGAGTCGGGGGCCCCTCCGGTCCCCAAAGAGACAGTGGACTCTTTCCTCGACCTGGCCAGGTAACGCCCCGCCCCCCGCCCGCACCTCGCCAAGTGCACAGTGGGACACAAGCTCTCTAAAGCACACACACACACACGCACACACAGCACACACACGCACACACACACACCACCCTCATAAACTGCTAAGAGTTCATTCTTAATCCGCTACTGGTGAGGAAGCAGCCCTACCGTTTGGTGGGAGTGTGTTAGGGAAGAGGCGGCTGTCTCACCTGTACTGTACTCCTTATACTATCTGGCCGCGCTTACCAGTAAAAACGTTCCAACCACATCCCAATAGCTTCCCCCTATTTTTTCCCCCCGCACAGTGCCCGAAAGCTTCTGGGAGCATTAGTTAAATTTCGCCTGTATCATCCTCAGCTGTAATCTCTAGCCTCCCCTGTTTCAGCCCTTTGGCTGAGAGGAAGGTGGCAATTTTTGAAGACTTTTCAGTGGACCCAAGGAGAACAAGGCTGGGGTTAGTTGGATGAGGCCCATTGCCCAGAAACATGGCTCTCTGGGGGGCCTGAGACAGGCTGCTGTCCACCCCACAGTCAGGACCACTGGAGAGTGCTCTGAGTTTCAAGGAGCTTTGTTTCTGGAAGGGTGAGTTCTAGAGGGGAAGGAGTTTTGCTGGCTTTTTGTGACTCTTAGAAGTTGCATTTTATCCCTTGAGATGCAGTGTTGTTTCTGGATTATCCAAAGCCTCAGCCTCTCTTGGTTTCGCCATTAGCCCAGAGTTCACAGATGGGAAAATTGCAGCCTGGAGGCATTTACCGTCCTGGCCAAGTTCAGCTGAGTGAGGAGCTCAGCTGGCTCCTCCAGGTTTCCGAAAATTCTGGATTCGGAGCCTTGGAGGTATGTTTTGTCTTGAGTCACTGAGGCAAAGCTCCTCATGGCTGAGACTGTGAAAAACAGCAAACCCTGGGCAAAGTGACTTAACTTCCTGCTATTTCCTTTTCTCCCTCTGGAAAATGTGATGACTGTCTGCCATTTGAGACTGTGTTCATTTGAAACTACAACAACAGCAATAAAAGTCCAAGGCTTTTGTATGGGGGGGGATCTCCAATGAGGGGGACCAAAAATTTCTTAACAAAAAGGCAGGTGGAGGTGGCCTCTTAGGACTTTGATGTGATCACAGTCTTTGGTGTCTGGCAGCTTGATATTTTGAGTCTTTTGAAACCCTTAAAGTTTTGAGACTTTTAGGTGGGTGTTGAAAACAAAGTCTACTAAGGTTGAGAGAGCCTTTGGCTTATTACGTTCCCTCTATCAGTCAGCTTTCCCCAGGAGGGAAGGTGGTGATGGGGTTAAAGGATTCTTTTTTGCAGGGATGAGTGACCCAGGGAAGGGAGTATGGATGCCCAGCTCTGATCTGCTGGTGGTACCCCAGAGGGAGGCTCAATAGCATTCTTTTATCTCCAAAAGAGGGACAGTGGCCCCCAAACGGTGCAAGGTAAGGTGAGGGGTTACTTTCTTACCACCTGTCTCAGGAGGGAACATCTTACTTCCTGATCGTGATTTTCTAGGTTTAGATCTAAACCCCCATAGCTGTTGCTTCTTAAGTGAACAGTGAGGTTGGCTCAGTTGGTTAAGCATCTGCCTTCATCTTGGGTCGTAATCCCGGAGTCCTGGGATCTGTCTGCATCTGGCTCCCTGCTCAGTGGGGAGTCGGCTTCTCCCTTCCCACTCCCCTTGCTTGTGTTCTCTCTCCCTGTCAAACATCTTAAAAAAAAAAATGGAAGTGAACGGTGACCCAGCATCACGGCTTAGTGGTCTGTCTGGGTGCAGACTTTTCAGTAACTTGGGCTGCAGATGTCGGAAAGGACTAAGAGAACTTTTGTCGTGGCTCGTTGGGAATAGGCAGCCTTTCATAATGCTTCCAGCCAGCTTCCAGCAGCTCACGGATAAAGGTAGGGTAGGTGGTATGATCCTATTTTACGACTGAGGAAACTGAGACAGATTAAGTGATTTGCTCAAGGTCACAGAGTGGTTTATCAAAAGAGGGATCAGTGAAACTATGAGTCTTGTGCCCCAGCGTTCAGGGCTCTGTTTCCCCCACTTTTCCCTCCCCCAAGTCAGTATGCCTAGTAGTGGTGCCATGGTGCTGGTCTAGTCTGACCATTTCAGACATTTGCTCTGGGCCAAAAGGGCATCAGGTAAGAATATGATTTGGGTCAGGGCAGATGCCCACTTGCTCTAAATAGAGGACCTGAGCCCCGTCAGTGAAGGAAAGCCTGTATACTGCTGCTCTGATTGGCCTTCACCTTGAGCAGCTGGTGAGAGGGAACTGGGTTCTGAGCCATGCTCAGTTCTTCCTGGGTCACTGGGTCAAAGTTTGAAATTTGTTTCTTTCAAAGAAACCCCGCAGATGCTGATTTTGTGGGACTCTAGGCATGTTCCTTGGCAAAGGCAGGGCGCACTCCTTTCTGCCTGTGGGCACTGAATGAAGTAAGCCGTCCGGCAAACACCTCAGCTATCCCGCAGGCCCTCACTGGGTAACTGCCCAGAACTCAAACACCCAGGAGGAGTGGGAGAAGTCTCTGACTTAGGTCCCCCATTTGCTGAGGCTTTGCTGGTGGGGGAGCACCCCGGGGTCTCTCTGCTATGATTTATTATTTTTCTCAGGATGGAACTACTAAGTCAGAAAGAAATGAAGTGCACAAACATTGATTATAACTTTTAGAAGATTTTCAGAATGCCCTTGCTAAGTGATTTGATTTCCCAACGCACAGTGGATTAGAGGTAACAGGCCGAGGAGTGCGTGTGAGGCACAGGTGTTAGAAGCAGGCCCTTCGAGAACTGAGAAGGGGTGATTGAGAGCAACTGGCAGGTGGGAAAGTCCCAGTCTCCTCCTGAGCAGCCCAGAACTGGGTGTGACCCAAGTGATTGAGCTGTGACTGTTCATCCAAAATGAAATGGTTTCAGCACCAAAGAGCCCGAAACAGGTTATGAGGAACTCATTATGGAACTTCTTGGTCCCTAACAAGGCGTACTGATTGTGAGTCCTAGAGCATGTCCCTAATTTCTGTGTCTTAGCTTCTTCATTTCTGTAATGGGCATCCTGAGAGTACCTACCTCAGAAGATTGCTCTGAGGGTTACATGAGTAATGTCTGTAAAGCTGTTAGAGCAGGGCCGGCCCACTCTCTGCTTGCTCTGGTTACACATGGAGGTGTATTACAGAGCTATCAGGAAGTTGTCTTTGTTTCACATGAACTTCTGGGGATGGCCCTCTTTCCATAGTCTGAAAGAAAAGAGAATAAATGTTGGGGGGAGGGAATGTTTGGGGGAGCTCGGGATGACTTGAAGCTTATGTTTTTAGGTGTGCTGGGAACTACATGGAGCTTGGAGGAAAAGAAGTGAACAGTTACTAAGAGACTATCTTGTTTGGACTAAGACAATCAACACTGTAGGGAAAAGAAGTGGGGGGCACCTGGGTGCCTCAGTGGATTAAACATCTGCCTTCGGCTTAGGTCATAATCTCAGGGTTCTGGGATCAAACCCTGGGCCTTACATCAGGCTGTCTGCTCAGCGGGGAGTCTGCTTCTCCTTCTCACTCTCCCTCTATGCTCTCTCTCAAATAAATAAATAAAAATATTAATAAAAAAAGAATCAACATGTGGGAAATTTGGAAAATGTAGAAAAGTCACAAGTGAACACAGAAGAGCCTTCCATTCTAAAAGGGAGCAGAAATCCTCACATATTCTCTCTGACATTCCAGTTTCTGCATTCCCTTCCCCCACCCCCCACACCAGCCCCTGTATTACATGTTTGTGGTCTCCAGAGTTCACCAGTCGACCTCAGTTTTCTTCAGCTATAAGTGGAAAGGATTGAGACCACTGGTTTCTAACATTCCCTTGGGTGTTAAAATTTGTAGTTTTCAACTGGAAAACTGGAGGCTTATCTGCAAAGGTGGCAGGTAGGGACAGCTGCTGGGCCCAGGGCTCCATCTATACCCATAGCCAGAAGAATGGCCTGAGGCCATTGTCTTTTTTTTTTTTAATTACCATATAATGTATTATTTGCTTCAGGGGTACAGGTCTGTGAATCATCAGGCTTACACGATTCACAGCACTCACCATAGCACAAACGCTCCCCAATGTCCATCACCCAGCCACCCTATCCCTCCCAACCTCAGTTTGTTTCCTGAGATTAAGAGTCTCTTATTGTTTGTCTCCCTTCCAGAGGCCACCGTCTTTTGCAAAGTGTAGCAGGGCACCCTGTGCCTGGCCTGGTAGACACAAGTGAGATTTTGCCTGTTGCCCAGTTTGCTAGGCTTTATTGTTTATTTCTTGTGCTCATTTTCTCAACAGTGGACAGTGCTCTGTGCCTTTCCCTTCACAGAGGGAGGTGTGACGGACTGACTTTCCTGGTCAAGGACTGGTGTAAATATGATGCCTCTCGACCTGCAAAGAACACATTTCTTTAATAGCTTCAGAGAAACCTATCGGAGACTGAGCTCTAATCTTAACCCCTAGGTCGCAGTCAAGAGAGTGAATAATAATTTCTTTTAAGGGCTGGCCATGGGAGGCTGTTTGGCTATGCCTTTGTCTCTCTTCTATAGGCAAGACGAAGACTCTTAGCAAATCTAACAAGGATCCAAATTAATGGAGGTTTCTCAGCCTAATTAGTCACTAAAGGGAAAAAGTGGCAGCTTGTTATTTAAAAAAATAAGTGCTTTTACCTTGACCTTTCCTTCTGCCACCCAGGAGACTCCCTGAATAGTTCAGAGACTGAAAAGAGCATACACACAGCGGGGTGGTATGGGGGGTGATTAAAAGCAGACACTGGGATCAATTACCTGAGTTTGAATTCAGCTCTACCACTTACTAGCTGTATGGACAAGTCTTTAAGCCTCTCTTTGCCTCAGTTTTCTTATCTGTAAAATGAGACTAATAATGGTATCTACTACCTGCATTTGTTATGAGGATTAAGTGAGTTAATATTGGAGTGTCTTGCTGATATTGTCAAGTGTCCCCGCCCATCAGGGATAGCCCTCAGGCCACTTGTTACAGAGAAGTAGTGCTGTTTTTAATCTTATTTCCGCAAAAGTCCCCCACGCCAGGGGCCTGGCATTAACCTTTCCAGCTGGAATCTAAAACTGGATATGGGCCTTAAAAAGAGGGTAGACTACTCCCCTGACCCCCACTGTCACCAGAGTGTGAGCCCACTACCCACAGGCCTTTCTCTGCTCCCAGCCTTGTGGGGGGTACCAGGATCTGAAGGGATATGTCCCTGTTAACCGACTCTGTAACAATAAACACTAAGGATAATAAATGTTTAGCAGGTGTACATACCATGCCATATCCTGTTCTGAACAGTCTTTGAAATTTTCATAAATTCAGTAAAGAATTTTTGAACTTAAATAAAAGGAAATATTTCTGGAACAAAAAAATATACTTAAGCAAAAGTAAATTGTTTTCCATTCTTCTCCTATAGGACAGGGAAATGCATACCACCCTTGACAAATAGGATCAGAAGAGCAAACAGTACCAGATTATAAAGAAGGAACATTTTTGAAGTTTTTCATTGTGTGAGCTGCCTGCATGTACACCAACACTAACAGAAGTTCAGCCTCCTTTCCTACCAGGTTTTCTGTTTAAGTAATGTACCCAAAGGTTCCTATAGCACTCGAAAAGCGTATCCATTTGTTCTTTCCTAATTTGGTCTGACATGGGTCTCTGAATTTAGTATAGACTTGATATTTATTTTATTTTATTTTTATTTTTTAAAGATTTTATTTATTTATTTGACACACAGAGAGAGATCAGATCACAAGTAGGCAGAGAGGCAGGCAAAGAGAGAGAGGAGGAAGCAGGCTCCCCGCCAAGCAGAGAGCCCGATGCGGGCCTCGATCCCAGGACCCTGAGATCATGACCTGAGCCGAAGGCAGAGGCTTTAACCCACTGAGCCACCCAGGCGCCCTAGACTTGACATTTTTGTAGATGTTTTTGACTTAGACCTACTCTAAGAAATGCACTTTAAGTTATGGCTTCGGTACACATTTTCCCCCAACCTCCCCTACATACATGAAACAAGTGCCAAAACAGCATTTTAAATGTGATACATGCAGGTATTTTCAATTCTAATGTATTAATATTTTATAAAACATTGGCTTTAACTAATAAATTGCTTTCACAGCCTCCTAATGTTAGAGAAACTGATCCAATGTAGATCTGGTATTATGTAATTTAGGTAAATTTCTAAGGATCCAGTAACAGAAGAAGGAAATATTTGAGAGTTTGAATAAGATGAAGAGCTCAGTGGTTAGAAGCCCCCTAACACCCAGTGAAATTGAGTACTGTGTAGAGGTACCAAGCGTGGAAAGACCATTTGGTCCTTCTTACTCCCAGACTCTGGATCACAAAAGTCTAGATCTGCAGTGTCCAGTAGGATAGACACTAGTCACAGGTAATTACATTTAACTCGTTTAAACGTAAATAAAATAAAATAAAATAATTCAGATCTTCCATGCACCGGCCATATTTCAAGTGTCCAACAACCACATGACTACCTTTTTGGACAGTGTTAGTCTAGGTGGAGTATGAATGCGAGATGTAAACCAGCTTAATGTCTCTGGGTTCTTGGTGTCCCCATGTGCTAAATGAGGGTGTTGATCTTGACCACCTCTAAAATCTCTTCCAGCTCAAATGTTTCTTAATTTTGAAAGCACTTGAGTTACTATGTGAATGTGAGCCTGAAGACAGAGCTATGAGGGGCAAATCTACTTGCATAACAAACAGCTGATCCCTGAATGCAGGAGAGCTCCGGAGTAAGGAAGCTGGAGTTCCTTCACAGCAGCGTCTGTGTTTAAAAACCAAAGGGAAGAAGGGTAAGAAGCTTGCAGAGAGGAGATCAAAGTCGGAGGGCTGACACTAGCCAACTATAAAAGACTTACCATAAAACAACAGTAATCAAGACAATGTGATGTTGGGGAAGGCATTGTCAAATAGATCAATGGAACGGAATAGAGAGCCTGTGTAAATATAGTCATCTTATCTTTGACAAAGGAGTAGAGGCCATACATTGGCACAAAGATAATCTTTTCAACAAACTGTGCTGGAACAGCTGGACATCTGACCCCTAGACACAGACCTTGCACCAGTCACAAAAATTGACTCAAAACGGGTCACAGACCTAAATGTAAAATGCAAAACTCTAAAACTTCTGGAAGAAAACATAGAAAACCTGAATGACCATCAGTATGGTCATGACTTTTTAGATACAACACCAAGGGCACAGTTTGTGAAGAGTGCAGAGAAATGTTTTTGCTTTACTCCCACAGTCTCAGCTCCTTGCCCTTAGTGTGGGAGGAGGGACTGCGCCTAGTCTGTGGCAACCAGAGGGACCAAGGGAAAGGAGGATGATTTTGTGGCTGCCTGAGCTACATCTCACTGCCCCCAGGTGGTGCCTTCCCAGGGACTAATATCTGAGAGCTGAGCTATAGAAAATGCAGTCATCCCTTTGAACATATGTATTTTTTTTGGTTGTGAACTCTTTGCAGTTAGAACTATATCTTATTTTTTAGCCTTTTAAGCAGATGTGAGATAGGATTTAAATATAATAAAATGCACCCATTTTAGATGTACAGGTCAATGAGTTTTAATAAAGAATGAGTTGCAATAAAGAAAGTCTAATAGCGAGAAAGAGACCCCAATTTTACGTAACCTAATCATGAAAATGACATCCCATCCCCTTTGCTGTATTCTGTTGGCTAGAAGCAAATCATAGGCCCGACCCACACTCAAGGGGAGGGTATTGTACTCAGTGTGACTACCAGGAGTTCTCTTAGATTGCTTGCCAACCTGGGTTGCAGTCAGACCTGCTTACCTCTGAAACCAAATGCACTGCAAATAGTTGCCTGGAGATTCCAGTGCTAGGTAAACAACTCAGCCACCGAAGTAAGTATAAATGGATCCGTTCGGCACAAATTGCAAAGGATGATTCAGTCTTTTACAAATGGACCGTCACTGGGATTTTGTTATATATCAAGACCAGCATCCTGCATAGAGCCTGACCCAGAGGACACCCTCAGTAAAAACCGTTCACATGAATAGATTTTGGTTTCAAAATGTAGCTTAACTTGACCCATCCTATTGCTCTTCTTTTACAACAAATATTTTATAAAATCCTTCATCCTGAAATGAAATCCATAAACAGAATTTCAATTCATTTCCATTTCAAAGCATCAACGTGACTCAACAGAAGGATAAAAAGAGAGTAACTTATAATAAAAAATAATGTGTTTCAATATGGAAAGATCCTAAAGCGAAGTGATTAGGTGCTTGCTTCTGAATTTACATTCACCATTAATGAGACAGCTGTAAATGCAGGCTGGTGCTTGATACTGGGGTGTGTAATTAAGGACCCAGATCCTACAGTGTACCATTGGTGATGTGATTTTCCAGAAGGATGAAAAATTTTTAGAAACATTCTGAACAAAACAAAATAAAAACTCATTCTACGTTTTGCACAGTAATTACATTCCTAGAAAATTCAGTGTGTGTTCAAATTGTACCAAAAAAAACCACCTTATTTTGGAATGAGTTTAGGCTGAGGTATTTATAAATAAGGTTTTTGTCTACAGGTATGTCATATAGGACATTTGGGAAGTGTGAGAGCCACACTCAGTAGAGTGAGTGGCTGGGGCCTGGCACTCCCCCTTATAACACTCTCCCAACAGCAAGAATGCCCCCCAGTTATTTCCACAATGAAAGCACTCCCTTAGATTCCACCAGTGGGCAGTACCACTCCCATTGAAAACCACTGCAATAGGGCTTAACTTTAGGGGATAGGAAAGTGATGCAGTTTTTCTGGAGAACCACAGTGGAGATGAGCCTGAAAATTGGTGCGCTCTAAGTATTGTGGCCCAGCAGCCGAGGCATAGCTGGGTGCTTGGATCAAGCAGGGACCACAGTAACTGCTGGAGGGAGAGGGAGAGGAAACACTGTGTTGGGCTATCAGGAATGGGCATCTGAAAATGGACACTTTGAACACTGAATTTTAAGGACACTGACAAAGTGCTTTCTTTTCTAACAGGAACCTGTTTCCCTCAAATCTCGTGGTTGCTGCTTTCCGGACGGTAAGGCTTGATGCTTTGCAAAAAAACAGGAAACTTACAGGGGTGGTTTATAAATGATGCTATGGAGTTAGGTAAGGTGGGTCAGAGAGGGGTAGTATTGTTAACAAAACTCGGTAACCCTGGCCTAAATTTTTATAGCGTGGACCCTGGGGTAAAAACAAACAAAATGAAACATCAAAAACCAAGGAGGTTTTCTAAAATACCTACTGGTTGCACATTCTTTTCATATCACCTGAGAAATACTCTTAAATCACATTTTGGGATCTCTTACAGATTTTATAATTTTTAAAAAATCTACTTTTATCTTTTTTTCTGATTATAAAGGTAATATGTGCTTATGTAAAAAATAAAAAATAAAGTGCAAAAAATATGGAAGAAATTAAAAACTACTCATAATCACTCCTAGTGATACCCATTAACATTTTGGTATACATCCTTCAAATGTTTTTTCTCTGCATGTGCACATACACATGTTTTAGAAATAAAAACAACTGTATTACACATCTTGTTAGTATGTACACATACTACAAATATTGTTCTTAACCTCTTTTTTAAGGCAACACATTATAAACATTTTTTCATGTCGGTAAATACCCCTCTGCATAATGTTAATGGCCCTATTCCACTGTGGGAGCATATCATAATTTTATTCTGTTGCCCCTTATTATAGACATTCAGATTGTTTCTAGTTTTTCCTAATTTTAGCAAGACTGCAAGTAACGTCCCTGTAGCCATGCTTTATGAGGAGAAGGAGTATAAAGGTGTAGAGTAGATGGACTAATCTCATTGCCTTTTCCAAGCAAAGACTTTTCTACTTCTATTTACAGCCTCTCCCTCAGTCTCTCTTAAAAAAAAAAAAAAAATCTGCAGGCTCCATTGGTTGAGTGGCTGCCGTCTTCTCATGTCATGATCCTGGGGTCCTGGGATTGAGCCCTGCATCATGCTCCCTGCTCAGCAGGGAATTTGCTTCTCTCTCTCTCTCTCTTCCCACCCACCTTGTGCTCGCTCGCTCTCTCAGATAAATAAGTAAAGAAAAAAATTTTTTTAAATCTGCATATAAGCACAGCTGTGGCTTATATATATAATATGAGGTAGGAAAAAAATAAAAGTTTTATGGGGCTTTCAGTACCTGTCACAGAAGGCATGGGCTGAGTTTTATTTCCCATCATCCATAATCACAGGACAGCTAAACACCTCTGCTTGTCTGAAAGCTTGATAAATCAAAGGTGAGAGAGACCAGACTGCATCAAAGGCAGACACAACACCCTGTTATGGGCTCCTCTTCACAGTCCGGAGCCAAGTGTCTTTAGAAGGGGTCGGGAAAGGCATTTTCTAAGAGGCTCCATTCAGTCGTGCATTCTGTCATAGGGAGTATCTAATGCTTTTTAATTGAAGGAGCATACATGATGCATCTTCTCAGCAGGGCTGAAAACTCTGGGGTTTGAAGGAACTATCTGAAGAACATAGGTTAGGTTTGCTCCTTAGGTTATTTACCAAGATGGCCAAAGGCCGGCATCAGCAACATTGAAATCTTTAGCAGATCCATTTCATCAAACTGATGTCCTTTTTTTCAACAAATATTTTATAACACCCTGAAATGTGACTTCACATACTTCTGCGTGCCTTGTGCAGAAGTATGTGAAGTCAACTGTAGGACCCAAGTTTGGAGAGTCATTTCACTTCTGATAAGTGAGTCGCCCATAAGACTTAGCCAGAAATCACCAACTTGCCTCATATCCTTTGCTTTGGAGAGTGGAGGCCAAGCAGATTAGAAAGATTAGAAATAGATGCTGAGGGGAACCTGGGTGGCTCAGTAGGTTAAGTGTCTGCTTTTGGCTTAGGTCATGATCTTGGGGTCCTGGGATCACCCTGCACTGGGCTCCCTGTTCAGAGGGGAGTCTGCTTCTCCCTCTCCCTTGGCCCCTACCACCCTACNACTATCAGCATGAAATTGTGCAGACCTTATCCTCCAAACCGTTGTCCCTAATGGTGTGGGTCCCTAGATAACTCAGAGGCTTCTTGGGGTATATGCTGCCTTGGTCTTAAGTAATTTTTGTACAGTTCTTAGAGGCCCTTGTCATGCCAACCAACTGAGGAATTCCCAAAACACTTGGAGTGAATAAGAAGAGTAGCAAGAGGTCCAGCAGTCCTCTTTCAGTTTCTCTGGTCAGCTTTTACCTATGAACTAACATGTCTTCTTTTTCCTCTTGTTCCCAGTATGCAACTGATTATAGAGAGGTGATCCACAACACCAGCTTTGGAAATATAACCCGTGAGAAGGTAAAAGCTCTTTATAAGACCTACTTGTGGCAAATAACTTATAGAGCAAAAATGCTTTTTAATTGAAGGAGCATACATGATGCATCTTCTCAGCAGGGCTGAAAACTCTGGGGTTTGAAGGAACTATCTGAAGAACATAGGTTAGGTTTGCTCCTTAGGTTATTTACCAAGATGGCCAAAGGCCGGCATCAGCAACATTGAAATCTTTAGCAGATCCATTTCATCAAACTGATGTCCTTTTTTTCAACAAATATTTTATAACACCCTGAAATGTAACTAATAGTGATTTAACCTATCTCTACACATAGAACTTGTCTCAGGGGCTTAACTCAGTATAGCCATCATTTCCTCACACATATTTTTTGAGTAGTTACTATTGGCTGGACACTGGGCGAGATCCTAGCCTTCATGATAAAGCTGGAAGGGACAAGGGACCTCAAGGGTTATTCAGGGCTGCTTCGGAGCTGTCATGGGAAGAAGGAGGTGCTTCGCCCTTTCCCCACATACAGACAGCTTCTCAGGGCTGAGGGGCTCTGAGCTTTACCAGCTTTTCTTTGAGGAAAAGTTGTACTTAAAAAAAAAAGTCAAAAGCTACTAATTAGTCCAATTCACTTCATCTCGCAGATGAAGAACCCGAAGGTCAGAGAAGTTATTTAATATCAGAGCTGGGACTAGAACTCAGATCTATGGTAAAAATGTTCTTTCTCTTTTTACCATGCTGATGTATGTTTCCCATTCAGAATTTCATGTGTTTTGATGGAATGAAACATTTGTCCAATACATACATGCTTGTATTGTGAGATTGAATATTATAGGGAAGAAAATAAGGAATATAGTACATCTATATATTTTATTTTAAGTCAGTGACTCAGGAAAGAACATCCTGAAAATCTTTTGTTAAATTCGTCAGGTAGGAGGCCACGGTAACAGTCTAGCAACAAAAGATTTGTTGACATTTGGGAGGCACAGTTACAATCTTGATCTGAAAGAACTTTTCACCAGCCAGCTCTTCTTTAATTTTTTTTAATTTACTTTTTTAATAGTTATTACTGCAGTGTAGTTGACATACAATGTTATATTAACCAGCTTTTCTTTTAAAAGCAACCCTTTGGGGGCATCTGGGTGGCTCAGTTGGTGAAGCATCTGACTCTTGATCTCAGCTCAGGTCTTGATCTCAGAGTTCAAGTCCTGCTTTTAAAATGTTACTCAATAAAATACAAGTAACCCTTTGAAGTGATTGTCTATCCTCTACTTGAATTCTCACTCATCTGTTGTAAACTTAGACCCTCTGTCCCCTGTGATCCCACAGATCCCCATTGGCACCGAGATCGAAGGGATGAACATCTTAGGATTGGTCCTCTTTGCACTGGTGTTAGGAGTGGCCCTAAAGAAACTTGGCTCTGAAGGAGAAGAGCTCATCCGTTTCTTTAATGCCTTCAATGAGGCGACAATGGTGCTGGTGTCATGGATTATGTGGTAAGTTTGGCCCGCCTGCTACCCTCCCTCTGCTTTCTCTTGCCATCCAGAAAAGAACCCAAGTCTGCTGTCCTAGGTCACCCCAGTGGGGCCAGCCAGCTAAGTGCTATGCCTGTGGTTGATGCACTGTGGGCTGGACTTGATACAGGGCATGGTGGAGATGGAGACAGTTCCTCCTCTTGTCGAGGAGCTCAGAGAATCAGCCATGGGCCATCATTAGCAGTCCCTTCTTGAGCACCCACAGTGACCCCTTATGGTTCTATCCCTGGTGATTTAGTGATGAGTTTCCACCATTATCCATATCATATAAGGATGCTCATGTCATCTTGTGGGGCAGTGAACGCAATAAGTGTGCTACCTGCTACATAAAATAAGGCTTGTTTATCTTAAAACAGTAGACTTCAAGATTCAAAGGGGCCCCTTCCTATAATATCTCACAGCATGGAAGACAAATTCATTTTCACCCCATGCATACATAAACTTTTTACATAAATGTTTCTTTTTGGAACATCAATAAAAGCACAGTTGTTTAATAAAAACCATTAGATTGATTTCTGGCTAACAAGTAAAAATTTGACCAGAGGTCTCAAAATGACTTCTCAGAAATCCTACCAATCCCAGTGCTCATCTCTTATAAGCTTTACCTTGCTGTTTTATGTGGGCCAAACTGCTGTGCATTTTAGCTTCTACTCATGTGTTGTCCAGAACCATAGTTTATCCTTTTGTACATGAAGCATTTTCCTTTTTTTTTTTTATTTGACATAGAGAGAAAGATCAGATCATAAGTAGGCAGAGAGGTAGGCAGAGGGTGAGGGGGAAGCAGGCTCCCTGCTGAGCAGGGAGCCCGATGCGGGGCTTGATCCCAGGACCCCAAGATCATGACCTGAGCCGAAGGCAGAGGCTTTAACCCACTGAGCCACTCAGGCGCCCCATGAAGCACTTTCCTTATTGGCAACCCTTAACTATCCCAGAGCTTCTCTCTCTTGGATGGCATGGGGGGGTGGCAGCTCTCAGGAGAGAAGCCTGGAATTTGGTGGTAAAGTTTGGAATTGAGTGGAAGGCCACGTTCAGAGCCCCCACTGGTGCTCTTCCTCAATCAAAAATTCCAGAGTCTAACTGTCATTTGCAAACATGACTGTTTATATGACTGTTGTTGTTCTGGGGAGAAAAATATTTTTCAGAAAGGAAAAAGTATTTTTATCACATGTCAGCTTCTTTTCCTGTCTTATTTTTTTTAGTCTAAAATCCTCCCAAAGTTTGGATTAAAGGAAATTATGCAAGAAAGTGATGTTCCTATGTTAAGACATTTGTTCTCAATCTGAAAACCAATTTATAGTCATTCCTTTAATTCGATGTACTAGTTACATGAGCAGGCAGACCCTGCTGTATGTTTGGCCCTGGGAGATCTGTTGCCCAGCAAGTGAATGTTACACAGAATTAGGGTTTAAATGCCTTACCTGGTTAAAGGATCTCAACCAGGTTTGAGAGGGATCTCCAATAGCTGCTCTTTCTGCTTTCTTTCCTTTGCTCATTACTTACTGTAATGTCAAAGCACCTGCCTATGCTGCACCCTTCCAAGAAATAATGCTTCAGTAGATTAAATACAGGCTCAGCAAACTTGGCAGACGATATGGTCTCTGACAAAACTACCAACTCTGCCATTATAGGATGAAAGCAACCGTAGACTAGTTATAAATGGATGAACGTGGTTGTTCCAATAAAACTCAGGGTGCCAACTCACGCATTCAACTATCCAAGGAGGAAGGAAGAAAGGAGGAGGGGAGTGCCCTAAAATTATTAGAAGAAAACATAGGAGTATGAAAATTCTTCCTAAATGAATGCAAAAAGTAAAAGCCATAAAAAGCTGCTAAATTTGACTACATCAAAGTATAAAATGTTTGCATACAAAAGATACCTTGAACAAAAGAAGATACTTACTGAAAAAATTTATATATATTTACATATAATGTATGTATGTACACAGACAAAAACCTCAGAGCATCAGTTTCCAGAGGACTGGTACTAGTTCACAAACTGTTTATCTGTCTGCAATGAGATTTATAAGGAACTTGAGAATAAGTGATTAGAAACTTTTGTAGCAATTTCATATTGCTGCAATATCCAAGCACTTAATCGCTTTTCTAATATTTTATTTCTGTTGTCCTTTATAAGAATATTGGTCCATGACCAACTGTGTAGAAATACACCAAAGAGGGCGCCTGGGTGACTCAGTGGGTTAAAGCCTCTGCTTTCAGCTCAGGTCATGATCTCAGGGTCCTGGGATTGAGGCCTGCATCGGGCTCTCTGCTCAGCAGGGAGCCTGCTTCCTCCTCTCTCTCTCTGCCTGCCTCTCTGCCTACTTGTGATCTCTCTCTCTCTCTCTCTCTGTCAAATAAATAAATAAAATCTTAAAAAAAAAAAAAAGAAAGAAATACACCAAAGACAATCTGAGAAGCACTAATGCAAAGAGTTCTTGTTGTTGAAAAAGAAAAAAGATGGAACATACTGTTAGAAAGTAGACAAAGTATGTGAGCAGGCAATTCATAGAAGAGGAAACCTGAATGAACATAAACATTTTAAGGGATGCCCAACTTACTAGGATTAGGAAAATGAGAAATGTGGTTTTATCAGGCGTTGGTAAGAGTAAGGATAATTTCTTTCTTTCTTTTTTTAAGATTTTATTTATTTATTTGGGAGAGAGAGAGAGCGAGAGCATGAGAGGGGAGAAGGTAAGAGGGAGAAGCAGACTCCCCGAGGAGCTGGAAGCCCCATGTGGGACTTGATCCCGGGACTCTGGGATCATGACGTGAGCCGAAGGCAGTTGCTTAACCAACTGAGCCACCCAGGAGCCCCAAGAGTGAGGATAGTTTCAAGCAAAGGGTGGGATGTCTAGAAGCATCCCTGGCCTCCCTCCACTAGATGCCAGTGACCCCCTTCCCCAAAGCTGTGACAACCAAAAATATCTCCAGATATTGCCAAATGTCCCACAGGGGCAAAATCATCCCTGAATCAGAACCAGTGGTGCAGGGAAAAAGATTCTTCTGGACAACTGGTGGGACTATGAATTGGAACAGCTAACTTTAGAAGATGATTTGTTGAAATCTACTAAAATTTAAAATATACCCACCCTATAACTCAGCAGTTCACTTCTTGGTGTCTCTACCTAGAGAACACAGGCAGGTAGGCACATAGAGACTGCTTGCAGCATTCTTTGTAACAGTGAAAACCTGGGAACAGTCTGCAGGTCCATCAACATAACAGTAGCAAGATAACCGATAGTATTTCAGTTTTGAGGCTAATATTTAAAAAGAAAAAGGTAAAGGTGGAAATAACCCAGATGTCCATTGATAAATGAATGGATCAGCAAAGCGTGATATATACATACAATGAAATTTGATTCAGCCTTAAGAAAGGATGAAATTCTGACATGAATGAACCTTGAAAACATGCTACGTGAAATAAGCCAGTCACAAAAGGGCAAATATTGTATGATTCCATTTACAAGACGTACCTGGAATAGTCAAATTCATGGACACAGAAAATAGAACAGTGGTTCCCAAGATGAGGGAAGTGGGTGGAAGAGGTTATTGTTTAATGAACATGTAGTTTTAGTATAGGACACGGAAGTATATGGGACATGGATAGATGGATAGTGGTGATGGTTGCATAGCCATATGAATGTACTTGAAAACACTAAAGTGCTCACTTAAAAAAGGTTAAGATGGTAAATTTATATTATGCATGTTTTGCCACAATTTAAAAAGACAAAATGAGATAGATTTCCATGTGTTGACACGAAAAGATCTCAAAGACATAATGTGGGGTTCAAAATAAACATACAGATTTAAATACACACGTATGTACCTAAATGCATAGCAAGTGAGAGTAGTTACCTAAGGAGGGGTCTGGCATGAGTGCCGAAAGAGGATTTGGGCCTAATCTATGTTTTAAATTTTTTTTACGTTTTAGTTTTTTGAAAGGAGAATGCATTTATGAGCCGCTATGAAATTTAACATTAATAACACTGCTTAGAATATCTCCGTAAAGAAAATTCAGGAAACCAGCGACAGTGGCTATCTCCAGGGAAGGAAACTGAGTACTTGAGGGGCAAATGTGGAACGGAGACTTTATCCTTTTGAACTCTTTCAAATTTGGACTAGGTGATATTATTATGTATGTGATTGAAACTTACAAATAAAGCCAATAGTTATAAAATCCTTCCTAAATTTATATTAAATTTAAAACAGCTGACTTTTGGGGTTTTGTAGCTACCGTAGTTCATTCCTTCCCTTTCTTCTTCCCGTCTCGCCATTAGAAAAATCTTCACGTCGAGGAGTGTTCCCTGAGCGTCATTGTTAATGACTTTTTCCCACGGAATCATGTTTTCCAAACCACAAAGAATTGAAAACTTAACCAAAGTCCCAGCTTTGGCTCAATTCTATATCACAGCGATTCTGCAAACTAGGTGTTAGTCTCTTGTGTTTCTAAGTTCTCAGCACAAGAGTGAACAAGGCTGAAAGTCAAATTCTCAGTCCCAGAGGCTTTGATCTTGAGTTCCTCGGCTTTCCACTTGGCAGCCCATGGGGTTGGTAGCATCCCTCTGTTAAGAACATAACATACCCAGGGAGTCTGCTTCTCCCTCGCCCTCTGCCTCTTCCCCTGCTTGTGGTCTTTCCCTCTCTCTTTCTCACTCTCTGTCTCTCAAATAAATAAATAAAATCTTAAAAAAAATTTTTTTTAAAAAGAGCATAACATATCCAAGGGGAAATAAATCTGGGTTCTGGTCCTGACTCTGTTACCCATGGTGATTTATCATATTAATTTTACTCAGTTTCATAGCCTATAAAATGGGCCCGTCCTTTTCAGTTCCTCAGGATCATTCTAGAGGAGCTTCCTTTTTTTTTTTTGAAGTAGGCTCCATGTCCCATTTGGGTCTCAGATGAGTCACCCTGAGATCAAGAATCGCGTGTTCTACTGACTGAACCAGCCAGGCACCCTTAGGATCATCCTAGGGAGAAACGAAGACCACTTAGTTGAAAGTCCCCGTGTTATGTATCAGGAAGGGCCTGCATCTCCCAGGCCCATCATCACAGCACTCTTGCTGACAGGTACCTGTGTTCATGCCCTAGGTATGTACCTGTGGGCATCATGTTCCTGGTTGGAAGCAAGATTTTGGAAATGAAGGACATCATCGTGCTGGTGACCAGCCTTGGAAAATATATCTTCACATCTATATTGGGCCATTTTATTCATGGAGGAATTGTTCTGCCACTTATTTATTTTGTTTTCACACGAAAAAACCCATTCAGTTTCCTCCTGGGCCTCCTCACACCATTTGCAACAGCCTTTGCCACCTGCTCCAGGTGAGTTGGGTGCCCTCAGCTGCTCTGAGCTGTAGCTCTATGGAACCAGGTGAGTACAGTCGTAGATACACAACCAGCATCTTGACATGTTTTAATTTCTTGAAAACTCTGAATTGGTCTTTGGTTTTTTGAATTACCAGTCCCACACTTTTATGGAAGTGGGTTTCTGGGATTGCCAGAATGCGGGATTATCTCATACCTTTTTCCTTCTTGCTCCTTACAGGTCAGATCATTATTTAACCCAGTTGTGGGTCCTCACCCTAATTACTAAGACCTTTGCCTGAATAAAAGAAGGCAACCACTTACCTCAAAACTCATTGCTGGGAAATTTCTGGAATGATGCCTGCCCCATTCTCCCTCTAGATACATGAATTAGAAAATAAGACCAAGGCATCATGGTGAGGAATAGGTGCTCAGCCCTCTGAGAGTCCAAGATTATCTAATTTAGTATTATCTAATTTAGGATTATCTGATTTAGTACAAAAGATGCACCTTGACATTATTGGAAATTCTTCCAAAAAATTGGGCTTTCCAAGTATGTTAAAGAAAACTTTCAAAGGGGACACCTGGGTGGCTCAGTCGGTTAAGCATCTGCCTTCAGCTCAGGTCATGATGCCAAGATCCTGGGATCGAGCCCTGTGTCGGGCTCCTTGTTCAGCAGGGAGCCTGCTTCTCCCTCTCCCTCTGCCTGCCGCTTCCCCTGCTTGTGCTCTCTCTTTCTGTCTCTCTCAAACAAATAAAATCTAAAAAAAAAAAAAGAAAGAAAACTTTCAAAGGATGGTAGCACATTGCATTCATAGATTTGGTCTTTGCCTCTCTACTGAGTATGTCCTCCCATCGTCAGTGGCTATTTCTGTGATAGGTGGTGGGGTGGTAAAAAGAATTAGGGAGGCAAATTTCTCTGGCTTAGAGACAAATCTTCTCAGCAGTGGGGCTGAGCTGGAGGCGGGGCTAGCTGGAGAGAGCAGGGCTTATTCTTCCAGCTGTCCAGGAACATAGTCCCTCTCCAGGCTCTCACAGCCATTGCTGCTGCTTGGCCGAAAAGGAAAAAAAAAACATCATAGTTTGCCTTTTATTTCAGAGGGGGTGGGGGCCACAATTCAAGAGAGGAGATGCGCATATAGAATACATATGCATCTTTGTTGTCCTGAGAACATTTTGCACCATGAGTAACGTAGTGTTTCTTGAAATATTTGGAACAGGTGTATCCAGGTACATAACATAACAGGTAAATCTAGAGGGTCAGATTTTGAATACTTCAGGAATTGATGTTACTGCACATGGTGACAGAAGCTTTTTATTTTTTTTTTTAAGATTTTATTTATGCATTCATGAGAGACAGAGAGAGAGAGAGGCAGAGGGAGAAGCGATTCGGGACTTAATCCCAGGACCTAGAGATCATGACCTGAGCCGAAGGCAGACGCTTAAGCAACTGAGCTACCCAGGCGCCTGTGACAGAAGCTTTTCTGTCAATTCCATTTTTTCTCTTTCTTCAAGGGAAGGAAACCAGACACTAGGATGATGCTAATTGCTCTGTTCCTGGGTCTGCACTGAATAGGCTCTTAGCCAGCCTGGGAAGGACTGTTGTCATGGTTGGCTGTTTCTCCCTTTCCAGCTCAGCAACCCTTCCCTCCATGATGAAGTGCATTGAGGAAAACAACGGCGTGGACAAGAGGATCAGTAGGTTCATCCTGCCCATCGGGGCCACCGTGAACATGGACGGGGCAGCCATCTTCCAGTGTGTGGCTGCGGTGTTCATTGCCCAGCTCAACAACATCGAGCTGAAAGCAGGACAGATTTTTACGATTCTGTAAGTTCATTATTCTTCATCTTCAGGTCTGGGTCAAAACTCGAGGGGTTTTTCGTTGTGTGTGTGATTTCCTTTGAAACACATCATGAATACCAATCTCACCATGACTTGGAGAGGTCCCATTTGGAAAACGATAGCGTGAATTCATTACTTGAAAAGAGTGAATCATCTCTGAAGGGCTCAGCCGGCAGCATCTAGGGTTGGGTGGTTTTCAGTTTCAAAGTGGTAGCCGCCCTGTTTTGCATTTCTCTGTGTTAACGGCTAGTCTTCTGTGCCATCCTCTAGAGTGACAGCCACAGCATCCAGTGTCGGGGCAGCAGGAGTACCAGCTGGAGGGGTCCTCACCATTGCCATTATCCTAGAGGCCATCGGGTTGCCCACTCATGACCTTTCTCTGATCCTGGCTGTGGACTGGATTGTGTAAGTAGTAAGTCCAAAGAGCCGTGAATAAAAGAAAGTCTGTGTTGACTTCCCTAGGACCTTGGCATCCCGCTGTGTCTGGGGCATGCAGAGAAAATTCAAACATGCCTTGTGAAGGAATTGAGCTGGCAAGACAAAATTTTTTAATTTTATTTATTTATTTGTCCGAGGAAAGAGAGAAAGAGAGAGAGAGAGAGAGAGAGAGAGAGAGAGAGAGAGAGAGAGAGCATGTGCACAAGCAGGGGGATCGTCAGGTAGAAGGAGAAGCAGACTCCCTGCTGAGCAGGGAGCCCGATGCAGGCCTCAATCCTAGGATGCTGGGATCACAACTGAGCCGAAGGCAGACCCTTAACCAACTGAGCCACCCAGGCATCCCAGGCAAGACAAAATTTAGGAAAAATTAAACAGTATGAGTCAAAGGCCCATGAGTGACCACGAAATGTCATTACTGAGAATTTGGTTAGAGCATCCAGGAAAACAGAGGTCTAAGACCCAGACTGGACCCCCAGTGCAGGCCCAGGGGGGGGACCAGGGTCTAATGGAGATTGTTGGCTGCATAGGAGTCATAGCCATTGGAGCAGTGAGCCTTTGGAAATGATTGTCCTTGGCCTAGAACATGCAAGAGTGATTTCATCAAGGGAAGTGGAGGTGAACCCAGCTGATGTGAGTGGATTGGGCTCAGGGGCAGTGCGGGGGCAGTTAGGAAGGAGATGTGATTCAGACCAACTTTTTGTGTAAGCCCCAGAAATTTGCAGGGACTTCTCAGAATCCTTACAGTTCCTCAGAACAAGGAGGGTGAAATGTGCAGCAGAGACCCGCATTGTCCACACAGCTCATTAGAGGGCACTCAGTCCCTGAGCTGGTGAGTTGGACAGGACTGGAGCGGAGTGTCAGAGGCCCAGTCTGCTTCCTCAGCCAGCTGCCTCTGCCTGAGGAAGGCAGGCCTTTGAGAGGCCGTTAGTCAGGAACAGGGACACAGGGCACCAGGCAGACTGCCCAGTAGAGACCTGAAGTCACATGAGCTGTCCACCACCCTGTGGCCTCTGCTTGCACAGCCCTTAGCTTCTCCGGAGCCAGCAGGTGAGTTCACACCATTCTCCCTTTCTCTGAAATGGGCACTGTACTTGCTCTGAGCCTTAGGGAGAGAGAGGGTGGTTATTGGACTAACCTGTGGGAAGACAAGCTTCTGGAAAGGGCAGTGCTATGAGATGGTGTTTGCCAACTGCCGTAGAATACAGGCAAAGTTGAACATACAACAGAGACATGGTGTTGAGGAGAGAAAAAGAAGGGGTGTTCCCACAGTGTACCACTAAGCAGGAGAGACGTTGGGTCTGAAACCCTGTCTACACTCCCTGTTCCAGCTCTGCGTGACCCTCATACGATGATGTCTCCTCCACATGAAATACAGACATAGAAACGTGATACTAGATTCACTGGGAGTGATGAAGTGCGGGTGGGTGACTCTTGCTTTCTTCTTGATACTTCTTTGCCGGTGTTCCACAATGAGGGTCTATTGCTTTCTGGAGAATAAGAAATATTAACAGAAACTCGGTTTCGGGGAAGGTGAGGCTCAGGGCGTCGCAGGGCCCCCAGGCTGCTGTTCGGCGGCAGTGGTGGTCAGGCCTGCCTTTTCTTCCCCGCAGGGACCGCACCACCACCGTGGTGAACGTGGAGGGAGACGCGCTGGGTGCCGGCATTCTCCACCACCTCAATCAGAAGGCCGCGAAGCAAGGGGAGCAGGAGCTGAGCGAAGTGAAGGTGGAGGCCGTCCCCAACTGCAAGTCGGAGGAGGAGACGTCACCTCTGGTGACGCACCAGAACCCCACCGGCCCCGCAGCCAGCGCCCCCGAACTGGAATCCAAGGAGTCAGTTCTGTGAGGGGGCCGGCTCCGGGCTTGCCCGCTGGCGGTGGCACCCTGGCCGGCGGGCGCGGGCCCTGCGCTTACCGACTTTAAGCCCGAGCAATGCTTTGGCCCCGTCGCGGGTTCGGGGATTACGTCTCCGTGCAGGCGTTGCCCTTCCCCGCGAGAACTGGTTACCCGAGGCCAGGATGCTCTCCATATGGCTTGATCTGTGTACAGGTGCAGCTGTGTGTGTTTTGGAAACCCGTCGTGGAGCTGCAGGCTGGGGGCGGAATGGGCTCCTGGGGGCCAGGCAGTTATGACTTGGAACAATGCACAGGTGCCCTTCGCTGTGCTCAGGCAGCTCTGCCCTGAGGGTCCTTCTGGGCAAACTAGTGGGTTTTACATTCCTCTGTCATGGTGCCTCGAGAGCCAGAGTGATTGGAAAAATTCCCAAATTCTTACCCGTGGCTGGAATTCACTGAGCTGGGACCGGAGGGGTTGCGATTTCGAACTTGTAGGTGTGGCTGGTTCTGATTCACTGGTTGCTGGTGGGCTTGGAGGCGCTACACGTTGTCTAGTTAGAAATACTCCAGCGTTAGCACTGTGGGGATGTCTGGTCAGTGGCATTAAGTAAACAGTTTAAATGCTGAGGTCAGAGAAAGGAGGGGGGATACAGCCAGCAAGGGTAAGGGAAGCACCCTGTCAGGACGGATGGACACACACACGCACATACACAGGTACACACAGTCGTCCTCAATCTCGTCCCAGCCCCAGGGAAGTTTTCTGCTTCCAGGACCTGGCCTCTGACAACACTGTAGCTTTATCCCCCTCCAGCCCCAAAAGGGGCCTCTTCGTCCATGATCTTCGCATTCAGGACCTGCTGGTTTATCAATCCGTTCTTAGAATTCAGCTAGCCCCCTAAAATGCTGCACTTTGCAAAACAAAAACAAAATGAAAACACATAAACCCACTCACTAACTGGGGTGGGGTGCCCCCATTCCCAGACCCCCAGGTCCCCTGGCTTTGGTTGATTGCTGTGGGCTCTGTTTCTTTTCCTGTCAGTAGATCAAAAGTTTAAGACTGGAAGCCAAAGGTCCCCGTTCCTGCAGATACCTGCCAACTTGGTCTGAATCTGGATGTGAGGGGGCTTTATCCAGAACACTGGTGTTGCCAGGGACAGGGAGACTGAAAGGCACAGGAATGCTCATTCACTGTGGCTGTTGGTGTGACCTGCCTCGAGTCCTGGGCCTCACTTTACCCCATGGGGCTGATGTCACCTGCCTCTTACCTACCTCAGAGGGATCTGGTGAGGCAAACTGAGTGAATCCGTGAAAACAACCCATTCATTTCTTGGGTAGCAAGTGCTAACACCCCTACACTCTTCTTATGTTTTACCCAAGTGATACCTTTCTTCATGGAGGCCTTGTGCTCCTGGTAAAGACAGCTTCTCTGAGCAGAACTTTGTTCTCTGTGTGCGGTAGCAACTCCGTCGTGCTGCTGTTCTCTTCCTAGGTATTTGCTAATATCGAGTGCGACCTCTTCCTGATATTGTTCAGCTGTTCCTGAATGAACACCGCCATCTTGCAGCACATTTCTGGGTCCCCAGCTCCCCTGTGACTCCCAGACCACAGGCACCGGCCCGGCCACCTCACAATTGGCCATTAACAGTTCCTGGACGTCCCACCTCATGGGTTTTCTTGTTTTCCCTGTTGCTGTGACATGGCTGTCACCAAGGCCCTGCAGAAGGGGAACAGGCCATGAAGATGTGGGTCAGGCGCTGTTGAGAATGGGTGGGCGGGGACAGAGGCAGTCACCCTTCTCCGTTTTAAAATTGGGGGTGTGTGCCTGAGTGGAAGGAGTGGGGAAGAACCATGGGGCACAGAGCTGGCCTGGCCAGTGGGAAGGCCCAGCTCACTCCAAATCTCTAAACCAGCTAAGCCACTCCCATCCCCTGTGAGGCCAAGAGGGACCAGGAACTGAGCTGAGAGCTGCCTGGAAACCTTGACCCTCTGGCTCCTTGCTGATCCCACTTCTGTTTTGAAAGAGGAAACAATCACATTGTTTGATCCCAAATTACAATGAACATTCACTAGTTTTCTGCCTTGGCCTTCTGTAGATCTTATCTTTCCTTCTCCCACATATCTATGGCTCTATTTGCACACAAATGCATATATGTATGTGTGTCTCCACGTTGTTTTAGCTCCCATCCAAGCAAGTTTGGAATTTGGATGGAGGTGACCTAACCACAGTGTTTTGGCTTCTACAAACTGATTTTCCTGTGTCTGAAAGTAAGTTTCACAAAAAGTAAAAATTAGAGCTGCCCAGCTAGTGAATGCGTCTCCTCTGTTCCAAACCCAGCAAGGCAGTAGGGAGAGCCGGCCCCGAGCAGGGTGCTTCTGCATGAAATCCCCCTTGACGGTTCCTCCCGCCCCCGGGGAGGAAGAAGGTGCTGTGTGCCTCTCTGTTTTTCAGACCACAAGTGACCCAGCTGGGGAAAATCCCACTTTCTCACTGTCTGAAGCTGTCTCCCCCACTCTTCTAACATGTTGTCGTAAATACTGTTCAAATACTGTTCATCTCTGACGGTTTTGTGTGCGTGACATTTGCCTTAAAACATAGCAGTCCTCAAAATGAATACAGCATTTCTACTAGGATCTGCATGTTCCTTTCTTCCTTTCTTGTGTTCTGAAGTAGCGGTTCCAGGTTATGGAGCTCTTCTAAGGGATTGCCTGAGGGGGGCTGAATTGATTTTGTTCTCGAAGCTTTTAGCCAGCCTGACCCCCTGAGGCAGGGTAGGCCCGCTTGCTCAGATGGGCCAAGCTACTGCTGGGTCACTGACGGGGCTCACACAAGGTGAGTGTCCTGCTGTTTCTGGATGCTTCCTGTTCAGCACTAGCAGGGCTCAGGAAAAAGTGGGTGGTTTCGCTACATAGCTCCATAAAATTAAGTCTTGTTAGAACAACTAGGTCAACAGGCCTTAACTGAGCATCTGTAAACCAAGAGCCACGCTGGAAGAATGCCCTAGTCCATAGAATTACGGAGAAATTCCCGGCATGAGGCACTTGCCCAGGCCTCCACCATCATCCACACCACACCCAGCCCATTTTTCCATATAATCTCATTTTCAGTGACACCACATTCCAGCACAATTAGGGAATTTAGAATCCTCTTATAAGAGATTATCCGACAAGCTCACACTGGAAGCCTTAGTTTCCAGGCTCTGGGGCCTCTGAAGAAACAAGTCCCATTCTGACCTGGACATTTCCAGCTTTTCATATCATGCAGACACCGGTTTTAATTTCTGGGCAAGGCCCAAAGGGATGAGGACCGAGTTTACACAGACCAAGGGCCTGATGGGGCCTGTTACTAAATGACCAGATTCCCACCTTGGAGGACAGCTGTCTTGCTTCTCAGACTTGAAGAGCATGTGAAGTTTGAGATTGGTACTCAGTGGTTCAGCTTTTTAATATAGCTGTAAATCAAGAGGAGCAGTTCCATAAGCTGCCTCTTCCCAAGTGAGCAGAAAGTGCTGTTCTGTGGACTCACCCGAGCCTGCTGAGGGGAACTTCCCACAGCTTCCATGAAGGACATGAGTGACATAGCAAGGAGTGTGCACTGTCTGGGCTCTGTCCCAGCTCTGCTGCTTTCTCTGTGACCCCAGGTAAAACAACCCCTCCAAGCCTCAGCCTCCTTACCTCTTTTTTTTTTTTTAAATAAGGTTTTATTTATTTATTTGAAAGAACGAACAAGCAGGGGGAGCAGCAGACAGAGGGAGAAGCAGACTCCCTGCTGAGCAAGGAGCTGGACAAGGACTCAATCCCAGGACCCTGGGATCAGGGCCTGAGCCAAAGGCAGATGCTTAACCACTGAGCTACCCAGGCGCCCCAGCCTCTCCATCTTTAAAATGGGCTATTGTGAAGAGTAGAGGAGTTAATACGTGTAAAGTAGCTCAGAAAGGTGCCCAGCACATGGCATGTGCTCTGGAGTGTTGGCTCTCAAGTCGGACATGCAATGGCAAGAAAGGTTCCCAACCAGCTTGGGTCCTTTTCTGGGCGGGCCCAGCGAGAGGCATGCTGGTGTTTGATCCCTTGCTCTCTTGAGGAGATAGAGAGAAAGATCTCTTTCAGCTGGTCTGTGGCTTTAGGGTAGAGGAGCATGCCCATTTCGAACATGTGTTCTAGAAATATTTGGATAACTACTTAAAAAGAACCAGCCCTGCAAACAATTGTCAGGATGCACTCGAATATCTCTTATTCACAAAAGAAACCCTCTACTCATGCTTTCTCTCTTTAGCTCTATCTTCCCACTCAGGATGCTGGTAACACCCTGTCTAGACAGACATTTGCTCTCCTGGTCAAGCTCAACCCCTCCTCGTCATGCTCGGGGGAGGCACCGGCAGGCTTTGGTGTGGGGGGTTCTGGTCCTCCTCCCAATCTCAGGGCCTTTGACCTGCAGTCCCCTTTACTTGGGGCTGCCAGTAAGTGAGAACGTAGCAAGAAGGAGAATTTTAAGTCATTTGAAAGAAAGCTTTCCCCTCTCAAAGAAGATGCCAGGAGTCCTCACTGGTTTTTCATCATTTCAGAGAATGGCATTGAGTATCCTAAAATTTCTCAGAGTCTCAAACCTGAATTGTTTGTCTTAGAAACAATATATAAAAGAGTATTGGGCTGAAATTTTTAGCAGATTATTTCAGCAGATATTATAATTTTTAAGTGGGATTATTTAGAGCAAGACAAAGACTGAGATGGAGTCTTGGGATACCTTGGGTGGTCTGTAACAGGTGAACTTGCCCCAGGTTCTAGAATACAACTGTCCCCAAGCTCTGCCTTTAGGGGGAAAAGAGAATTATGGATAAATCTCAGAGGTTTTCCTTCTTTGAAAAAATAGTTTAAGGGGTGTCCTGAGCTCAGTAAAGATGAAGTGTCTCTTCACTTTTTAAAAAAATATAATGGTTTTATTGAAATATAGTCCACATACCATAAAATTCACCCTGTTAAAGTATACAATTCAGTGTTGGGTTTTTTGTTTGTTTTTTTAGTATATTCACAGAGTTGTGCAACCATCACCACATTCTAATTCCAGAACATTTCCCTCACCCCAAAAAGAAACCTAGGACTTCTGGCATCCACTGATCTGCTTTCTGTCTCTATGGATTTGCCTATTCCAGACATTTTGTATGTATAGATAGAGATGTTCCCTTTCATGGATACATCCCAGATAAAGAAAATTGATGTTCAAATGCAATCATTGTCCATGTTCCCACTACACTCCGTTCTCCCCACATACAACCAAAGGAGATCCCATAAGATCTTCTTAATCATTAGATACAAACTCACTCATTTTAGCATGTTGGGCCAAAAAAAGGGGGAGGGGTGGCAGAAAAAGAAAAAAGGATTTCTGGTTGACAAAAACACCTAACTAATTTGAAGCACCTCTCCCCAAACATGTATAACTGATGAAGGCCTATGGCTTCTAGACCACAGGCTAAGTGAAAATGGGGTCAGGTTTCAGGCAACTGATTCTGCTAACATTCTGCTAAATGCATGGTGTGGTTCCATTGTATTCCATGTAAATGATGCTCCCTGGAGTTGGGCAGTACCCCAGCTTCATAGTTCTACATGACAGTGCCGAATCTGGAGTTGAGTTGCAGTTAAAAGATTTGACTCACCCTCAAAGCATGCTGTAAAAATAAATAAATAAATAGATAGATAGATAAATAAATATATATGTATACTTATATACATACATATGTATATACTTGTATATATATGTATATACTCGTATATATGTATATCTACATATGTACATATGTATATCTATGTGTATATATGCTTATATATGTATATACTTATATACATACTTATAAATAGTACATAAATATATATAAATATATAATTATATAGTAGATATAAATATATAATTATATATAAATATAAATATGTAATTTATATAAATATATAATTATAAACATGAATTGTATATAATACAAATAAATATATAATTATATGTAATATAAATATATATAATGCATATATATACAGATATATATGTATACTTTATATATCTATCTATCTCTGTATTAAGCCACCCAGGTGCCCCTAGAATGAATATATATTATGAATATATATTAATATATTATATATGAATATACATTGAATATATATTATATATAATAATATATATGAATGTACATATATAGGAATATATATTATGAATATATATATATTCATTCTAGGGGCACCTGGGTGGCTCAGTCTGTTAAGCATCGACTCTTTCGTCTTGGGTTGTGATCTCAAGGTTGTGGATTCGAGCCTGACTTAGGGCTCTGTGCTCTGCGTAGTCTTCTTGGGATTCTCATTCCCGCTCCCCCTGTTCCCTCCCATTCATGCTCTCGCTCTCTCTCAAATAAATAAATGAATCTCTTAAAAATTATTTTTTTTAAGCAGTGGAAGCTAATGAATCTCAGAGCCATAGAAATGAGGTCAAGAGGGACATGCTTTATCACCTTTACCAGTCAGGTTGGTTTTCCCAGTTGCTAGCATGCCTGTCACAAGGCATCTGGGTCTGTTGCTAGGCACTTTGTAGCATCAATGTACCTTTTGTCTTTCTAGTCTGCAGAGCACCCTGGGTGGGCTGACTGAATTATTCATAACCCCCCCAGCCTCTCCACTTACCTCCAGCAAAGCCCCCCTAAGAAAACCAATCTCGTGACAAAAGGGTGGCCCCGGGGCGCCTGGGTGGCTCAGTGGGTTAAAGCCTCTGCCTTCTGAGCTCAGGTCATGATCTCAGGGTCCTGGGATCGAGGCCCGCATCGGGTGGGATCCCTGCTCAGCGGGGAGCCTGCTTCCTCCTCTCTCTCTGCCTGCCTCTCTGCCTACTTGTGATCTCTCTCTGTCAAATAAATAAATAAGTCTTAAAAAAAAAAAAAAAGTTGGCCCCAGGAGCTCATGAGTGGTGATCCACGACATTCAGACCTTCCAGAAACACAAGAGCAACAGTGGCCGGTACTGGAAAAGGACAGACTAGCAAGGAGTGAAATGCCCTATATGGTATTACTACATTTCTACCTACAAAACTGATGCACAGAATTAGAAGTCAGTTTAGTAGCCTCCTGCAGGTGCAGAGAGGGGGTGGTGATTGGAAGGGAGGAAAGAGGGGCCTCTTGAAGTGCTGACAATATTCTATGTCTTGACTGGATGGGTGTCTGCTTTGCTGTAACTCACACAGTTATACGCATAGGTCTCACGAGTCATATTTCATTAGGAAAACAAATGCGGGTGTGGGGCAGGATGTAGTAAGAGAACTAACTCTGCAGTGGCCACCAGTTGCTTTGGATGATCATGTCTTTTCTTAGGTGTCCTACAGCCCATCAGAAATTCTCTCTGCCAACTGCATCTTGGCCATCTAGAGCAAAGGTCGACTAACTGTGACCCACAAGTTAAATCCAGCCTGCTGCTTGTTTTTTTTAACCCTCAGACACTGCTCCGGCAGACTAGCATTGTGAGTCACGGAGACCTCGCTTGGGTGGCTCCTTCCACCAATGTCTTTGTCCCATCTACACCAAGCAGGCCTGATCTGTGGAAGACAGGCAGTCTTTGAATAGGAAGCTGGCCCCTAGTCAAAAATTCTACTTATTAGAAAAACCTATGTGATTACTTCATCTTAAAGCACTCAGACACGGGCGCCTGGGTGGCTCAGTGGGTTAAAGCCGCTGCCTTCGGCTCAGGTCATGATCCCAGGGTCCTGGGATCGAGGCCCTCATCGGTCTCTCTGCTCGGCAGAGAGCCTGCTTCCTCCTCTCTCCTCTCTCTCTGCCTGCCTCTCTGCCTACTTGTAATCCCTCTCTCTGTGTCAAATAAATAAATAAAAAAAAATTAAAAAAAAAAAGTACTCAGACACTTGCAGAGAGAGGAGAAAAAGCCACATTCACAAGGATAAAGTGGCAAAGTAGCAAGCCCTACCCAGTGGTTCTCAACCTTGAGGGCTGATTAGAATCACCTGAGCGTTAAAAAGTGCCTCAGCCCCACTCACAGAGTTTCTGACTCAATTGGTCTAGGTTTGCACCTGATCACTTACTTTTTTGGGTTTTTTGTTTTAAGTCCCAGATGATTCTAATATCCAGCCAAAGCTGCAAACCGCTGGGTTAGTGCAACATGGTGATTCATAAGAAATATATATTTGGTCTTTGCCCACAGTTCATGGCTCACAGTTCCCCACAACCTTGGAATTTCCTGAGCGGTAAGAGCAATGGGAACATATTTTATCATAATATTTGGTCTCCTGTCCTCAGTTCCCGAAAGAACTTCAGAGCCATAGAAGTAAAACGGGCATCTTGTCATTCATAATAAGCTCTCTTCCACCATAAGTGAGTTTATGTTGACAAGGTGACTTTTGAAAAGTGCCCGAGGATGGGGGCTGGTTGTCAGGGGAAGCAATCATGAATAAAGTGTTGGAACTTTCAGTCCCACCCCTTGATCTCTGGGGAGGTGAGAGGGGCTGGAGGTTGAACTGATTGCTGATGGACAGAGATTTAATCCATCGTGCCCATGTGAGGAACCCTGCATAAAAGCCCAGAAGGGTGAGATTCAGAGAGCTGAGAGTTTTCGGGGGGCGAACACGGGGAGGTAGGTGCTTGGTGGTGTGGGGAAACCCCCCGCCCCCACCACACACCTAGACACACTGGAATTTAGATTCTAGTCTTAGAATCAGAGCTAGCCACTTCAGGTCTCTTCTTAGCACATGTGCCTTCTTTCACTATCTAGTTAGTGCTGATGACACAAAACCTCTCTAGGCGGTTGTTAGTACTTAACATTCAACCTTCCTGCCATCTGCCTCTTTGTACAATAAAAGTATACTACATTTAGTATTCTGTGCAAAGCTAATAGTGCCTTACAGTACTGAGAAGAGTTAACATAGATGTTCTTTTTTTTTTCTTTTTTAAAATAATACCTGTTAGCCAATATCTGGAGAATTATCCTGTGTCCTCAGCCAGTGAGAGCTCTCATGACACCCCCTATTGTAAGCTCTGAATCAATGAGCACTTGTGTTTACTTTTTCATTTTGAGTCATGGAAGTCAAAGTGTATATTTCTCCATGGTGTTTCTGTTTTCATGGCAATAGCTATCAACAGACTTCCAAGTGACAGGGTGGGACGTGCCACAAAAGCGCCAAGGAAGAGTGTCCTGCTGGATGTCCAGATGAACACCTTCAAGGAACCGGATGAAGAAGAAACAAGACAAAAATCGGCAATCAGGCCTGGAGCGCTGGAACCCCTCTAATGAACATCAGAGCACATGAGCATATGAAACTGTGAACAGTAAGGGTTGAAGGAAGGGTAACAGGAGACTTGTCACAACTTCAGGGGATTTGAAGCGAACGATATCCCAACGCATCTCCTTGAGTCCAGGCTGAATAGCTTTGATTCGGACAGAGTCCCCTACTAGTAAGTGTTCTAAGTTGCAGACAACAGCATCCACTGTAGTGATGAAAAGCAAAAAGGCATTGATTACACAGTATTAGTGAGGAGTGCATGGAATTTCTGAGAGGAAAATGGGTGGGTTGCTAGTAGCCAGGAACAATGCAGCTAAGAGTTCTAAGTTCTATAAGAACTGTTCTAATAGAAGTTTCGTCACTGCCACTGCCCGCCATTCCACACCTGGGACATTAGGAACCAGCATGGAACACCTACCCCCCCCCAACTGCCCCTCCCCCCGGCCGCCAGCAACCACAACCTCCCAGTGCAGCTCTCCCCTGTATTCCTCACTTCCACCTTCCCAGGCTCGGCTTTTGACTTTCACACAGCTGCCTCTGCTTGGCAGGGCTTCAAGGAAATAAAGGAAGGTGGTCTCTAGTATCTTCGCCCTCAGAGCTCAGGAAGCTACACCTGAGGGAGGTTAGAATGAGCCTTGAGCCAATGGGTCTGCCACAACCCCCACTTACAGGACACGTGCCCCTGTTCCAGACGAGGTCGGGAGTTCCCTAAATGCCTGTTATCACAAACGCAGACTTTCATACAAGTGAATAAAACACTTCAAACCTTCTCATGGTGCTATTGCCCACCGGCCAGTGGATCTCTCTGTCTGTGGTGTCACCATCTTTGTTCAGCAGTATTCGTTCTACAGTTATGTGAACTTGCACTTCCTTTTTATCCCTCAAATGAGTAGAAAAACAAAATTGAGAGGAATGATGTTTGTGATATTAAGCATAGGTCTCATAAGTTTAATAGAACTGAAACCAAGGGGCGCCTGGGTGGCTCAGTGGGTTAAAGCCTCTGCCTTTGGCTCAGGTCATGATCTCAGGGTCCTGGGATCGAGCCCCACATCGGGCTCTCTGCTCAGTGGGGAGCCTGCTTCCTCCTCTCTCTCTGCCTGCCTCTCTGCCTACTTATAATCTCTATCAAATAAATAAATAAAATCTTGGGCGCCTGGGTGGCTCAGTGGGTTAAAGCCTCTGCCTTCGGCTCAGGTCATGATCTCGGCATCCTGGGATCGAGGCCCGCGTCCGGCTCCCTGCTCAGCAGGGAGCCTGCTTCCTCCTCTCTCCTCTCTCTCTGCCTGCCTCTGCCTACTTGTAATCTCTCTGTGTGTCAAATGAATAAATAAAATCTTTAAAAATAAATAAATAAATAAATAAATAAATAAATAAAATCTTTTAAAAAAAAACTGAAGCCAAGATTACCAGGAGTACCAAAAGCAGTCAACCCATAGCCTCAGTGAGACCCTTATTGAGGAAAAAAAAATAAGTCACCTATTTACATGTAAAGAACACATTTAAACACAAACATATGTATATATGTATGTATTTTTTTTATTATTTTATTTTTAAGTAACCTCTACACCCAACACGAGGCTTGAACTCAGAACCCTGAGATCAACAGTCACACGCTCCACTGACTGGGCTGGTCGGGCACCCCTGCTAAAACTGTATCATTGAAGAATATGTTTGATGGACAAAGTGTTTTTATATAAGCCACTTATTTGGCTGAGAGTGAAGTAAAGACGTGAGGGAAAGGCAGCTGAGGGAAAAGTGCCTCCTCACCACAGCAGCACAGGGTTTGAAGGGTGTCAGGGGCTGATCAGTCTATGCAGCGTCTGTCATGGGCAGGGCTCCATGGGCTACACAGAGCTCAACACTTGTCCTATGGATGCTGCTTCCTTGTTGGCTACAAAGAAATCTCCTTTCACCTTCTGACTAATATCGTCTCCCACTTACAAACATACTTGCCCCTGTATTATTTCCACCTTAAGGATGCTGGTGTCTTCCAACAGAGCCCAGAATTGCTCGTTGCTGAGCAAGCTACCAGACTCCTCCTGAGGCATTATTTTGTGAACAATAACTACTGGTCCTAAAACTAAATTCTCTTCTTTTCCTTCTTTTTTTCCTTCGTTTCCTTCTTCTCTTTCTTTTTAAAAAGAAATGGATTGGAACTTCACCAAATAACCAAAGCCATCTTAATTGGAGACCAATGGAGTCATTACTGGAGCTAGGGGGCCACCTTGTGGCTAAGTGTCAAAAAATGAGGTCCAGGGCGCCTGGGTGGCTCAGTGGGTTAAAGCCTCTGCCTTCCGCTGGGGTCATGATCTCAGGGTCCTGGGATGGAGGCCCACATCGGGCTCTCTGCTCAGTGGGGAGCCTGCTTCCTCCTCTCTCTCTGCCTGCCTCTCTGCCTACTTGTGATCTCTCTTTCTCTGTCAAATAAATAAATAAATATATAAATAAAATCTTTTTAAAAAATGAGGTCCAGCTCCCCACCCCCCTCCCGCCAACATTTCTGCAATTAATCTTTTCATCCTAAAGAGCAGACAGGAACACCAGGATAACATTTGCTAAATTTCTGTTCAGAGTGTTCTAGGAATGTTCTTTCCTAGCCAGAAGATTTAGGCCAAGTATGTGCCTAGACCAGCATCATTAGCATCACGTAGGAACTTATTAGAAATGCAGATTTTTAGGTCCATCGCAAACCCACTGAATCAGAAACCAGGGGTGGGGCCAGCTATCAGAGCGATTCACCATCAGGTGATTCTGATGCCAGGTAAAGTCTGAGAACCACCAGTTTAGACCCTCTAGGTAAAAGAGCATCTCCCTGGGCTGGGCTAACATAGCAGTTGTACTAACTGTTGCTGATTGTAATTATTGTGTCATTCATTCAGCAACCATTGCATTTCACTCATTTAACAAATACCTAGCATGTGTTTAAAGGGCAGCAAGAAAGCCTATGTTATTGGAGCAGTGGCTGAGGGTGAGTGAAGGAAAGGAGTTTGAGAGCCAGGCAGGGGCCAGGTCATATAGACAAGTAGACCACAGTGAAGACTAATGGGTCGTGGAGCTGCTGGAGGGAACTAAGCAGGGAAGAGAGAAGACTGTCTTATAAATAATCACTTCGGCTGTAGATGGAGAGCAGATCGTCAATGGAAGCAGAACAGGTAAGAAGCTAGAACAAAGCTCAGGGGAGGGGGAGTGGTGACTTGGATTGGGGTATGGCAGTTAGATGTGGTGAGATGGCTGGTTCTGGATGGATTCTGAAGGTAGAGCCAGTGGGATTTACAGATGGATTGGATGTGAGATGAGACTGAAGGGAGTCTAGGTGGACTCCAAGGTATTGTGCCTGAGCAAAACATATTTAGTTAGAAATAATTAAGTGCCTACTAAAGATATACTTAAGATGTATTCCATAAAGATCAAATATTTTAGGGGCGCCTGGGTGGTGCAGTCGTTAAGTGTCTGCCTTCAGCTCAGATTATGATCCCAGAGTCCTGGGGTCGAGCCCCACATCGGGCTTCCTGCTCTGCTGGAGGCCTGCTTCTCCCTCTCTCACTCCCCCTGCTGTGGGTCCCTCTCTCATTGTGTTTCTCTCTGTCAAATAAATAAATAAAATCTTTAAAAAAAGATCAAATATTTTAGTAGGCAAGCCCAAGTAAGTGAAGATTATAGGTTGTTTTTCTTTCCACATAATTTACCCAGTTCTTTGTTTTAGTCAATATATTTCATCTTTTATAAAAACATTTTAATTTCAATAAGCAACTTGGTGGATTGTCACAGACAATACTTTCAGGCACCGGTATCCACAATGAACGTAGAGGTTGTACTTAAGATAATCAACAGCTATTCTTTACATTAGAAGTAGAAACAGAACTCCTTTACCAATTTGCTACTTTTGTTCTTCCTGCGGTGCAAATTAGCAGCAATTATGCATGCCTGCAGACATACATTTTAATATCTAATAGAATCATACCCTCCTCCATTTAACTTAGCAGCCAGATACCTGGCAAACTCAACCATCTGGAACTCAGGTATGAATTCCCAAACTATACTCAGCAGCTTAAGTGATGTGCCTAAAGTTAAGGTTAATGGTTTAATAAGCTTAATTATTTGATTTCCTCTGGCAGCCTTCCATTCTTCCCAGGTTTAATCCAATTCAAAAGTGGTTATTGAGTGCCTACTGTGAAAAGGGCACCCTGTTAGGCTGCCACCAGGAGTGTAGAAGAGACAGCAGAGGGCAGATTACAATCACGATGGTGGGGGTGCGGAGGAGCAGAGCGGCTGGATGCCTCAAGGAGGAGCGAGAACTCGGGGAAGACCACCACCTAGGAAAGGAGTCTCAGAGCTTTTGAATCAGCACTAATTACACCAGATAATTAAAGAGCTCCCTAGGCTAAATTACAGCGAGAGCAGTGCCCGAGCTTTCCTAACAACAATGAGTCGTAAAATTAAAAAGAAAAACAATTGTTAGTAACTTAATTTCTTACTGGGAAACGATGCAGACATTTTAGAAAACATTTGACCAAAATAATTAACATTTAACTTAAAGGGTCTTCTCTGGTTGTCATAGATGATTAAATTTGGACTATCTCCTTTCCATTAGAATTAAGAGGATGTTAACTAAGTGCAAATGTATTGTAAATGTACCTGAAAAGTTCTGTTAAGGAAGAATTGAGAACTGAGTGTTGACTGGCTAAATAGACTGTTAGTTTGGATCTTTTCACACTAATGGGCTACAGGCTACGTGTGCTGGGACTGGGCAACAATTGCTGATTTGTTACCTTGGGTTCTTTCCTTTCTTTACAATTTCCCGTAATAGAAGTTTTTTTAAAAATACACACAAAAGTAATAGAAGAGCGTAAAGAATCGCCATACATTCATCACCCGTTGATCCATCCCATTTCACCTATATCCACTCACATCCCCCTCCTGTATTATTTTGAAGCAAATCCCAGACATCGTATAATTTTATCCCTGAATATTTCAGTATATATCTCTAACAGGTAGGGACTTTTTAAGATTTTATTTCATCGAGTGAGAGTGCGCATGCGCAGGGATGGGGCGGAGAAAAAGCAGACTCCTCCCGGAGTAGGAGAGCTCCTCCCAGCCTGACGAGGGTGCTTGATCCCAGGACCCTGGGATCGTGACCTGAGCGGAAGCTGGGTAGTTAACCGACTGAGTCACCCAGCCACCCCCAGGTAAGGGCTCTTTAAAGAAACCCCCCAAACTCCATTATCGTATCTAAAAAAATTAACAGTAATTATGTAATAAAGTCAAACTCTGGTCAGTTAACATTTCATTTGCTTTGTAAAGTTACAGTGTGTATTAGTTTGATATGATTTCAACTCCACTTGTTTACGACTTAAGTTGTTTTAATCCACTTGCTTATGACATAGACCAAAAAAAAAAAGTTCTTAGAAGTAAAGTTGTTTTGATATAATAGTGAGGTAAGTTGTGTCAGGATGGTATCATCTGTTCTCACTGAGAGGAGCCCAGGAGCTCAGTGCGGGGCGGGGGGGAGCGCTGCTGGGGCTTATCAGTAAAGACATAAGAAGCAACGATGGCAAGCTAGACTTTAAATACCGAGAGTCTGTGAGGACTATGAGAGAGTGTCTGGGTTCAGCTATAACTTTGCTGATCTAAATAGCTCTCTGAAAACCTTGGGGCAATCAGCTCCTGCCTTGGTGAAGGCTGCCGTAAAGGTGACTCCTCCAGTCGTGAAAGCTGAGCAGCAGCCGTGAAGGAGATCCTCTGGCCCGCGTCCCCAGCAACGTGCCCTAGCAACCGGGGATTTTTTACTTTTGCACTGGCAGCAGGACGTCAGCTCTAGGTTGGTTAAACCATCTCTCTTGAGTACCAACTGAGCATAATCATATACCTCAATTAAATTTAGACTTTACTCATTTCATCTTTCCTTGTCTGGCAACAACTATGTGATTAATCTATCATTGGTTTGGAGTGTGTTATTTACTGGCTTGAGACATTATCCTGTATGCTATTGGCTTGTGAAATTCCCACGGTGAACCTGTGTTAAACACTGCTGACCCTTGAAGACATAGGTTTGAACTGCATGGGTCCACTTCTATGCAGATTTTTTTCTATACAGTAGAATACTGTAAATACATTTTCTCTTCCTTAATAGGTTCTTTAGCTTATTGTAAGAATTTAGTATGTAATATATATAACATACCAAATACATATTAATCGACTGTTTGTTATCAGGAAGGCTTCCAGTCAACAGTAGGCTATTAGTAGTTGAGTTTTGAGGGAGTCAAAGTTATATGTGAATTTTCGACTACATGGGGGGTTGGTGCCCCTAACCCCCATGTTGTTAAAGGGCCAACTGTAAATTGCTGGTAAAGTCCTACTCAGTGTCTGATCATTAACACATCTCCCCAAACAAGTTATAACTTTTAAAAGGTTTATTTGAATTAGGATCTATATCAGGTCCACACTGCAATTGATTGGTATGTCTTAGTCCATATGTCTCCCATACCACCCCTGCCTTGCTCCTTTAAAACTTTCAAACCACTAAACAAGAACTTCTCCCTTCCCTTGAGCAGTGTGGTGTGAAAATGTATGATTTAGGACTGCTACAAACCATTTTGCTACTGTGCCAGGTAAAAGCCTGTCAAGATCCCAGGAAGAAACAGCTGGCATAGCCAAATTGGGCAACTTGAGGAGCAATTAATATATATAAATACATATGGGGTGCCTGGGTGGTGCAGTCGGTTAGATGGCTGCCTTTGGGTTGGGTCATGATCCCAGGGTCCTGGGGTCAAGCCCTGCATCAGGCTCCCTGCTCAGCCGGGAGTCTGCTTCTCCCTCTCCCTCTGCCTCTACCCACTGCTCATGCTCTCTCTTTCCCTCTCATGCTCTCTCTCTCTCAAATAATTAAATAAAATCTTTATATTTATATATATGTGTATACACACACACACACACACACACACATATATACTATTCACGATCATGGCAAGATGTAGGGAAACTCAAGAATAGTGAAGTATCTTGGGGCCGTTACCACTCTAGACCTCTGGGGAGGGTGATGACCAGAATGCAAACAGCAAGATCTGTATGGAGAGGGTCCCCTCACAGGTGAGGGCTGAAAGAAATCTGTTGTGAGCCCCAACAGAGATGGAAGTTTAATATATACCCCAACCATGCTCTGAGCTCTCCTGGTGCTCCACACTGGCCAAACCCCAAGTGGAAGGCAGAGGGCAAGGGAGTGCACCAATGTAATCTTGGTTAGCCTCCAAGGTCACTGAACAGCATGCAGAAGAGTAGAAAGACACGAAGAAGCAAAAGGAAAATATGGAAAAAAAGAATCCCAGTTGCAGAACTAGACTATTTGGGTTCAACTTTTGGCTCCATCACCTACTAATTGTATGGCCTTAGGAAGTTAATCTCTATGCACCTCAGTTTCCTCATCTATAAAATGGGGATAAAAAGGTACATGGATGCCAGTAGTAGTATTTGATAATAAAACTCTTGGTGAGATTAAATGAGAATTATGTGAATTTCTTAGCAACTGCCTGGTACATAGTAAATGCCTATTAAATCTTAGCTATTATTATTGTAATGGATATTACCTTAGTAGTTTCAAAGGAGACATCAATATACAATAGATTGGGGTACTAATATAAGTTGTGAGTTAGACTAATTTGTAGGATTTTCACAACAGAGAGCGGAGATCTTTTAGACAAATTGCCCAGACTGAGACTATCAAAGGGTTCTGGTGGTTGGAAAAGAGGAGAGAATTTCCGCAGCATTTCTTTAGCATAATAAAGAAGGGGTTTGGCAGTCCTGAGCTGTGGCCCCTCAGCTTCCAACCCACCCTCTGCACTAGGCTTCGTGGTTCTGGGTGGGGTCTTTCCCTGGCCCGCGGCTCCATTTAGGCTCTGCCAGTAGGGGGCAGCAGAGGAGACCACAAGGCGGGAAGAGGAAGGGCTTTTTGCTTCTTGCCAGTGTACTCCTCCTGTCTCCACCACCCTGGCAGTGCTTCTTCACCTTGGCAGCAACAGTTCATGCCAGGGCATCAGCTGATTGCAGTTTAGTTTCCCACCTCTCTCCGATGTAGCTCCTCATGCCCCCTTTGGCATTGAGAGCCAGTGGGCTGACACCCTGTCCTCAGACGCCTGAGTTTCGGCTCTACAGGCCCCTCGACAAGCTTCTACATTAATTCCAGCTGCTTGTCTTTGTGCTCCCAGCCCTCGGTGTGGTAGTGGCTTCGTGCAGATGCTCTCTCCAAGGAACCTTACTGTTTTTTTCCTTTCAGTTCTGCCCAGTTAACAACTCTAATGTTAACTTTTCTCAGTTAAAATAATTGACGTGGTTTCTGTCTCCGGACTGGACCCTGACTGACGGGGTGGGCCGGTGCCTGCCCTCACCCAGGCTGAGTGAGAGGGGCATCAACCTGAGTTCTTGGACGGCTGGCTGTGGGTCCCCTACATTATGGAGGCACGTGGATGAGTGTCTCCCTGTCACTCAGGAGATCTACAGGCGGGAGGTGGGCTGATGAGCCGCTTTGGAAGGAGAACAGGTGGGCCCTGCGAGCCCTATTTCTCAAGGGCTCAAGTGTGGACTCAAGCGTGTCTCATGGACATGGTGGTAGCTGAACAAGAGAGATGGAGCCAGTGGGGTTGTCTTAGATAATCATCAAAAGGCCCATCTAGAGGAGCAATGGAGGAACAAAGGAAAAGGTCAAAGTAGATTTTTAGGGACTGTGTGGAGGGAACAAAGGCACTGCTGCACTTCCAGGTCAAGAGAACTCAAGTGAAGCCAGTCGCGTTAGGGTTCCTGAAAGAGAACCCGATGAGAAAATCAGTTTATTATAATTATGCACATCATTTTCTTTCTTTCTTTCTTTCTTTCTTTCTTTCTTTCTTTCTTTCTTTCTTTCTTTCTTTCTCTTTCATTCTTTCTGATTTTACTTATTTGACAGAAAGAGAGACAGCAAGAGCAGGGACACAAGCAGGGGTGGGGGGAGGTGGGATTTGGACTGCGTGCGCTCTGCGTTTGGCGTGCGTTATCTCGAGATGTGACTGAGAGAACACGCACCATTTTGGGCCCCACCGCGCTGCCACTTTGTGGGCCCCAGTTGCCGGAATGAGTTCGCTGGGATTTCTCGCTCCGTGTTGGTGGCCACGGGGGCTGCCTCATATGGAGGTGTCGTCAGGGGGGCATGACAGATTTCTCCTGCTCTGAGTGTTCAGCACAGCTGCAAACGGTATGGTTTCCTTCGGGGTGGCAGGCCGAGTCCTCTGCCATGGGTCAGGGGTCCCCAATCGGTAGCGCCTAGGGCCAGGCTTCTGGGGACAGAAGCCTAAAAACTCAACATAGGGTTAGGACCTAGGGGAATATCATGCTCAAGCAGAAGGTGCCGAGTTGAGCACCCTGGGGGCTGAGTTGAGGGCGTGGGTCCGGCTGAATGTCAGGCTGTGGGTTTGTGTCCATGGAAGTCTTTACTGGTGGTGCTGGCCTCAGAGGGGTGTGGCAGATTTTTTCTGCTCTGAATGCACACCTGCAAATGGCATGGTTTCCTTCAGGGTGACAAGCGGAGTCCTCTGGTATGGCTCAGGTGTCCGCATCCTGTAGGGCCTGGGGGCCAGGTCTCTGGGGACAGAAGCCTGAAAATCCAACCTAGGGTTAGGGTTAGGGCCTAGGGACCTCTGAAGACCGAACTGAAGGTACCTAGGAGAGCGCCTTGGGGTGCTGAGTGGAGGGCGTGGTTCAGGCTGAGTGTCAGGGTCCAGGTTTGTGTCCAGTTGGGCAACCTCTGGAGGAGGTGGCCTCAGGGGTCATGGAAGATTTCTCCTGCTCTGGATGCGTGGCGGAGCTGCAAAGGACATGGTTTCCTTCTGGGTGGCGGGTGGAGTCCTCTGCTATGGCTCACAGGTCCTTCATTGGTAGGGCCTGGGGGCCAGGCCTCTGGGGATAGAAGCCTGCAAAACCCAACCTAGGTTAGGGTTAGGGCCTAGAGGCATGGCAGGCCCCACCTGCCAGCATGGAGGCGATCGCACCGGGGTACTGACTTGAGGGCGTGGGTCAGGCAGTGTCCGTCTCCGGGTTGGTGGCCACGGGGACCTCCCCAGGTGGGGGTGTCCTCAGGCGGGCATGGCAGATTTCTCCTCCTCTGAGTGTTTGGCACAGCTGCAAATGGTATGGTTTCCTTCGGGGTGGCAGGCCAAGTCCTCTGCCATGGGTCAGGGGTTCCCTATTGTTAGGGCCTGGGGGCCAGGCTTCTGGGGACAGAAGCCTATAAACCCAACCTAGAGTTAGGGTTAGGGCCTAGGGGAATATCACGCCCGAACGGAAGGCGCCAAGGCGAGCACCCTGGGGGAACTAGTTGAGGGCGTGGGTCCGGCTGAGTGTCAGCTCTGGGTTTGTGTCCACGGAAGTCGCATGGTGACAATGGCCTCAGGGGGGCGTGGCAGATTTTTCCTGCTCTGTTTGGCGCACCTGCAAATGGCATGGTTTCCTTCTGGGTGGAAAGCAGAGTCCCCCTGCTCAGGTGTCCACATCCTGTAGGACCTGGGGACCAGGCCTCAGGAGATGGAAGCCTGAAAACCCAACCTAGGGTTAGCGTTAGGGCCTAGGGGCCTCTGAAGACCGAACTGAAGCAGCCAAGGAGAGTGCCTCGGGGTGCTAAGTGGAGGACGTGGGTCAGGCTGAGTGTCAGTGTACAGGTTTGTGTCCAGCAGGGCCGCCTCCAGGGGAGGTGGCCTCAGGGGTCATGGAAGATTTCTCCTGTTCTGGTTGCGTGGCAGAGCTGCAAGGGGCACGGTTTCCTTCTGGGTGGCAGTCGGAGTCCTCTGGTACGGCTCACAAGTCCCTCACTGGTAGGGCCTGGGGGCCAGGCCTCTGGGGACAGAAGTCTGAAAAGCCAACCTAAGGTTAGGGTTAGGGCCTAGGGTCCTTTGAAGACTGACCTGAAGGGGTCGAGGAGAGCGCCTTGGGTTGCTGAGTGGAGGGCGTGGGTCAGGCTGAGTGTCAGGATCCGGGTTTGTGTGCAGCGGGGCTGCTTCCAAAGGAGGTGGCCTCAGGGGTCATGGAAGAATTCTCCTGCTCTGGTTGCGTGGTGGAGCTATAAAGGGTATGGTTTCCTTTTTGGGTGGCGGGCGGAGTCCTTTGGTATGGCTCCCGGATCCCTCACCGTTAGGGCCTGGGGGCCAGGCCTCTGGGGACAGAAGCCTGCAAACCCAACCTAGGGTTGGGGTTAGGGCCTAGGGGCATGGCAGGGCCGACTTGCTGGCATTGAGGCCATCGCCCTGGGGGACTGAGTTGAGGGCATGGGTCAGGCAGAGCATCATGCTCCGGGTTGGTGGCCACAGAGGCTGTCACAGGTGGAGATGTCCTCAGCGGTGCATGGCAGATTTCTCCTGCTCTGAGTGTTTGGTGCAGCTGCGCACAGCATGGTTTTCTTCGAGATGGCAGTCCAAGTCCTTTGCCTTGGGTCAGGGGTCCCCGATCGGTAGGGCCTGGGGGCCAGGCCTCTGGGGACAGAAGCCTGAAAACCCAACCTAGGGTTAGGGTTAGGGCCTAGGGGCATGGCAAGCACGACCTGCTGGCGTTGAGGCGATCAGCCCGCGGTACCGAGGTGAGGGTGTGGGTTCGGCAGAGTGTTGGGCTCTGGGTTGGTTGCAATGGGACCCACTTCAGGTGGGGGTGTCCTCTGGGGGCATGGCAGATTTCTCCCGCTCTGAGTGTCTGGCGTAGATGCAAACAATAGGATTTCCTTTGGGGTGGCAGTCTGAATCCTCTGCCATGGGTCAGGGGTCCCCGATCGATAGAGCCTGGGGGCCTGGCCTCTGGGGACTGAAGCCTGCAAACCCAACATAGGGTTAGGGTTAGGGCCTAGGGGAATATCAAGCCCAATCTGAATGCACTAAGGCGAGCACCCTGGGGGACTGAGTTGAGGGCTTGGGTTGGGCTGAACATCAGGCTCTGGGTTTCTGTCCATGGAAGTCACAACTGGTGGCACTGGCGTCGGGGGTGGGGGTGGCAGATTTATCCTGCTCTGACTTTTTGGTGTATCTGCAAATGGCATTTTTTTCCTTTTGGGTGGCAAGCAGAGTCCTCTGGTATGGCTCATTGGTCCCCATCCTGTCGGGGCCAGGGGCCAGGCATCGGGTGACAGAAGCCTGAAAACCCAACCTAGTGTTCGGTTAGGGCCTAGGGGCCTCTGAGGACTGAACTGAAGGGGCCGAGGAGAGCGCTTCGGGGTGCTGAATGGAGGGCATGGGTCAGACTGAGTGTCAGGGTCCAGGTTTGTGTCCACTGGGGCTGCCTCCGGGGGAGGTGGCCTCAGGGGTCATGGAAGATTTCTCCTGTTCTGGTTGCGTGGCATAGCTGTAAAGGGCACGGTTTCCTTCTGGGTGGCGGGCAGAGTCCTCTGCTACTGCTCATGGGTCCCTCACTGTTAGGGCCTGTTGGCCAGGCCTCTGGGGACAGAAGCCTGCAAACCCAAACCAGGGTTATGGTTAGGGCCTTGGGGCATGGCAGGCCCGACCTGCCAGCGTCAAGGCGATTGCCTGGGGTGGACTGAGTTGAGGGCGTGTGTCAGGCTGAGTGTCAGGCTCTGGTTTTTGTGTCCATGGAAGTCACAACTGATGGCATTGGCCTATGAGAGTGTGGTTGAATTGTCCTGCTCTGAGTGTTGGCGCATCTGGAAATGGCATAGTTTCCTTCTGGGTGGCAGGCGGGGTGCTCTGGTATGGCTTAGGGGTTCCCATCCTGTAGGGATTTCTTGCACAGTTCTCATGAGCTTTCTGCCCAAATCGATGTCGATTTTGACAGAAAGCTCGTGAAAACTGGGCAGAAACACCGACCAAATTGGACCACGCGCGCTCAGCTTTGGCGTGAGTTTTCTCGAGATGCGGGCGGAGAGGTCCTGAGGCATTTTGGGCCACGCCGCGCCACTGCTTTTTTGGCCCCAGTTGTCGGGATTGAGTTCGCCAGGATTTGACCCAATCCTCAGGAGCTTTTTGCCCAAAAATGATATGGGCAAAAATCTCGTGAGAATTGGGCGGGAACACCCACCGATTTGGACCTTGAGCGCTCAGCATTTAGCATCCATTTTGTCGAGATGCAGGCCGAGAGGCACTGCCCCGCCGCACCGCCGCTTTGTGGGCCCCAGGTGCCGGGAACGCTTTCGCTGGGATTTCTCACCCAGTTCTCACGAGCTTTCTGCCCAAATAGATATCTATTTGGAAACACCCCTGGATTTGGACCGCGTGCCCTTGGCATTTTGTGAGCGAAAATTTTCTCAAGATGCGGGCCATTTGGGGGCCCGCCGTGCTTCCTCTTTGTGGGCCCCAGTTGCCAGGAATGAGTTCACCGGTATTTCTCGCCCAATTCTCACGACCCTTCAGCCCAAATCCATATCAATTTGGGCAGAAAGCGCGTGAGAATTGGGCGGAAACACCCGCCAGTATGAACCACGCCCCCTCGGTGTTTGGCTTGCGTTTTGTGGAGATGTGGGCCGAGAGGTCCCGCGCCATTTTGGGCCGCTCCCGGCCGCCACTTTGTGGGTCCATCGCCAGGAACGAGTTGGCTGGGATTTCTTGTCCAGTCCTCACGAGCATTCTGCCAAAATCGATATCGATTTGGGCTGACAGTTTGTGAGGATTGGGCGGAAACATCCGCCAATTTGGACCATGTGTGCTCAGCATTTGGTGAGCGTTTTCCCGAGATGTGGGCCGAGAGGCTAAGCGCCATTTTGTTCCCCGCCCCGTCGCCAGGAACGAGTTCGTGGGGGATTTCGTGCCCAATTCTCACAAACTTAAGGCCCAAATTGATATGGGCAGAAAGCTCGTGAGAATTGGGCGGAAACACCCTCTGATTTGGACCGCACGCGCGCGCTTGGCATGTGGTGTACATTTTTTTGAGATGGGGACCGAGAGTCCCTGCGACATTTTGGGCCCCTCGACGCCTCTTTTTTGGGCCCCAGGCGTCACAAACGAGTTCACCGGGCTTTCTTGCCCAATTCTCACATGCGTTCTACCCGATTTGGGTAGAACACTCCTGAGAATTGGGTGAGAAATTCCGGTTAAGTCACTTCCTGCATGTGATCCTCATTAATATGACATGGGTTTGGTGGATCCTCCCCCGAGTTTTTGGCTGCCATCTCTCGAAAACTCACTCCAAGTGCCAAGCGGGCTCGTTCCTAATCTGAATATTTTCCCTTATTCTCACAAATTTTCTACCCAAATCAGTAATGATTTGGGCCAAAAACTTGTGCCACTTAGGAGTGAAATTCTGAGAACTTGATTTTGATATTGGGTCCCATAGGGAAATGACGCAGGCTGGGCCCCAAATCGTGCAAGGTCTCTCGGCTGGAATCTTGAGAAAACTCATTCCAAACGCCAAGCACACTCTGTCCAGGTCTTCAGATATTTCTACCCAATTTCCATAAGCTTTCTACCTAAATCTATATTGATTTGATTCGAAAGCTCGTGGGAATTGGGTGGAAATCTTGGAAATTGCGACAGACCTTGCTCGGTGTTCCAATTCAGTTCTTACGAGATTAGGAATGAGACCTGTGCAATAGATCCTGAAGGATGGAGCATTTCAGCTGCCACCAAGGGAGGCACTCCTGATCTGTGGGTGGCGAGATGCTGGAAGACATGTCCCTGGTGCTTCCTGACAATAGCTGCAGTGGACAGATACAGTGCAAAGTGTGGGAGGAGAGGCCATGCGGTTTTCTGCCCCTGGAGACAGTGGTGTGTTGCAGTCTGAGTCGTGGTGGAAGACATGCCACTGTGGCTTGAAACCAGTGGAGGCAGTTGAAAGTTGCATTGAGAGTCCTTGGAAGGCCCTGCAGTGCAGGTTCACGCCACTGGAGAGAGTGGTGAGCTGCAGTGCAAGAGTCACTGGGAGGCATGGCAGTGCTGCTTGCCATCACTGGAGGCAGTGGCGAGCTGCAGTGTGAAAGACCCCGGAAGAGGAGTCAGTGCAGCCTGCGGACACTGAGGACAGTGGTGAGGTTCTGGGTTAGAGGCCCTGAGAGGTGGCACGTTGAAGCTTGTTTCAACAGGAGGCAGTGGTGATCTGTGTAGTCTGTCTGTGTAGGTTTAAGAGTGGTGGTCTCAACCCCTGGAGCCGTCCACCAACTCAGCATTTTGCCAGGTGTCCCCCAGGTGTGGTGGTAACGGGCTGTCAGGATGGTGCAGGGGGAGGTCTTCCCAGTGGGGGTCTGGAGCCTGGAGGAAACCAGACCCGACTTATGTTGCCTTTGGAACCGATGAGTTGAGCATTTTTTGTCTTTTGGGTCTTTTTTTTTTTTTGGAAGAGTTACTTCACTTCTCCAGAAAGGAAAAAAGCATTGGTCGACTTTAGAATGAAGCTAATTACTCCTTAAGAAACAGGCGTGTGGGGGCGCCTGGGTGGCTCAGTGGGTTAAAGCTTTGGCCTTTGGCTCAGGTCATGATCTCAGGGTCCTTGGGTCAAGCCCTGCATCGGCCTCTCCGCTCAGTGGGGAGGCTGCTTCCTCCTCTCTCTCTGCCCGCTTCTCTGCCTACTTGCAGTCTCTCTCTCTCTGTCAAATAAATAAATAAAATCTTTTAAAAAATAAAAAAGAAAAGAAAAGAAAAGAAACAAGCGTGTGTTTCCCTTTCTCCCAGGAACTGGAGCAGGTGTGCAGGCTTTAGGTCGGAGGTGCCTTCTTATCCCCACCTGACAACACCTCCACTCTAGCTCCATGAGACTCGAGGTTTTGAAATCAGCGTCTGTGTCAGTCATGCAGCTTGTCACAGGATATCAGCATTCAGAGAAAGCAGCAGGTATGTTGCACGCAAGGTCACATCCATGTCAGGACTGGAGGTAAAGCTTCTCTTGAACCCCCACACCTCCTGGGCTTTTCTCTTGTCTCTAGTGGAGCCACAAAGTCAAACTGAAGCAGCTGTCAGCAATCTAGAGTGGTACAAAAGTTCCTTGATTTCTCTGCAGGTAGAACAAGGCAGGGGATCCCATTTTCTCTGTTCATTTCTGGCTTATGAAGGTGTTTGGAACATCTCTTTCCTAGGCAATCAGTTTGATTAGAAAGGGAAGATGAGATTTACTCCGTGTTTGTTTTTAACTTATAATTGATTCCTTCACCTCAGGTGTTTATTCCTTTGGGCCTAGGTTGTGGTGGAGTGGCCAGCATCTAGAGTTAGGTGGCTTTTTGTGGTGAGGTAGAGACTAGGATGATCTCTTGTCATTTGTCAAAGGTGATGATTCCTAATTGATTCATCTTTTCATCTGAAGAGTTATACTGAGGGCAGAGGGAACATTCAAAGGGATTTTAAATAGCCTTTTACAGTTTAAATGTGAAGCTTGACTTTCTAGTTTAAGTGGGTCATGTAGATATTTGTACATGCTGTGATTTCTCTGTCATTTCATTTGTGGTGAAGTCAGAAGGCAAGTCTTTGGGAATTGTCCTGGATAGAGGCATGCTGGTGGCCTCAAGGGGCTTGCTGTCAGGAACGCTGGGGTGAATTTATGGAACTGCTTGCCTGATGCTGGGTGAGTCAGGTCACCGCACAGGTTTTCCATTTCCTCCTTAGGAAATTGCTGGCAGGGACTGTTCTGCTTAAAACGGAACCCTCCTGCTCTGTTGGTGGGCATGCAGGCTGCTGCAGCCACTACGAAAAAGAGTATGGTGTTCCTCCAAAAGCTAAAAATTGAACAACCCTATGATGTAGCAATTGCACTCCTAGGTATGTAGCCAAAGGACACAAAAATGCACATTCAATGGTGTACAAGCATCATGAGGTTTATAGCACCATGCTCAACCATAGCGAAACTGTGGAGGGAGTCCCAATGTCCATTCACTGATGAATGGAGAAGAAGATGTGGGAGATACATAGACAATGGAATAGGACCCAGCTTCACAAAGAATGAAATATTTCCATCTGCAAGGATGCGGATGGATCTAGAGTGGATGAAGCGAAGCAAAATCTGTAAGTCCAACCTTAGGAGTGAGTTCTCTCAAGGCGCACTTGGTGGGGCTTGTCCTGCTGAACATCACCGTGTCATCTGGGGCCAGATGCGACATGAGCACCCCCTCTTTCCCTAGCTTATTCCATCTTTGTCTACGCTCTGGTCAACATGTGGGTTTACCACCAACCATATCTTTGTAGACAAACTCTGAGATGGCCTATGACTGGGGACACCATGGACATCACAAGGTCTTGTTATTATCCGTGTCAGAGGTTTCTGAGGCACAAACATGAACTTTGTTCCCAGAATAAGCCACATGCAGAGTCCCATGAGAGTCTGGGAGTCCAGGAAAGGTGAATGATGACTGTGGCCCTAGCTAAAGCCACTCTGGGGAATCTCAGGTGGGAATCTATGGAATGAACTCCTAGGAAATTCTTGGCAGTCACCTGATGGATTCTATCTCAGGAGATCTGACTTCCACATACCCCCACCCACTCCTATTAATGTCCCTCATTTGCACAGTGGATATTGCATGGAAATTCCCCAGGGAAACATTGGACTAGCAAGTGTCTTTAGCGGGGTGGTCCTCATGCTGTCTGATGTGGCTGAGGGGCCATGAGCAATTCTGTACCCACGCCAAGGTTTTGGCTGTGCTGTCTTACTTCCAGAATAATAGCAGTGGCTGGATCAGGCCTTCTCTCCAACAGCTGAGCCAGCGTAGTGAGGACCTTGCCTAGGACACTAGCCCTGTGACACTGTGGGTGTGCTCTGAGTCCACAGTTAATTCATGTATTGTAACCAGGGATTCTCCGTCAGGGCAGATGGTGCCAGGTATAGTTTCACAGCAAATATGAGAAAAGAGATTTCCATGACAGAACAGTATGTAGTTAAACATACTCTATACTATGGCAATGATGGGAAAAGTGAACGATGGAGTCAGAAAAGGGAATGGGAGTTCCAAGAAGCAAGCTGGAGTGGTCAGGGTATAGGGGCTGTCTCGTGGAGGAAGGCACCAGGAGATTTGTAATGGGTTACAACAGTGCAGCATCACGGTGTGCACTCTGCCTGACCCAAGACCACCAGGGGCATTGGGGGTACTCTAGCTCCAGAGGATCTAGGGACTGCAAATTAGCCAGATCAGAGCTGCCGCAGTATGTCTTCTTGATTCCTGGGTGTGGGTCTCTCTGCTTCCGGAGACTGTGGATTCTCCTTTTGTTTTCCTCTGAACTTCACGATTTTGTGTGGATTCAGTCCTGTTAGTGGACACAAATTCTTCCTGAAAATAGAAGTTATCCTTGGTTCCTGAGTCGACCTGAATCTATTCAATAGTAATAGCCTTTTCCCAGGCCTCTGGGTCTTCATCTGCTCGCCAACTCTGAGATGTTTGGAAACATCTTCTATTTTTAACAGGTTGAAAGAATTCGTTCGGTTTTTTAAAAATTCGACAAAGTCACACTGTTCTGAGTGTGTAGAATGATCTGTAAATGCTGAATGAACAAGACTTGACAGGGTGAAGGGAGAATTGGGTTTGGAGTGGGGTTTGCGCTGATGTTTACTCAGTGTTGCCCCCCTGTGGCCACTCTCCAGATAGAATGTGGCCCAGTGTGTTCCAGCTTAGCAGATTCAAGGGAGAAAAAGACACAAGAAGGTTGGTCCCTGAATTCCTTAGCTCCTCAAAACCATCCTCTAGTTGATGAGCAATATTCTAAATTGAGCATATCTTAACTAGATATGAGGGCTAGGGTCGGGGTCAAGTTGCATACATTAACTATGGACAGCTTTTTGTATGTACTTGTGCCTCAAGTGTCTTAAAAAATAAAATGTGAGAGGATGTAGTTACCAAAGCTCTGAGCACATTACCTGTCCCAGGAAATACATATCTCAACCTAATTATTGTTTCATCTTAGCTGAGGACCATCTAAGATGAGGAGCTGGTGCTACAGGCACTTGGCAGCTAGCATCTGGGGTCTGCTGACCATCTATCCCCGACACCAACACAACACTCAGCACACCATCTGCTCTGTGCAAGGATAGCAAAGAGACGGACCAGGTGCAGGTGTGACTCCCTCCTGCCAGGCATAGCTTGTTTCGGACAGGTAGAGAAGGGGGCCAGCTCACATGCACGTGACCTGTACTTTTGGTTTCTTGCTATCTGCCTCCCCTTTCTGTCACCCTCGTCCTGAACCTTTAGCTCATTTGAGAACTTGGGTTTGCAGATTTCTGATGACATCTCAAAGTGTAAATATGTGTTTCCTTTGTCCCCTTTCCCTATTTCGGAGATGAAGGCAGGAAAAGTCACCCTACCCTGAAAGTAACGAAAAGACATACCAAGTGTGCTCTGCCCCCTGCAGCTCAAACTTGAAAGCAATGGCAAACGATGTACTTCACATGCAAGAGAATAAGCTTTAGGGACTCCTCTGCCGGCACTTAAGCAAGCGCCCCAGTGGGCTGAGTTGAGGGCATGGGTCATGCTGAATGTCAGGCTTCGGGTTTGTGTACAGCAGGCCACCGAAGGTATGGGAGGCCTCAGGTGGGCACACAGGTTTCTTATGCTCTGAGAGTTTTGCGGAGACCCAAATGGCTTGGTTTCTTTTAGCATGGCAGGCGAACTCCTGCTGTATGTTTAGAGTGTCCCTAATCTGGAGGGCTTGGGGGCCAGGCCTCTGGGGACAGGAGTCTGAAAACCCAACCTAGGGATAGGCTTAGGAGCTAGAGGCATGGCAGGCCTGATCTGCTGGTGGTGAGGCGAAGGCCCAGGGGCACTGAGTTGAGGGCGTGGGTCAGGTGGAGTGTCCAGTGGGCCACAGAGTGAGGGATGGCCTCAGTTGGGCATGCACATTTCTCCTGCTCTGCATCATTCCTGGAGTTCTAAACACCATGGTTTCCTTGTGGGTGGCAGGTGGAGTCCTGTGGAATGGCTCGTGTGTCCCCAGTCCCTGGGGTTTGACAAAATATCTCTGGGGAACAGACCCTTCTGAGCCCAACCTAGGGTCAGGGTTGGTGTCAGGTGCAGGGTCAGGGTTTAGAGTCAGGGGTTAGGGTCAGGCGTTAAGGTTAGGGGGTTAGGGGTAGGGGTAGGTTAGGGTTTGCTAAGGTTCATTTATTTGCCTTTTAATACAAGATGCCCATACCTCCATAAGTTATTTTCTTAGATTATTTTGCCATGAGAAAGCACGGAACACAAATACTGACGCAGATGAACCCAATGTTCCAAAGCAACACGTGAGACAATATTTCTTGACATTGGTGTTTTAGGGTCAAGATAATTAAACATCGAGTTCCTCTGTCACTCTTCTCACAGATGGTTTTGCTGGCCCTGTCTATCGATCTTGGCTGATAAGCGTCTTCTCAGTGGGCTTTGTTAATGGGCCTCTCTGAACAGCATGGCTCTCTTAGCCCTTACCTGCATTCCTTCCTATCGTTGATCCACTGATTCTACCCCACACTCTTTGCAAGCTCCCAAATGGCACTAGAGTTAGACATTTGTACTAAGTAGATACTGCATCAATATTTATTCATTGAACAAGTATGACTTTCTTTTTCATCAAAAATATTCATGTTTTATCAGTGAATCATTTACCATTTCAGAATCTATTTAGAGAAATTGATTGCTCCATGAGTAAATATCTGTTAAGGCAGTGGCTTTAGGAGGACCCGTGTCATGGTTCCCTGAGCTATCCAGAGTGCTCTTGACCCATGGATGAAGCTCAGCTTCCAACCTTAGGGGTGAGTTCTGTCAAGGCGCTTGGGGGCATTAGGAGGCCTTGCCCTGCTGGACACCACCATGTCATCTGGGGCCAGATGTGACATGAGCAAACCCTCTATCCCTAGCTGTTTCCATCTTCATCTACCTTCCTGTTGAAATGCAGGTTTCCCACCAACCATATCTTTGCAGACAAACTCTGAGGCGGCCTATGACTTGGGACCCCCATGGACATCACAAAGTCTCATTATAACCAGCGTCAGACATTTCTGAGGCACTGACAAGAACTTTGTTCCCAGAATAGGCCACACGAAGAGTCCCATGAGAGTCTGGGAGTCCAGGAAAGATAAATGGACAATTGCAGCTCTAGCTAAAGCCACGCTGGGGGACCATGCTGCAGGCCATCTCGCATCTCAGTCTGGCTCTTTCGCTGATTTCCAGTACGACCTAGGAGAGTCACTTCATCGGAGCTTCAGGCTCATCATTTCTAAAATGCAGAGGACATGTTTTTAGATTAATTGATTCATTCAAGACTATGGAATGAACTCCTAGGAAGTTCTGGGCAGTCTCCAGGATAGATTCTATCTCAGGAGTTATGACTTCCATTCCCTCCCCTCCTGGTCCTATTGAGGTCCCACATTTCCACAAGAGCTGTTGGATGGAAATTCCCCAGGGAAACATTGGGCTAGCAAGTGTCTTCAAGGTGTGCCCCCATGCCGTCTGATGTGGCTGAGGGGCCATGAGTAATTCTGGACCCATGCCAAGGTTTTGGCTATGCTGTCTTACTTGCAGAGTAATAGCAGTGCCTGGATCAGGCCTTCACTGCAACAGCTGAGCTGGTTTAATGAGGACCATGCCCAGGGCACTAACCCCATGACACTGCGAGGGTGCTCTGAGTCCACCGTTAAGTCACCCAATGCAACAAGGGATTCTCTTTCAGGACAGATGATTCCAGGTATCCTTTCACAGCACACATGGCAAAAAAACACTTCCACGACAGGATAGTATGTAGTTCAACATGCTCTATAGTATGGCAGTGACAGGAAAAGTGAACGATGGGGTCAGAAAGGGGAATGGGAATGTTTAAGAAACAGGCTGGAGTCGTCAGAGGGTAGGGAGTGTCTCATGGAGGAAGGGACCAGGAGACCTGTCATGGGTTACAACGGTGCAGCCTCAGGGTATGTGCTCTGCCTGACCCATGACCCCCAGGAGGATTGGGGGCACTCTCGCTCCAGAGGACCTATGGACTGCAAATTGGCCTGAGCAGAGCCTCCGTGGTATGTCTTCTGGGTGCCTGGGTGTGGGTCTTTCTCTGCTTCCAGAGGCTGTGGATTCTCCTTTTTGTCCTCTGAGCTGCACGATTTTGTGTGGATTCAGTCCTGTTAGTGGTCACAAATTCTTCCTGAAAAGAAGTGGCATAGAAGTCATCCTTGGTTCCTGAGTCGACCTGAATCTATTCAATAGTAATAGCCTTTTTCCAGGCCCCTGGGCCTCATCTGCTCGCCAACTCCGAGATTTTTAAAGACATCTTCTATTTTTTTAAAATATTTTATTTATTTATTTGACAGAGAGAGATTACAAGTAGGCAGAGAGAGAGGAGGAAGCAGGCTCCCTGCTGAGCAGGGAGCCCGATGTGGGCCTCGATCCCAGGACCCTGAGATCATGACCTGAGCCGAAGGCAGAGGCTTTAACCCACTGAGCCACCCAGGCGCCCACATCTTCTATTTTTAACAGGTTGAAAGAATTTGTTCAGTTCTTAAGAAATTCGACAGAGTCACACTCTTCAGAATCGATAACACCATCTGCAAGTGCTGAATGAACAAGACTTGACAGGGTGAAGGGAGAATTGGGTTTGGAGTGGGGTTTGCGCTGATGTTTACTCAGTGTTGCCCCCCTGTGGCCACTCTCCAGATAGAATGTGGCCCAATGTGTTCCAGCTTAGCGACTCAAGGGAGAATAAGACACAAATAGGTTGGTCCCTGAATTCCTTAGCTCCTCAAAACCATCCTCTAGTTGATGAGCAATATTCTAAATCGAGCATATCTTAACTAGATATGGTGGCTAGGGTCGGCGTCAAGTTGCATACATTAACTATGGACAGTGTTTTCATTGTCAGTCCTACCCGCCTCAAGTGTTTTTAAAGAATAAAATGGGAGAGAATATAGTAAACAAGGCACCAAGCACAATACCTGTTCCAGGTAATAGATAACTCAACCTAATTATTGTTCTATCTTCATCCAATTCGTCATGTATTTCTGCCGAATAGTCACCAGCTTTCTACCCAAATCAATATCAACTTGGTAGAAAGCTCGAGAGAATTGGGTGAGAAATCCCAGCAAACTCTTTTCCGACATATGAGCCCTAAAAGCAGTGGCACAGCAGAGCCAAAAATAGCACGTGGCCTCTCAGCCAGAATCTCGATAAAACTTATGCCAAATGCCGGACGCATGCGGTCCAAATAGTCGGGTATTTCCTCCCAATTCTCACGAGCTTTCTGCCGAAATCGATGTCGAGATGGGTAGAAATTTTGTGAAAATAGAAAGCGAGTGCGATACAAATCCAGGTTGGTGGCCATGGGGGCCGCCTCCAGTGGGGATGTCCTCAGGGGGGCATGGCAGATTTCTCCTCCTCTGAGTGTTTGGCGCAGCTGCCAACGGTCCAGGTTCCTTTGGGGTGGCAGGCCGAGTCCTCTGGTGTGGCTCAGTGGTCCCCGATTGGTAGGGCGTGGGGGCCAGGCCTCTGGGGACAGAAGCCTGCAAGCCCAGGTTAGAGTTAGGGCCTAGGGGAATATGACGTCCCAATGGAAGGCGAGCTCCTTGGGGGTCTGAGTTGAGGGTGTGGGTCGGGCTGAGTGTCAGGCTCTGAATTTGTATCCATGGAAGTCTTTACTGGTGGCACTGGCCTCAGGGGGGCATGGTAGATTTGTCCTGCTCTGACTGTTTGGTGCATCTGCAAATGGCACGGTTTCCTTCTGGGTGGCAGGCGGACTCCTCTGGTATGGCTCTAGGGTCCCCATCTGGTAGGGCTCGGGGGCCAGGCCTCTGGGGACAGAAGCCTGAAAACCCAACATAGGGTTTGGGTTAGGACCTAGAGGCCTCTGAGGACTGAACCGAAGGGGCTGAGGAGAGTGCCTTGGGGTACTGAGTGGAGGGCGTGGATCACGCAGAGTGTAAGCGTCCGGGTTTGTGTCCAGCGGGGCAGCCTCTGGATGAGGTGGCCTCAGGGGTCATAGAAGATTTCTCCTGCTCTGGTGGTGTGACTCAGCTGCAAAGGGCATGGTTTCCTTCAGGGTAGCAGGCAGTGTCCTCTGGAATGGCTCAGGTGTCCCTCAGCGGTAAGGCCTGGGGGGCCGAGCCTCTGGGGACAGAAGCCTGAAAACCCAACCTAGGGTTAGGGTTAGGGCCTAGGGACATGGCAGGCCTGACCAGTCAGCATTAACATGATCACCCTGGGAAATGAGTTGAGGGTTTGGTTTAGGCAGAGTGTCAGTCTCCGGGTTGGTGGCCATGGGGGCCGTCTCGGGTTGGGGGTGTCCTCAGGAGGGCATGGCAGATTTCTCTTGCTCTGAGTGTTTGGCGCAGCTGCCAATGGTCTGGGTACCTATGGGGTGGCAGGCCAAGTCCTCTGCCGTGGCTCAGGGGTCTCCGATTGGTAGGACCTGGGGGCCAGGCCTCTGGGGACAGAAGCCATGAAACCCAACCTAGGGTTCGGGTTAGGGCCTAGGGGAATATGACCCCTGAAGGGAAGGCTCCAAGGCGAGCACCCTGGGGGACTGAGTTGAGGGTGTCAGTCGGGCTGAGCATCAGGCTCTGGGTTTGTGTCCATGGAAGTTGCAAGATCTGGCACTGGCCTTAGGGGAGCGTGGCAGATTTGTGCTTCTCTGACTGTCTGCGCATCTCCAAATGGCATGGTTTCATTCTGGGAGGCAAGCAGCTGCTTTGTTATGTCTCTGTTGTCCCAATCCAGTAGGGCCCTGGGTCCAGGCCTCTGGGGACAGAAACCTGAAAACCCAACCTAGGGTTTATGGGCCCCAGGCGTCGGGAACGAGTTCCCCGGTATTTCTCGCCCAATTCTCATGAGCTGTCTGCCCTAATCGATATTTATTTGGGCAGAAAGCTCATGAGAGTTGGGTGGAAACACCCGCCGGTTTGGACTGCGAGCGCTCGGCGTTTGGCATGTGTTTTCTCGAGATCCAGGCCAAGAGGCCCTGCGTCATTTTGCGCCCCATCACACCGCCACTTTCTGGCCCCAGGCACCAGGATCGAATTCGCAGGGATTTCACACCCAATTCTCACGAGCTTTCTGCCCAAATCGATATCAATTTGGAAACACCCGTCGATTTGGACCGTACACGCTGGGCTTTTGGCGTATGTTTTGTCAAGATGCGGGTCATGAGGCCCCGCGCCATTTTGAGACCTGTTCCGCCACCGCTTTCTGGGCCCCAGGCACCGGGAACGAGTTCGCCGGGATTTGTCTCCCAATTCTCCCAAGCTTTCTGCTCTGATGGGGGCAAGGGTGCAAACAGGAACTCACTGCTTCCCGCCAAGGGGCAGCCCTCACCACATCTCAGGGAGCTTCTGGAAGGCAGACTCCAGCACAGAGAAGACGCTCTGTGGCTGTTGTGCTGACCCACACTGCACCCAGTCAGTCCACACAGTCTGTGAAACTCTCTGGGATGAAATGGACTCCATCTTGCTGTTGTACTTGAGAACTGCACCACTGCCCTCTGGTTTCCCCCAAGGGCAGCAGGATCACCGTCCCTTCTTCCCTACTCCTTTTCATACCTCAAGGTCTATTAAGAAAGAAAAGTATACCAAAATAAAAGCTACTGAGGGGAATCTCAGGCAGGCATCTTAAACACCATTCACCTCAAACTGTTGTGGGACTGTTGAGCATGACAAGCAAGAAAGAATTCTTGAGATGTTGTGCCTGCAACTTATTTTATTTCTTTTTTTTTTTTTTTAAAGATTTTATTTATTTATTTGACACAGAGAGAGAGATTACAAGTAGGCAGAGAGGCAGGCAGAGAGACAGGGAGAGGAGGAAGCAGGCTCCCTGCTGAGCAGAGAGCCCGATGCGGGCCTCGATCCCAGGACACTGAGATCATGACCTGAGCCGAAAGTAGAGGCTTTAACCCACTGAGCCACCCAGGCGCCCTACTTATTTTATTTCAATAGTGCAGGGACAGGACCCATGGGCAGAAAGAGCTGCAGTTTCACTCTGTAAGGCTGGCGGTTATATGCTTAGTGCTCTAGGGGCAAAGGACAGGCAGGGAGTACTAGATCATAGATGTTTCTAAGAATTTCTACTTCTAAAACTACTTTTGCAAGATTTCTCTGGTGCTTATCATTCAGCTTGATACTAACTATTGGTAAAATGTACAGGCAGTCATGAGACCCTTTAAGAATGTAGCAAACCAGTATGTGATCCTTGTCGGAACTATGCGGGCTCTAGGGCAGCCTTCTGGACTAAAGGTGAATATTTTTCTGTTTCTATCCCTCATCAGAACCACATACATTCTTTATTCTCCAAGTCTCTATATTCTCTCCTACCAGTATTATCTGTTTTCTTTGGTTTCTTCAAAGCCACAACAGGCCGGGTGCTTTAAAATCACTTTCACGTTTAACCCGACAATAACCTGAGAGACTGACAATTGTTATTGTGGCCATTTCACAGATGAAGAAGTTGAGGCGAATGGGCTCCACGTTTCAATAACTCACCCAAGGTCGCACAACTAATGAGTAGGGGAGTGGGATTTGAGCTAGGTCTACTAGATTGGTAACTCAGGCTCTTTCCAACCAGCCATGCTCCCTCTTGGTTGATAGGATTTTCATCTACTCAGGTTTTGAAGCTGGAAACCAGTAAGGCGTTCTTGATTACTCTGTCTCCTTCACCCTCGTTTAGAGATGGTTTACTGACCTCTTCTCCTAAAGGACGCTGAACATGTCCTTTCCTCTTTCCCACTGTCACAATCTTCCTTTGGCCCTTCCCTTTGGCCCTTGTGTGAAATACTGCAGTGCTTTCCTAACAGTTCCCATCCCTCCTGCACACTACCCTGCTAAAGAGACGTTCTCATTTTAAAATCGAACTCTAAAAAGGCACAACACATCCAGAGGATCTTTAGGCCCCATGTATCAAGAGGCTTAACAATGTCTATACCCTTTCAATCAGTAATTCTATTTCTGTGAATCTACTTCCAAAAAAGAATCCTGCATATATAGAAAAACTTAAATGCACAAAGATGGTGGGGGGCAGTATTATTGATGTGGAATGGCCATCCTCTACCACTTTTTAAAAATTCTTTTAAATTTCTAGGGCTTTTAAAATTTTTTAAAATTTAAAAATTTAAAATTTAAAATTTAAAAATTTTAAAAATTTAAAAATTATCTAAATTAGTTTGTTTCAACTCCAAACCAACAGGAAAGTGTGGCCCAGGCTGTCCTGGGGAGGTCCTTGGAAGACCCTGCAGCAGGCATCCTCCTTGGTCACTGTGGAGCATCCCCCCTCAGTTTGCCTTGTTCCCTCAGTTCTAGGAGCTCACGAGCCTACATGCCACCCTTGGGGACATATGGATACACCCTGTGGGGCTGCTCCTTGCCGTTCCTCTATGAGGTCTGGCCACCTCCCAGGAGTGCTGCCTGGGAGTAGGCCACAGGACCCTGGACTCCTCCCCCAGCCTGAGGACCTCTTGCCTGGGAAGATTCCCCAGTGCCAGCTCAGCTTTCCCTCAGAGCCATTTCCTGTCTCCGATGCCTGCCAGCAGTCACTAAATCACCTCAGGGGGTTTCAGCTTCTGAAAACAAAGGCAGGAAGGGAAGTGTTTTGTAGACAACTTCTTTCAGCTTGCCATGGACTTCCCTGGAGGAAAGTAAGCACAAAGCCCGGCTACCTGCTCGATGAGGAAGGCAGAAACAAGGGGGGAAATCCCACCTAGTGTCTCAGCTAATTATCCTCCCCTGAGAAGCTGGAACAGGCAATGTCAAAGTGAAGTCTGTGGGCTGTGCAGAGAGGCTGACATAGTCTGGACATCACACAGTTTGTACAACCATTCGCCCCACTAATTTATTCCAGATGCAAATATCTGAAGTTTTGGTGACGTTGGTTGAAAGAACACTTATTTTCACAGCAATGGCACTTGGTTTTCCTGGCTTTACAGTGTCTTCCATGCCTGTGGAAGTCCCTCCCGTCTGTAGCTTTAATTCTCTCAGCCATATGACCAATTACTCTAGCTCCATCTCCAGCCTTTGATGAAGTTTTAGAATATAAGTGAGGTCCGGAGCCAATGACTAAGAAAGAATTCTTGAGATGTCTTTGGTACAAAATGGTGGTTTATTAAAGCACAGGGACAGGACCCTTGGGCAGGAAGGGCTGCTGCCCTGGGGTTGTGAGGGGTGGCTGATTATATACTAGGGTTGGAGAAGGTAAGGAAAAGGGAGGCTTTGAAAGAACTTTCATGTATTACAGAAGACACGCAGGATACCAGAGGCTTTGCTATTTGTCAAGTTAATGTTGGTTTTCCTTTTAGTAAGACATTAACAGTAAGAGAGTTGGCTGCTTCATGGAGGAATGTCGCAGTCCTGCTATCACATCTCCTTATCAATGAGTTGTAGGTTTAGAAGAAATTTAACTTTATTTACGTTTCCCTGTGCCTCAGCCTCCCTCAATTTTATGGAGGGGAAGATGATGTTAGGGCTTCAGGAACTGAGTTATGGGTCTTTGGAAGCTAGGCTATTGATGAGAAAGCCTCTTTCTTGTAAATCACTAGGACATTTGTAAACTGAGGGAGACTCATGTCTTACAGGATTGTGAGCTCTACAAGTTAACTATTTGTTTTTCCTTTAGGGCAGCTGTAGGAGTGCCTGAGGAATGTCACACATGGGGGGGGGGAGTGTGCCAGCTTCTGCTTTGTCCTCAGCTTGCCTTCTGTTCCCTCATCACCTTGACTTCTTTTTTTTTTTTTTAAGATTTTATTTATTTATTTCACAGAGGGAGAGAGATCACAAGGAGGCAGAGAGGCAGGAAGAGAGAGAGGGGGAAGCAGGCTCCCCGCTGAGCAGAGAGCCCGATGCGGGCCTCGATCCCAGGACCCTGAGATCACGACCTGAGCCGAAAGCAGAGGCTTTAACCCACTGAGCCACCCAGGCGCCCATCACCTTGACTTCTGAACTTCAGCTCCACATCTCCAAATGACTGAATGACAGCACTACCCAGACACCTCCTTTTACTTCTTGTCCCACACCTGCCTTGCTGCTGTTCCTGAATCAGCTTCCCCTGCACATGTCTTATTTCTGTCAATGCAGTAGCCTTGTATATAAGCCAAGCAACGTTCCTCTCTACACCAGCCCCTTCCAGAAGCCTCAAAATGCCTGCCAGAGGCCCCAGTTTGCCGAAGTCCAGCTCCAGCAACAGTCAGGGTCCCCGAAGGAAAGGACGGCGTCGGCGAATGCGAAATGAGGAGACGGACTCGAATGATGTTTCAGGAGTCTCCCAAAACCTCAGGGCTCAGGGTCCTTTTTTTATATCATTGTAACAAAGGATGATCAAAGACACAACCAGGATGTTTATTCATTGATCAAAGGAGCCTTGGTAGATGAGCTTGGTGTTTTCCCAGAGGCCGGATTGATGAGGTCTGCTTTTCTTATCTGTATCATAAGTCTCCTGGAGCCTGCATAGTTTTAACAGAGCTCCCCTCCTGTTCCTTTGTTTTAAGGTCTCACCTAGTTCTAACTTAAATCACTGGTTTGGTACAGGTTCGTTAGTCATTATGTTTTGAGGTAAAAAGCTATTCATCCTGGGGGAGGGACGATATGGTGCCAGTCCTTATCTGGCAATATTTCAGGACTCTATCTAGGCATGCTTATAGAGGGAGTAATCTATATAGGGAAACGGTGAATCATACTAAGAGTAAATTGGACTAATGCTTAACAAATCTAACCCATTCTCTCTATTCATAGCATTCCGCGTCCTTTGAACTGTAAGCCGCTTTTAACTGGGAGGGGGTGATTAATGCTTTACCCATTGCGATTCTCCTCGCCTTGCAGGAGGGTGGTGCCCCATGCCTTGCAGAGGGGGTTCACCTGCTTGTACCACGCAAGCGGCTCACATCACCAGTTTAGGGGCTTCTTTACAAAAGTTGTCCTGTTACCATCTCAAAGGCAAACAAATGGATTGGAAGGAGCCCAGTTACAAGGGCATTTGAGGTAGTGGCCAATCTGGACCCTCTAAGTTGCTTGGAGTGAAAGCACTAGCTAACCAGAACACCCTCGATTACACGGTGGCCAAACTCTCCGATCATCTTTCTGGGGCTTTGAGGAGATGCAGACAGAAGGAGTTGATATGGGCAGGAGAATAAAAGTGGAGATGGAGATAGATAGCCGCGTTACCATAAATAAATACCCATGAATTTAAATTAGGGCCTTGGGGTGCCTGGGTGACTCAGTTGGTTAAGCATCTGACTCTTGGTTTCAGCCCAGGTCCTGATCTTAGGGTCTTGAGATCGAGCCCCACATCAGGCTCTGCACTGGGTATGGAGCCTGGTTGGGGTTCTCTCTCTCCCTCTCCACCCCCACTAAAAAATTTAAAAATAAGTTGGGTCATCAGGAACTCTGTGGATATTATTCTTTCCTACAGGAGGTGAGCTTTCCACCCAGCTGGGGAGTAGAGAAGAAAGTTCAGAAGATGTTTTCTCTACTCTGCTCTCTTTCCTCCCTCTCTTCCTACCATCTTTCTTTCCCTTTCTCCTTTTCTCTCCTTTCCTCCTCCCCCCACTTCTTTTTTCTGGCCTACCCAGCATCTGAATAACCTTCCTGTTTGAGGGGAGCCCCCCCATGGCCTAAACCCTGGCCCAAGGCAGGTCACAGGACCCTCTGTGGGAGCTGAGAGAGTCGGGCACTTTCTGCTCCACACCCTGGAAGGTGGAGATCCTGCTACTGCATCAGCAACTCAGATTGCAGCAGCGTCTGATGTAAGCAGTGGTGGCATTCAGAGGGTATGCGGTGGCCTGGGAGCCCGCAGAGTGTGCAAGCCAACTGTCCCAGCGGCAGGAAAAACTGCAAAGCTCTGGGAACAGTGAGAGGGTACAAGGGAGATACCCTTTCTTTAGTGAGCTGGGTATCTGTTGCTATGAAACCAAGGATTCCAAGACATGGCGGGTTAAAGGAACAAACACTTGTGCCACAGCTTCCCTGGTTCAGGACCCCGGGTGCTGCTCATCTGGGTCCCCACCCACAGGTTGCCTCAGGGGGGTCACGGGGCTGCAGTCTCACTGTGGGGCAGGTCTTGGGGAACATCTGCTGCTAAGCTCCCTCCCATGGTGGCTGGCAGGATTCAGTTCCTCATGGGCTGTTAGACTGAGGGCATCTGTTCCTCTTCAGCTTTTAGCCTGAGGCCCCCTTGTCATGTGGACCTCTTTTCCACGGGGCAAGTCTCAGCAGCCAGCTTCCATCTAAGCCAGTGAGGGAGACAGAATGTCCAAGATGGCAGCCACAGAAGTGACATCCCATCATCTCTGCCATGCGCGATTTGCTAGAAGCCAATCACTCAACCCGTCTCGCTCCTATTCAAGGGAAAGGGCTTACGCCAGGGTCTGAATTGTAGGTAGGAAGGGCGGGATGCATTGAGTGCTGTCTCAGGGCTGCAAATCACAGATTCATTGATTGTTAACACTTGCCATATTTGCGTCTCCTCCCCTTGATGTCACCATAGCTACAGATAGGGATATACAGTTAACTTTTGAACAAGGTAGGGATTAGGGACACCAATACCACCCCAACCCCGACCCCCACCCCGTAGTCAAAAATCCATGCATAACTTTTCTTCCTTAAGATTTTAAGTAATCTCAACCAACGTGGGGCTCGAACTTATAACCCCCAGAGCAAGAATTGCATGTTCCACCCACCGACTTAGCCGGCCAGGTGCCCCTTGACTCCCCCAAAAGTTAACTAATTGCCTACTGTTGATTGGAAGCCTTAAAGATAACATAAAGAGTCGATTAACACATATTTTGGATATGTGTTATATAGGGTATTCTTATAATGAAGTAAGTTAAAGAAAAACTGTTATTTAAGAAAATCAAAAGGAAGAGAAAATACATTTACTGTACTGTACAGAAAAAAGTCTGCACATATAAACAGATGCACACGGTTCAAACCTGTTGTTCAAAGGTCAACTGTAGATATAGATAGAGCTCTGTATATACACATGTATGTACATATATATATACACACACATACACATACACATGTACTTTTTTTGGTTAAACAATCAAAAATAAGTTAGAGGTGTGAAGGCATTTCATGTCTAATTACTTCAGCATGTATCTCCCAAGAATAAGGACACTTTCCTACAAAACCACAATGCTGTCACACTATTGAACAATAGGGCTATAATATCATCTGTTATAGCCCACTCTCACCTCTCCCCAACTTTCCCCGGAGCATATTTTATAACTCTTTTTTTTTTTTCCTGCTGTAGTATCCAGTCGAGGTCTCAATATTGTTTTTGATTATCTGATCTATTTGATCCCTTTTCATCTAAAACAGTTCTCCCCAATACCATCTCTTTCTGGTTTTTTCATACTGTTGACATTTTTGGAGAGTCCAGGCCAATTGCTTTATAGAACGCCCCACATTGTGGAGATGATTCTCTCCTGATGGTGGTGTTTAACTTCTCCCCATATCCACTGTGTTTTTTGTAAGCAAGAAGCTAGGTTAAACCTTTTTGGAAAGAGTACTTAGGTAGAGCCCTTATTGGTGATGTTTGGGAACTGCTCGGTGTCTCCTTTAATAAATGCATAACTTCCCTCTTGTCATTCGTTCTCTGTGGGGTGATACTGGGAGTCTGTGGGAGTGTCCTGTTCCCCACCAGCCTTCCTCCCAGCAGGTTAGCATCGGGAGTAATCCTGGACTTGCTTAATGATTACATTCGGGGCTGCAAATGCTGATTGTCTCACCTACCATTCCTCCTACATTTGTCACTCTGAAAAGACGAACTTTTCTTTTTCTCCCTCTTTTTCTTATGTTCTGTTTCTTTGTTTTAGAATTCTGATGAATTCATGCTTTTAAAAATTATTGTTTTATGATCAATTGGCATTCTTCTTTTGATGTGCATAATGTCCTAGATTTGGCCAGTGAGAAACCCTTTCCTGTATCCCTTTTTTTTTTTAAAAGCTTTATTGGGGTGCCTGGGTGGCTCAGTGGATTAAGCCTCTGCCTTCGGCTCAGGTCATGATCTCAGGGTCCTGGGATCGAGCCCCGCATTGGGCTCTCTGCTCAGCGGAGGGCCTGCTTCCTCCTCTCTCTCTGCCTGCCTCTCTGCCTACTTGTGATCTCTCTCTCTGTCAAATAAATAAATAAAATACTTTTTAAAAATAAATAAGCTTTATTGGCATATAATTCACTTCCTATATAGTTCACTCATTTGGAGCATACAGTCCATGGTATTTAGTTTATGCACAGAGTTGTGCAACCACCAGCAAAGTCCATTTTAAAACATTTCATCACCCTGCCCCCCCCCAAAAAAAAACCCCGTTACCCATTTAGTGGTTCCTTTCCATTCCCCCAGCTCCCTCTGGCTGAGACAACTATTCATCTGCCCTCTGTTTTTGTACATTTGCCTGTTCTGGACATGTCATATAAACGCAGTCACACAGGATGTGGTCTTTTGTGAATGGCTTCTTTGACTTGGCATTATGTTTTCAAGGCTCATCCATGTTGTGCTGGCTCCCATTGGTACTTCATTCCTTTCTAATGCCAGATAACATTCCATTTTATGGATACACCACATTTTCTTTATCTTTCCATTGGTTGATGGGCATTGGAGTTGTTTCCACTTTTTGGCTATTATGAACATTCACGTATGGGTATGTGTGTGAACGTGTGTTTTAATCTTTCTTGGGCTATACCTAGGGGCAGAATTGCTGGGTCATATGGTAAGCCTTTGTTTAATCTTTTGAGGAGCTGCCAGACTTTTCCAAAGTGGCTGCAGCATGTTACCTTCCTAGTTGCAAAGTATGAGGGCTCTGGTTTCTCCATATCCTCACCAACATTTGTTATTACCTGTCATTTTGATTATAGCCATCCTAGTGGTTGTGAAATGGTATCTCATTGGTTTATATTTTTTTTAAGATTTTATTTACTTATTTGACAGAGAGAGAGCACAAGCAGGGGGAGTGCCAGGCAGAGGGACGGGAACAAGCAGACTCCCCGCTGAGCAGGGAGCCCAATGTGGGGCTCGATCCCAGGACCTAGAGATCATGACCTGAGCCGAAGGCAGATGCTTAACCGACTGAGCCACCCAGGTGCCCCTCTTTGTGGTTTTGATTTGTATTTCCCTCAGGCTAATGATATTGAGACCATATTTTCCCCTGGTACCTTTGGTTCCTTCCAGAAATTTGTGTCTTATTTTATTTCCCAAAAATTCCCTTGTATTATAGCTTTGTTTTATTGGTATGTTTTTCTTCTTTGGGGATTCTGGTGATAACATATGTTGGCTCTTTATCTTCTGTGTCTCTTGCTTTTTCTCTGATATATTTACTTCCTTTCCAAATTTACCTTTGGTTCTCTTGTTTTAAATTTTTTCCAAAAAAATTTTTTTTCTCAGTGGCCTTTATTGAGATCTTCATCTGACCTATTTTTCCTTAGACAACATATCATTTAGTTTTCATATCTCAAGGTTATTTTTTTCCTTTCCTGAATTCAGTCTTCTTTTTGCTGCTTTCTACTTTGAGCTTTTAAATATCTGATATTTTATATTCTTTGTAGCTGCTATTGCTTGCTAAAGGATATTTAATCCATGCTGAGAGAGCTGTGATGCAGTTTTCCTCTGCTTTTTGGATGTATTTTTCATTAGCTCAAAAGGTTTATTATTTTGTTCTGCAGTTGTTTTATATGGATGTCAGTTGCCATTTTCTGTTTATTCCAAAAGTCTTGGGATCTTCCTGCACCAGAAATAACAGGTGTTTCTACTGAGGGGAAATGACAGCATAGCAGGCCTAAGTAATAGGTCAAGGTTATAGCAGGAGCTCAAAAGGAAGCAAGGAAGGATGATTTCTTAGGAAGGAAATCTCTGGGGAAAATGGAAATGGGAGATGAATGTGAGCATTTAAAACAAAGTACTGGTAGAAATATGAAATGCTTCATGGAAAAAAAATAAGGGTAGGTACGATGAAATCTATGCAGGTAAAAAAAAAAAATCATTAGCCCCAGGAAAAACAAAAATCTGTAAGAGAAAGGAAACATATCATTGTATAGAACTCATCAGTAAACAATATTTACCAGGTCATAATGATATAAAAACTGTCTACTGACTTAAATTATGAAAAATGTGATACAGCACATATAAGGTGGATGAGAGAAAATAGGAAAGGAGCTATAATAGGGCTAAGTCCTCATCTAACACAATAAAAAGTCAGCAGATCAGGTCTCATATTCATAAGTCAAAAAATAACAGTACATTATTTAAAAACATGGAAATAACAGACGTGAGAGTTAAAAATTTGAAAATGAAATGAAAGCCTCTGCTAAAGGAGATTAAGGGGTTGAATGCACAGCAGACTCCTTTGTCTTTTGAGTCTTTTTTTTAATGAATATTTTATCTATGTATTTGACAGAGAGAGAGATTATAAGTAGGCAGAGAAGCAGGCAGAGGGAGAGGAGGAAGCAGGCTCCCCGCTGAGCAGAGAACCTAATGCGGGCTTCGATCCCAGGACCCTGAGATCAATGACCTGAGCTGAAGGCAGAGGCTTTAACCCACTGAGCCACCCAGGCGCCCTGTTTTATTAGTCTTATAGTACTACCTGATTTGAAAAAAAGAATAGGTGTATGTATTTAATAACATAGAAAAATGTAATTAAAAAAAATTAGTTGCAGTGCTAGCTGGGAGACAGTACTCTGAGAGTTTGTGGTGGTGTCCTTCTGGGTGAGGTGCACGCTCTGAGCCAAGGGCCACTCTGCAGGGGGCAGATGTCAGGGAACCAGCCGGTGAAAGTAGGTGTGGCATTTCTCAAATTATACCTAATGATTCTCCTCCAAAAGGTATGCTTCCCTTTCCTCACATCAGTTGGTTTAGATATTTATGTGCCGTACTCAACACTAGAGTCTCTAATAGTGGTTCCTCTAGACTGGAAACAGATTGATGTGGTCCTCCCATGCCACTGGAGGCTGCCATGTTGGCTGGCGACTGACCAGCAAGGGGATAGACTGGAGGGAATGGCAGGAGTATGACTGGAGCTCAGGAGGTCTCCTAGGGCACCTCATCACTACCACGCCAGAGACACAAGTTAATGGAACCACACCACATGTAGGCAGGCCCACCAAGGCAGACTCCTTGAGCATGAAGATTTGGTTTACCTCAATGGGTAAATAATTCTGGCCAGCTCAAAGGTAAGGGGAACCTGGAGTAGGTAGTGGAGAAGGGAAATCATAAATGCCAATAAAGCTTCACGACCGGTTGCAAAAATGAGGATTGTAGCCTTTCCTGGTGTTTCTTTTCTTGCTGAGTCATGTGTAAGTGTAGATCTTTAGGGACGCCTGGGTGGCTCAGTTGGTTAAGCATCTGCCTTTGGCTCAGGTCATGATCCCGGGGGCCTGGGATTGAGTCCCGAATCGGGCTCCCTGCTCAGCAGGGAGCCTGCTTCTCCCTCTGCCCCTCCACCCTGCTGTGCATGCTCATGCACACATTCATGCACACTCTCTCTGTCTAATAAATAAATTTTTTTAAAAAGTGTAGATCTTTAGGTATGGTCCTTTCCTTTCATCTCCCTTCATTATTGTATTTAAAGAATATGGGTGATGGTTACTTCTAAATGGTAGTCTACATACTATATCACTGAGATGGGATGATGATGAAAATTGGGGGAAGAATGGACTCTCACCTACAGATGTGGACCTGCGGGCAGGGAGCCAAAGCCGTGCTGCTCCAGCACTCTGGTTAGGCTACATGAGTGTTCTTTTAATGCCACCATGAATTGTTTTTCAATTCTTGTGGATATTATTCACTCAAGATTCAGTTTTGGGCAGGGCCACGGACTTGTTCTACCCCAGGTCATGTGTCCGTGTTCCAGCTACCAGTAGGCAAGGAGAGTTCTGGTTTCTACTGCGGCTTCTACTAGACCCATTGGCTTCTAGTGTGGGAGGAAAGGCCCAGATTCCTTCCAAAATTGAGAATAGGGGAGGCTCCCTCAAATTAGAAGGATATTCAGATGCCGGGTAGCCAACAGGATTTCCATGATAGTTGATCCTTTTACTCTGCCCAGTGTAACCATCTCTCCTACAACAACAGAAAATGCATGCATTCCCTCCTCAAAAGAGGACAGCTCTGTCTCATGAATTATTTTATCTGCCCCCAAGCCCACATCTGAAGGTGACAGCCCATTTTCTCCCTAACTTTCAGGGGATTTCAGGCAGTTCCTCAAAGGAAAGATTACTTGTCAGCGAGAAACAAAAGATGCTCAACAGTAAATTATAGGATGTCAGAGCTGAAAAGAATCTTGGGAGTCATCCACCCATTCCCCTTACTGATGAGGAAACCATACTGAGTGGAAAATGATCCAGGCCATGGAAAAGGTACACACCAAATGCTGCAGAGTTCCAAGGAGGGGGGTAGGCCAGGTCTGGTTGAGATAAGGGCAGGCTTGATGAAGGTGGGGGATTTAACTTGGGACCTGATACATAGTGGGTGGACTATACTGGTCTTTGGCTAAGCTCAGAATTACTTTTCTGCTCATAGTCTGCTTATCAGATTTTACCACCATAACTTCCTTGGCTTTTTGAGACCTTATTTATTTGGCCTTGATTTTTTTTTTCTTCCCCAAGTTCCCTTCATTTTGATTTGGTGTCCTGATTCTCCATTTGACCTGGTTGCCTATTTGGAGGGTGTCTTGGCTGGAAAACACCCAAGGCTCAGCCCCTGGGGTTAGGTGACTCCCCCAAAGGTCTTCGGTGTATTCAGAGAAGACCCAAGGGTCACATATGCAAATGCCTCCTGATATCAGGCAGTTAACAAATGTGTGAAGAGGCTGGCTGTTAATACACAAGAGGTGCCCACGGGATTTAATTTTTATTAAAAAACAAAAGCAAATAAAATCAATGTGCTGCCCAAACAAACCCATCTGTGGGCTAGTTTCTGCTTTTGCTGTCAAAAGTGTGTGACTCCTGGTTTAGACAAAACCTACAGCTATCAGGACAGGTTCAGGAAAACCTAAGTCTTTCCGTCCTAAACTGCCTGCATCCCCGAGCTCCACGAGAAGGAATGTGTATGCTATCCACAGCTAGGGTTCAGACCTTTACAGACCTATTTTATAAACTAATGAAGCATTCAGTGTAACCCAGATTGCCGAAAGCGCTGCTGAGTAAAAGGATCAGAAAGGATGAACGGGTCTAACACAGGTTACAGTGTGACTCCCTTTCCCCACCCCAGCCTGGTGGTAGCTCTCTATGCCCCAGGATTCCGCAGGGGAGTAAACGCTAAAGAAAGAGCTGGGTCATTATGGACTCCTAGGTCTCACTGCTGGCGGGGGTGAGGGTGGAAAAGGACAAGCATCACAGCCGTCCATCCTCGGACTCCACCACGAATTCCCTATCAGACCGAGCTGCTCACAGAGCCCCTAAACGGCTCCTGGCTCACGTATCCACACCCCTCCCACCCTTTACTAGACTACTTAAGTCCCACCTCACCCCTTAAGTTTTCCCCAACCACTCCTGAGCTAGTGCCGGGTGGCACCAGCTCGCGCCTCGGTCACACGCCTGCGTGTCTAGATGCGAATGCAGACGCGAATACGCAAAGACCGTGGGACCGCCTCCCGCGTGGCGGCGCTCCTCGAACGCTACCTCGTGTCCTGCGCAAAATGAATGAATGAATGCATGACTCAGGGTGCGACCTACACGCTAGGAGGGCCCTTTCGCACTGCTCCCGGACGCTCCCTCGCAGGACCCCGCTTGCTCAAAACTGACAAACGTGAGCCGTGGGCGCGGAAGGCGAGGGAAGGACGGCCGAAGAAGATCCGGCCTCTTATAGGCCAGGCACGAGGGGGTGGGCTCTTTTTGGGGGAACCGGTCGTTTATTGGTCGAGCCTCCAGTCTTAGGGCTGGGATTGGCCACGCCATCCCAAAGGCCGCCTCCGCGAGGAGGAGGGGCGGGCCCGAAGGGCGTGGCCGGCGCTCGGTCCCGCCCCCGGCGTAGCGGGCTCGGGCGTGAGGGCCGCGGTCTCCACCTGGGACCCCCGCGTCGGGGCCGCCGTGTCTGTTTGCTGTCGCTGTAGGCCTGGTCGGGGCCTTCGGAGGGCTTGAGGCGAGGTAAGTAGCCTCCGGCGCGCGGGCGCGGGAGTCGGGGCTCTGCAACCCCCGCCCGCACGGCCCGGCCCCCTCTGCCCAGTAGCCTCTCGGGGTTTGCGAACCGGGCGCGTCGCCGGGCCCCGCGTCCTCCGCTGGGAAGGGCACAAAGGGCTCCTGGGAGCAGGGGCGCCTCGTGCCTTCGCCTCCATTTTGCAGGCGGAACGGCGGGTGCGGGGAGCGGAGGCGGGAGGCCGGGGTTGGAAGAGCCTGGGCGCGGGGAGGCCGGGCCGAGAGGAGCGCGCGTGTCCACGTATCCTCCTGCCCGAGCAGCGGCGCGGCTGGTTGGCCCCGGCCGAACTCACTTTCCCTCGCGGCCTGGCCCCGGGCGTGTGCTGTTTACCCTGCGCGCTCGCCGGGCACCAAGTGGCCCCGGGAGTCAGGCGCTCGCGCTGCTCCCGGTCGGTGCTGACGCGGAGACCCTCTTTCCCCAGCTCAGGGTCATTCCCACGGGAAAGATGGAGACGAACGATGCTTTCTTGGTGCCTTGAATGCAGCAGCTGCCGAGAAGGGAAAATGCAAAATGTCTCGCTTTTTTGTCTAGAAGGGCCACCCTTTCCAGCTGTCATCACCAAAGCTGTTCTCAGCAGCCTAGGGGCAGATCCTTTGTAATAATTTGGTTGGGCTCGGTGTATTGTTTGTAAGAAAAATGAGCGGAAACCTGCCAGTGCCACAGCAGATTGAACCTTACTGGGAATTCAGCGGGGCGTGGGGCCTGGGCGAAGATAGTATTCATGTATACCCTAACAGCTCCTAGATCTGGGGTGGGAAGGATGTTGCTAAAATGCATGACAAAATGTACTAGGTCATTTTGCCTAGCGTTTGGTTAAAAGAAGTAGAGGTCAGCACTTAATTCTTGTTCCCTGCGTTACCTGGCTCAATTCTAGGCTACTCAGTACTGAAAAGAGTAAAGAACTCAGTTTCACCTCTCCTGAAAAACTTCTAAAGCTCTTCCCCACCCCACAGCTAATCCCCAACCCACAGCTAATTAATCACGTCTTCCTTTAGGCTACTTTCTACTGTCTCTTCGTTTACATATCACTTTGTATTGTGGTTTCCCCAGCTTCTAGCACACAGTGCTTTGAATTTAGAAGACACTCCATGACTAAAGCCAAAACAAAACAACAGCAATGTAGCCAAAACTTGACAAAACAAAAATTTTCATTCCTTTAATTTGTTGGACCAGTTATTTTTACAGGTTAGGGAGGCAGTTGACTTCTGGCCCTTAAGTTAAATCAGGCTTTATCTGTCATGTTACTAACTCTGGATAAGTTATTTAACTTCTCTGTGCCTCAGTTTCCTTATCTGTAAAATGGGAGCTATAGTGGTACCTACTCCATGGGTTCTGACGATTAAGTAAGATATTGATAAAAAGTGCTTAGGTAGTTCGTGGCTCACAATGTTCAGGAGCTGTTAGCAGTTATTAGGATGAAAATAAACAGGTACTTGAATAGATTTATTAATATTAAGTATCTCTGTAGTACTTGACCCTTCAAGGACTCTCTGCCTTTTTGTCCTTATCTGTTGCTTGATCTTAAAAAGTCCTTGAGCCTTTCATGATTTTCCCCCCCAGTGAAAGTATTCCATAGATTATCTGTTATTCATTTAGAGCCTCACCACCCACTAGAGATTTAAGTGCCAGATAATAATTTGGCCCAGTATTACAGTAGTAGTTGATACACAGTTAAAGTGCTCTGATACTCAGAATGGTCCCATAAGAGCAGAGGAACAGATGGGAACTGTTGTGGCTAATAAGGTATCTTTAGGATGGTTGATTCAGCCAGAGAGGTAGAGCTTGTGGAGATGGACTTGCAGTGGCTTTTCTCCTTATAACTTAACTGTGTACTCATGAAGAAACTGTCTCCTGTCTTTGAAGTCATTCATAAACATTGTGAAAAGTGGAAGAAGTCTTCTCGTTGGCTTTAGACCTGTTGGCTAGACCTAGAGGTAGCAGCTAGAACCCATAGGGGATGTTGCCTCACTTCCAGGTTTTCCTGTACCACTTTCTGGGGGCAGGAAACAGGCTAAGTTGTACATTTCCTTCCAGCTGTAAGTCCCCTTGATGTGTCAGTTTCTCTTAAATTATTTGGAGTCTCCAAAACAAATACCTTCTCCTTTTCCCTTGTAACTGCCACAGGAGAATTCTTGTCTCTGGTTCTGTTTTTAATGTAGCCATAATGAATCTTGAATCCTTTCTAGGGATTAAGAGTCTTTCTGGGGTCTCCTTTCCAGATGTGACATACTATAATTAGCTATTAAAAACCTGCTACAAGGTGTGAACTTTTTCTGGTGTCCTGTTGCAAAGACTTTAAGGACAAGGACCATAAATTTCCTTCTCAAGTGTGCCTGGCATAGGATAGGCACTCAGTGGAGTGTGTCATTGGCTCAGTGTGCAGAGCATGCAACTCTTAATCTTGGGGTTGTAAGTTTAAGCCCCACATTGACTGTAGGGATTATTTTTTTAAGGTAAAATCTCAAAAAAAGGGGGGGTACTCAGTGAATGGTTGTAAAGCCACTGTAGTAGTTCTTTCCAGTATGCCAGGACAGGCTTACTGACTAACCTGGTGCTTCTGAAACATTACCAGTCACTTGCAAATCCTTGCTCAGATGTAAATTCTGATTCCAAGACTCTGGTGGGGCCAGAGAATCTATATTCCCAACAGGCTCTGAGGTACTGCAGATGTTGTTGGTCTTCAGGCCACACTTTGAGTAGAAAGGTGCTAATAACATAAATATCTGCATTTGGTTTTTACTTCTTTAAGATTTTATTTGTTTTTTGAGAGAGAGCACACAAGCAGGAGGAGCAGCAGGCAGAGGGAGAGAGACAAGCAGGCTCCCCACTGAGCAGAGAGCCTGACATGGGGCTTTACCGCAGACCCTGGGATCGTGGCCTGAGCCTGAGACAGAACACTTAACCAACTGAGTCACCCAGGCGCCCCTGCATTTCGTTTTTAGAAGTATTGCTAAAAACAGGTTTTGTTTTCTTATGGTTTGGGGATAAAGTCTTGAACTTATGATCTTTTTTCTATTTATTATGTTATTCTATTTTTAACAGTTCTTTTTTTTTTTTTAAGATTTTCTTTATTTATTTGACAGGAAGAGACACAGAGAAAGAGGGAACACAAGCAAAGGGAGTGGGAGAGGGAGAAATCAGGCTTCCTGCCGAGCAGGGAGCCTGATGCAGGGCTCAGCCGCAAGACCCTCGGATCATGACCCGAGCCGAAGGCAGACACCTAACAGCTGAGCCACCCAGGTGCCCCTATTTTTAACAATTCTTATATTTTGTTCCAAAAAACTATTTGAGAAATCATTCCAAGACACTTTCCATATAACAAGATTTTTAATAGAAGTAATTGAGGCAGATAGGTTGAAAGAAAAGTAAGATGAAATCAAGAGTAAGATTAGTATAAAAGGTGAGTGCCTTTCTGTCCTAAGCTTTTTGCTTGGGTAGGATTGCAGATTTGTTGCTGAGTTTCCTAGTAGTCAAAGTAAAGAGGAAAATTTTATCAGTTTCATCAGTACCTTTCAAGTAAAAAAAAACTGTTCAATGAAACACTTGTTTTGTTACTGAGACCAGAGAATTCTCTAGTGCATTCTCCAAAAGAGAATCCTTTGGTATGGTGAGCAGCATTCTTATCAGTAAGATTCTTATCAGTCTTCATACATGTAACCTGACTGCCTCACAGAAAACACTCAGCACTATAGTACAAGCAGTGGCTTGTGGAACTTTAACCGTGGTTCCAGGGCCAGCTTGCTCAGAGAGTAGGAGGGATTTTTTTTTTATAGAAAAGCTGTTTTTTTTGCCTTGCTCTTTGGTGAGAACAGAAGGTATGGCTATTAACATGTTGAGGCCTCAGCATCCTCGTGGTTTGAGTTTTGTTGGATGGGGACAATCTGCTATGGAGGCCAGAGAGCTCACAGTTGAGTGGACAAAGGGCCGGAAGGTCATCCAAGCCCCTTGTAGATATGGCAGTGGCATCTCTTTAAAGGCCTTTTGTAGACCAGCATGATGAGTTAGAAAACTGGCCTTGCTGCGAGGCTATCTGGTGGTCCCAGTCTGTCGCCAGCCAGCCTGTGAGTGAACGAGGGAGAAAGCAAGAGAAGCAGCCTGGCCACAGCCTTCCCACCAGTGGCTCCTTCTTGGGTGCTGGAGGATTCCTTCTAACTCTAAGCAAAACGTAGGGAAGTAGCCTGAGGAGGAGAAGGAAGGCGGCTGCTGGTGCCGGAGCATTCTGAGGGTGGCATCAGCCCGTTACCAAGCCATGGGAAACATGTCTACCCTCCATAGCTTTGAACCTCTTCTTCCTTTTCGCTTGGCTTTGACCTTCCTTTTTACTTGGCTTCTTCCTTTTACTTGGCTTTGACCTTCAAATAAAAAGGTGGACACAGCACCCAGGGTGACCTGCCCCATAGGGAAAGACAGGGCCAATGTGGAAGACTAAGGGACTTGGGGGCTTTGACAGCCAGGGCGGGAGCAGGTAGAATGGCGGTTGTTCTTGGCTGTTGACCTCCCAGTCTCAAACTCCCAGCCACGGCATTCCTGGCACCCACCCCGCTCTGAGGCAGACCCTGGCCTCTTGTGACTGTCCCTTTTGTTGGCCTCCCCTGCATATGTATTTACCCCCTATCATGCTGCCTCCCACGCCTGGATTGCCTTCTGCCTTACGTTCTTTCCCGTAAATATAGTTCCCCGCCGAAGCTCTCCAGCAACCTGACAATGTTAGGTCCTACCCCCACTCCCTCTCCCTTTCCTTGTGGGCAGTTTCATGTTTTTAGAGAAGGAGCGGTATTAAGGGCTTCTTTGGTTCTCTGGTCAGATTCTGCCACTATGTGTGGATGGCGTTCACCACCTATACATGTGGCCTCCTGTGAGAACCCGGGAAGTTGGAGCATTTGGCCCCTGAAGTGGTAGGGCTTGCTGTGTGAAGTAACGCCTGGCCCGTGTAGCCAGTACAGGTGGCCGGCTGTGTGCTTGGGGACAGAGATGGGCCTTGTCCCAATACAGCTTCCCTGGCAAAGTTGGTATAAATCAGATTATTTTGTACGGAGGTCATGATTAACAAATCCTAGAGATACTGCTCTTTTTGATCAGAGGAGGATTGCTTCCTGGTTGATCATTCTTCTATCTAAATGGTTTAGTTAGAAGAGTATCTTCTCGCTCTCCTAACTCAGCCCTCCTTTCCCCTCCTGGATGGGAGCGAGTGGGAGGAAGTGCCGGCAGCTGTGACAGCGCTGCATGAGGTGGGTGCAGCCAATACCACGAAGGGTCAGGTGTCCAGGCCTACAGAGTCAGCGTTGCCACATACGTGACGTGTGAGCATATTTTTACTGTAGGGCAAGCGGATGCCAAGCCTACCTCACTCTTAATTATATTTATCTGGTAGGTCATGTGGCCTCTGTGGGAGACTAACGGAGAATTTTAATACCAGAGTCCAGGTGGTCACTAGAATATCCTGGAGCTTATGTGGCTTGTGCCTTGGTTTGGCCAGGACAGGGCAGTTCTGGAGTGTATAGACATTTTCCAGATGGAGGATGGAATTCACTGTTCGTTGTCTGTGCTCCAAGACCTCCAGGCCCTCACTTCTATCTTGCGGTACTTCCCTGTTAGGGAGGAGGCCAGCTGAGGCCTCTGCTCATCCCAGAGCCGCTAGCCTGTAGGAACACTGAAAGATCTGTGATCTCTGAGCAGGAAGGCCCCACACAGAGTATTAGGTTCTGTAAACTATTGACCTGGGAGGCAGTGTTGGTCCAATAGCACAGGTCGTTTTCTCCTCCGGAGCAGTCCATTGGAAGAGGAGTAAGCTGCTGCTCGTTGAACATGTCCAAGTAGAATCCCCGCCTCCACCCTCGCCCCAGAAGGTTAGAAGGAATGATGTGCAAAATCTAGAACCTATGGAAATGAGGGCTGGACCTTCATGCAGATGCCCACCTGGCAAGGACAGACAGGATTGAACTCCAGAAATCTAAAACTTGGGCATTTGCTAGGCCACTTCATCAAGACTGATGTTTTAAAAATGCTTTTGCCTTCAAAAGCATTACTTCAAGGAGTTTTCCCTGATCATTTCTATCTCCGCTGTTTTCTCCCTTTGTGCTCCATAGCATCTTATCTACAACTTGGAATTAGCCCTCATGGACTTCTTTTCATTCTTCCTTTTCACATGTGTTTGTCTTCTCATAACTCGTGTAGTTGGAGGGGGCATGATTTGTCAGGCAGGCAGATTAATAAGTGAGATTATGAAGAGACTCTTTATCCATACTGAGAAAATAAGCCTGCCTTTTCCAAAGCACTGTTTACCTGAAAATCATTATTTCAGACTGTCTTGCCTGGTTGCGGAAGGGCCTCTGGTGACGTTGTTAACCTAGTTCAGGTTTGTAAGCACACTTGAAAATTACCTACAAGTGTCTCCTAAGTAGCTTATAATTCTAGCTCACCACTCCCCACCCCCCAGGATAAATGGATAACTTCTTTTTTGAGTAATGAGTCCAGACAAGACATAAAAATTACATCATCAAAACAAAGAGATCGGGCGCCTGGGTGGCTCAGTGGGTTAAAGCCTCTGCCTTCAGCTCAGGTCATGATCTCAGGGTCCTGGGATCAAGGCCCGCATCAGGCTCCCTGCTCGGCGGGGAGCCTGCTTCCTCCCCTCTCTCTGCCTGCCTCTCTGCCTACTTGTGATCTCTCTCTCGCTGTCAAATAAGTAAATAAAATCTTCAAAAAAAAAAAAACAAAAACCCACAAAGAGATCATTTGTTTGCACTTTTTTCTTGTCCCAGTGTCATCTTATTCCTGCCCAGTCACAAGACCACACCCTTTAGGGGATACGGTAAGTGGGTAGAAGGGGAATTAGCCGCCCATCATGGCCTGACTTGAGCCATTGGGAGAGTTTCTAGGAATGGAGCAAGAAGTAGAAATGGGGGGCTGAAGGTTATACTCTTCTAGCTCATGGGCTCAGCTTATAAACATCTTTGTGTGTAGCTTTTTAAACAGCCACAAGGTGAGGCTGTGGCTCCACGAAAACCTGTCTCAGCAGGCCTTGGTCACTCATCTCTCTGTCCCGTCACTCTCTTCCCTCTTCTCCTTCGTGTGCTGATCTGCTCTGTAACTTGGGTTCTGGAGTCACACCGTCCAAGATTTGAATCTCTCTCAGCCTTGCTTTCCCCCTCTGAAGGGAGAAACGGGACCTGCCTCCCATGGGAAACCCACTCTCGAAGACTGCTTGTGGGGGGCGGGGCTGTAAATCACTGCCACCTTTAGAGGCCCCTTGGCAGCACAGGTGAAGGATTGCAGGTGCCTTCCCCACAGCAGCTGAACTTCCGGATGTCGGTGCTGTGCGCGCTGCGTGCTTCTGCCTGGTCCGTGGTGGTTCCTTGCTGCGTTACTTGTAATGAGGGAAGGTGGGACATAAGCGCTGGATCCACCGATAAAGGACAGGTGAAATAAACCAACAGGCACTCTTCCAGTGGACTACAGTGCTGGGCAGTGATATGAAAGAAGGGAAACTCATTCTCTCTGTGTATTGCTGAGGAAAGGTCTCCGAGATATATTTTTTTTTTTAAAAGGAAAGAAAACATACTGAACTTGGTGTCTCGTACAGTGTGCTTCCTTTATGTAAAGAGGGGGAAGGTGAGGGCGCCTGGGTGGCTCAGTGGGTTAAAGCCTCTGCCTTCGGCTCAGGTCATGTTCTCAGGATCCTGGGATCTAGGCCCACATCGGGCTCTCTGCTCAGCGGGGAGCCTGCTGGCTCCTCTCTCTGCCTGCCTCTCTGCCTCCTTGTGCTCTCTCTCTCTCTGTCAAATAAATTAAAAAAAATTAAAAAAAAAAGGGGGAAGGTGAAAGATTTTTGCGTTTGCTTGCATATGCATCAAGAGGTGAGAGACATACACACACGTTATTGTTTACCTATTTTTATGGGAATACCTAATAGTAAATGTTTTGCCTTTGTTCTCTGAAACATTGGCTGCTTTTTCTCCCTCTGTTGGATTCCTTTGTGGCTTGTAAGGTGACTTGTTACACTGATTCAGTGCCCCCCCCCCATGACGCTCATGACCGTGCTACCGCTAAGTATTCACCGGGGGCTGTCAGCTCGCCCGGCGGGCAGTCGCTGGCTTTAGTGAGAGAGGGAGACTTCTATCTGCAGCGCATTTTGTATTTCAACTACATGTTATCTGTTCAAAAAAAATGTTCTTCTGCCCCATGCAGTGGTTGTGAGAAGTAAGAGAGTCAGTGTGAAGTGTGTGTGCTCTTCTGGGGTCGCCTCCGACTGGGCCTGGAGCCTCATGTGCCCAGGCAGAGAGAGTAGGACCCTTTTCTAGGAAGGGGCTCTTGAGGTGCACCTCTGCCCACCCAGTTGTTTCCCAGTGTGTGAGCCCTTTCCGCGGCCAACCCCACTTTCTCAGGCTTCCCTGTTGCTCCCAGCACCTCCTCTTGCTGTCCCTTCAGCCTCTGGTCTCAGTGGAAGCAAGGCTATTTTTGTCCAGGTTCTAGCTTTGAGGTTGGCCCAGTGCATTCCAGGTGGCCTCCGAAATCCTGGGCACTTAGGCTTCCCTTGTTCCCGTTCCACATCCGCCCGGAGCTGTTCCCCTCCCGCCAGCCCCAGCCACCAGTGCTCCCAGCCTGTACTTGGTGCCTGTACTCTTAGACTCAGCGGAGAGGGTCTCTGATACGCCTGCAACTCTTAAAGGAACAGTTGTATTTTCACGTGCAGCTCTCACATTGTTCCTTCTTCCCTCCCCGAGTGCTCACCCTGGTTCTCCCTCGCCTGCCTGCGCACCTAGTGCACGTGCTCGCTCCCTCGTGATCTCTCTCTCACTGTCATGTGCATACGTGCTACGTGGCCGTCGCCATTGTCACCCACCTGGATTTCCCCGGCTTCCCCCAGTTGCAAAGTTCATCATGACCCAAGCTAGTGGGGGAAGAGTTGCTGCTCGCCCTCTCTGGTCGCTGGCCAACCTCGGAATGAGAGGTCACCACCTGCTCCACAGCCTGAGGTGGGGTTTCTGTGTTTTGAGCGGATCGGCTGGGCAAAGAGGGCACTGTGGGAACACCCTGGGCTCAGCCAAGGCCAAAACATGCCCTGACTTGCTGTCCCCTGGAGCAGAGCAGCCAGAGCTGCCTGCCGATGAGAGCACTGCAGCAAAAGAACTGTGGCCGGCCTGGCACAGGGAGGGCCCCCCAGGCCCCGTACCCACTGGCGCCTGGATGCAAGCAGGGCTGTAAGCCTCGGCTCTGATTTGGACCTGCATTCACCTGCCTGGGCACCTGCTGCGTAGGCTGGTACTGGCCGTATAAAAGCAGAGGACAGAATGGAAAACTCCAGGGCCGGGGAAAAGCCAGACCTGTGCTCTTCTCTGAGGAAGTAAACACCATTTGTTCTTTCTTTTCTTTGACCAAAAAAAAAAAAAAAAGTTGGCCTTTTTTTTTTTGACATATTATATTTATATTCGTTTCATATGTACAACATAGTGGTTCCCCAGTCATACACATCACAAAATGCTAACCAATGTAAGTGGATAAGTACAGTCACCATCTGTCACCGTACAGTGTTATTACAATATTATAAATTATATTCCCCATACTGTGCTTGCTCACTTTATACATCCCTATGACTTATTTAGAACTGGAAGTTTATACCTCTTAATCCCCTTCACCCACTCCACCCATCCCCCCACCTCCTCCCCTCCAGCAACCACTAGTTTGTTCTCTGAGTCTGTTTCTTTTTGTTCCTTGTTTTGATTTTTAGACTCCACATTTAAATGACAACATATGGTATTTGTCTTTCTCTGACTTCTCTCACTTAGCATAATACCCTCTAGGTCCGTCCATATTGTCAGAAATGACCAGATTTCATTCTTCGTTTCCATATCTTCAGTTGTTTCTGTATCTTGGCTGTGGTAAATGATGCCGCAGCAAGCAGGGTTGCATGGATCTGTTCAAGTTCATGTTTCCCTTTTCCTCTGGGGACCGTCCACAGCGGGCGAGCCGGAGCACACAGCACTGCCAGTTCGCCGTGTCTGAGGAGCCCCTGTGCCATGTGCCGCGGCGGCTGCGCCACTGTCGGGAATTTACCAGCACTGTGCAGGGCTCCCTCTTCGTCACCTTGTCACCAGCACTGATGTCTTGTTTTTTTGATTTTGGCCATTCTGACAGATGTGAGGTGATCTCTCGTTGTGGTTTTGATTTGCATTTCCCTGATGATGAGTGATGTGGAATAGCTTTTTTCACATGTCTCTTGGCCTATCTGTGTGTCTTCTTTGGAAAAATGTCTATTCAGGTGCTCTACCCATTTTTAAAAATCAGATTTTTTTTTTTCTGGTGTTGAGTTGTATGAGTCTTTATATATTTGGATAGTAAACCCTTATTGGATACGTGATTTGCAGGTATCTTCTCCCATTCAGTAGGTTATCTTTTCTTTTTGTTGGTGGTTTCCTTCATTGCAGATGTCTGTCTTAATCATTAAAAAGCAAGATTTCCTGGACACAGATGCAGAGAATGTATCTTTTTCTTTCCCTTTCCCATTTTGTAGAGAGCTCAAAGCTTCAGGGGAACCCTGACCTAGGGACATCTCAATGGCCTTGGGAGAAGAAAAGGCAGAGGTGGAGGCATCCGCGGACACAAAGACCCCATCCTGCGGGCAGTGGAGCTGCAGGGAGCAGGAGGCGGACACCCCGGGACTCGCGAGCAGGGAGCAGGAGCTGCCGCCATGCCCGGAAGCTGAGGCAGGGCCTGCCTCCCCTGTGTGGGGAACAGAGGGGCTTTCGGCCCCGGCCTGCTGGGATGGGGCTTGCCCCAGCCCCTCTGGAGCCTACCAGCCACAGGCCAGCGCCAGCAGCAAGGAGCCAGTAGCTGCTAGATCTCAACTTGCTCTTGGTTGCCTGCCTCCTCCTGCTGGCACAGGGACTAGAGACCTTTTGCACTCTGTGGGAAGCCAGGTAGGTGTTAAGGCAAATGGGACTGTAGGTTTAACTAATGTGGTCCTTTGGGAGTATGTTCTAGCCTTTTCTTACCATCTAACCTGCTTTCCCAGCCCCTGTACAAGGTGGGGAATTGGGGGGAGTCTGGGTGTGATGATTTCCATTTAACAGGCTCACTTGGAGAGTTGGGCCTTGGGGCCAGTGGGGGACTGTGTCCACAGCATCGCCTGTTCCTCGAGTGTGACTGGTGACCTTCTGAAGATTGGAGATGCTCTGGCCAGGCCCTAGTGCCCAGAGGGCTAGGCCAGGCCAGGGGAGCTGAACCAGGGGGAACTGGGTCCTGTTTCTGACTTGGTGATCTGAACTCTACGGGGGGGACCCTGAAGAGACTTGGGGAGGGAGGGTCCAGGGCTGTGGGCTCCTTCAGGCTCCGAGACTGTATCCTCTGGGGCCCCAGGGAACCTGGCAGTGCCTTGGAGCCCCTGTGGTGGGCAGCACTGTCCCCAGGTAACAAGAAGTTCTTGGGCCTCGCTGACTGCAGGGAAGCCTCACCTAGTCAGGTCAGAGGGAGCAAGCAGTCCTGCTTGGCTCTGTGACCTCAGGCATACCACCAAATCTTCCAGGCCCTCAGTATAATTGGGAAGGTGACCTGAACGATCTGTCCTTCCCAGCTCTAACACCCTATTGTGTTCTGCTTGCCAAGGCCTCCCACGGGGATGGCTTTGGTCTCTTCAGTAGCACCGTGGCCTTGACTGCTACAGGCTGCGCCCATGTGGTTCTGTGCTGTGAGGATGGGCTGAGCAGGACTGTCTGGGAGAGAAGGCAGCTGGGCCCATTTGCCTAGGAGCCAGGGGTGGTGGGAAGCCCAGGGCACTTGTGAGTCAGAGATTTGGTGAGGCAGGAAGCAAATAAGCAAGCCTTAGAGGTAGGCTGTTTCATGAGCTTACTACAAATGGGCTTATTGTTGTGGTACCTGTTGTTCGTTGAACTCTTACCCTGTGCTTTTCACACCTGAGTTCCTTTAACCTTTGTGTCTTGAGAAAGTGGTACTGTTACTATCCCCATTTTACAGATGAGGGAAGGGAGGCCCAGAGTCCTCCGTCTGGAAGGTGGCAGTTGGGTTGGCATAAGTCTGTCTGGTTCCAAAGTCCTGGCCCCTGACCACGGGGCTGTCCCTACCTTCCTCGGGGGCAGGTTCTTCCTCAGATAGACTGGAAACCAGAGTTGAAGAGTCTGAGATGAGGGACTTTGTTCATTTTTAAGAGGCATGAGCTGACGGGGAGGGCTGGTGGGTCACCTGCCTGTTGAGTGTGGGTATATCTCAGGGCAGCCGTTTCTGCTGCTCAGGACACGTTTCTCCGAGGTTAGGTGGTGTGCCCAGCCCCAGCAGGACAGAGCCGCACGAGCTGTGCCCGCCGTCTGCTTGCACGAAGGCTGGAGGGTGGGAGTGGTTGGGGACCACGGTCGGCTTCCAGGGGCGCGCTGAGCCTCCGTGCTGGCCACCCGCCGCACACCGTCCAGTTCTCGCATCAGATGGCGCACACTGCTTGCGAGAGCTCTCCTGAATGTCATCTGGGTCCCCAAGGAAAATTCCACAGTTGTCCTCTAAGAAAGAAGTTTGGTTGGTTGGTTTATTTTCACCTGAGTGCTTTTTCTTCCCTCTTCTCATTGCAGATGGAGACCAGGCTTTCTGCCTCAGAGGATCTACCTCAGACTCTCAGAGTTCCCAGAGCCACCGGTCTTTGCTCAGGACACGACGCCGATAGTGAAGATGACCCATCCCTGGTTGAGTCGCCGCGGGCACTAGACCTTAGCCAGCAGCCCCACCGCTCAGGTTTCCCTTTCCCGCCAAGGTGGAGGCCGCTGGGGAGCCCAGCTGCCCCTGCTCCTCAGTTTTCTAGCGGCAGCGTCTCTGCCTCCTCCCTGGGCAGCAGTCTCCAGGGTCACCGAGAGAAGGTGGAGCCTCCAGGTTGCTCCATTGCCAAGGTCTCCTCTTCCCTGCAGCTTGTTGGCCCCCCATCGGCCCCCTCTGTGGTGGGGCCAGGGCCAGGGCTCCAGTGGTCACCACAGTTCGCGTCCTCCGGGGTTGATGCTCCTGGGCTGGGCAGGAGGCGCCTCTCCTTTCAGGCCGAGTACTGGGCCTGTGTGCTGCCAGACTCCCTGCCTCCTTCCCCCGACCGCCACTCCCCACTCTGGAACCCGAATAAAGAGTATGAAGATCTGCTGGACTATACATATCCGCTTAGGCCCAAGCCTCAGCTCCCAAAATACCTTGACAGCCTCACGCTGGCTGACCCTGTCCTGCAGGACTCGGGCGTAGACCTGGATAGCTTTTCTGTTTCCCCAGCAAGTACTCTGAAGTCCCCCACTAATGGCTCCCAGAATTGCCCATCCGCAGAGGCCTCCGCCCTGCCATTCTCTAGGCCCAGAGAGCCAAGCCTTATGCGGTGGCCCTCTGGAGTGCCCCCAAAGCAGGGCAGCCTAGGGCTGGCATCTGGTAACCAGCTCACATCTACCCCCAGAGCCCCAGGCAGCAGGGATGCTCCTTGGGAGAGCAGAGAACCAGCGCTGAGGGGTGTGAAGGACTGGCTCCCTGTGGGCAGGCACCTTGAGGTGGGTTCTCCCCAGCCGAGGACATGGGATAGAGGGTGGCCCTTGCCCAGGACAGAGAGAGCGAAGGGGGCCAGCCAGGGTGTGTGGCACCCTGCCTGCAGAGAGTCTGGATGGAAATCAGAAGAGGAGGCAGAAAGTGATGATGAGTATCTGGCCCTGCCCACTCGGCTGACGCAGGTTTCTAGTTTGGTTTCACATCTAGGTTCCATTCCCACCTTGGTGACCCTGCCCACTGGGGCTACCAAAGGGCAGACCTCCCTGGACGTGTCGGACAGTGATGGGCCAGCTTCCCTCCCGTCGGACTCGAGCCAAAGCCAGCTTCCTTCTGGGGCTGTCTTCAGAGGGCCCAGGGGCCCCAAGGGCCAGAACCACTGTTTGCTGCGCTCCTTCGTCCAGGCAAGGGGCTCTCCAGGGGACGGCAGTCTGGGGAGCAGCCAGGCCCTGGGGGTCTCCGGACCGCTGGGAGCACGCTCTTCCTTGCCAGCTGTGTGGGACCGGCGCGCGTGCTTGGACCCAGACGCTACAGGGCAGCCTCCCGGGAAGGGAGAGCAGGGAAAAGAATCCCTCGTGCAGTGTGTGAAGGTAAATTCAACGTTCAAGGGGCTTTGCCTAGAGGTGTGTCTTCTGCCAGTGCATGGAATCAGACGTAGTGACCTGGAGCCCGTCCTATGTGCCAGGCACCGTCCTGTGCCTTCTCTTACTTGATTTCACAACTCGGCCCAGTAAGGACTGCTGTGGTCACTTCACGTGTGGAGAAAAGGCAGTGAGGGGTTAGGTAAGCTGCCTACCCAAGGCTGGAGCCTGGGCGTAACCACCACTCCAGGCTGCTTCCTAGGGCTCTTGACCTTGAGGACTGAGAGGTATTCTGCACAAGAACCATCTGTGCTCACATGCCTTTAGAAAATACTGAGCTGAACAAAGGTAAATGGTTTTATCATCTGTAGGAGTTCTGAGAGCTTCAGTTTGATAAAGTGGTGGAGCTGCTCAGTTGAAGTCATTAGATGCACTGTGTCCTAGCCATCTTGGTCACCAAGACGACCTCTCGTCGTCTCGGGACTGCCCGGAGGTAGAATGGACACTGTGGAATGGGGTCGCCAGCATCAGGCAGATCTGAATTTGAATCATGGCCCTGCCATATTTGGAATTTCGGCTCAGTCTTTTCAGTTTGCTCATTTGTAAAATGTGGAACCTTGTCTCTTCGGGATGTTGTGTGAATTACATGAAATAATTCATGCTGAGGGCTCTGCGTAGTCCCTGACACAACGATGTTCAGGAATGTGGCTCTCCGCACAGGGAGTCCACGCGTGGCCTTGTGCCCTGGGTGAGCGCACGGACGCTGCACAGGCACAGCAGCAGGCCAGATGGCGAGAGACCCGTGAGCCAGCACGACAGATGTTTCCTAGCATCTGAGGGATTGAATCAGCCCCGTGATGTTCCATGTATGATTTTATTTGTCCTGTGAAGCAGGTAGGACAAATGTTAGCATGTGACTCTTCTGAGATAAAAGACTGAAGGCAGTCTTTGAGGCAAATGCAAAACAGGACACACAGTTTTGATTGACTTATTTCCTGCCATGGGTTCAAGTTAGTCACAATTAATAGTAATTTATTTTGTTTTCCTCAGGGACAGTTAGAAAGTTAGCAGTGGTTGCTCACCCAAGAATTGGTTTGCATGGTAGGCGTGCCTCCTCTGGGCCAGTCCTGTCCTCCAGTCAGCTGCTCTCCCCACGTGCAGGGCAGGCTTCTCAGCCTGTCATTTTTGGTGTCACAAAGGCTGAGGAGAGACCAAAACCGTATCGCCTTCATGGAGGTCTGGAGTCATGGGGTGGGGAGAGGCAGGGGAGGAGGGAAGAGACTGACCCCTCAAGTGAGGGAATGCTCAGGAAGGGCGCACAGTCCGTCTCTCAGAATCCCCTGGACTGAACAGGTAAACTGCAGTTTGGTCAGTAACACCATGTGTTCTTTTATTTGCCTACACAGACATTCTGCTGTCAGCTGGAAGAGCTGATCTGCTGGCTATATAACGTAGCAGACGTTACCGACCACTTGATTCCGTCCAAGTCCAATCTTACAGGTCTCAAGTCTTCTCTGCAGCTTTACCGGGTAATATGTGGTCCTGGCTTCTGGCTGTTCATTCACCAGAGTGGTGGCTAAGTACTTGATTACAAAGTAAAAGCTCAAATAACTGATACTCGGTATGTTATGGCGCAATTGAATATTTTACCTGAAATCTAATCAGAGGCCCTTTTCAGATTCTTAATGCTGAAAAACTAAAATGTAGGAGTTATTTCCCAGGCCAGGCAGAGTTTGGAGAAAATATATTTATCCTTAATCAGATATACTTAAGGGAATTTGCAGTATAATTTTGCAGATGTCTCAGGGGGTAAGTGTAGAACTGCATTACTACAAGTCACTAGTCACATATGGCTATTTAAATTAAGTACAATTAAAGATACCTGTTTTCCAGTTAAACTAACTCCATTCCAAGTGTCCGGGCATCACATCTGTCTAGTGGCTACCATACTGAACAGTGAAGATAGTACATTTCCATCATCACAGAAAGTTCTGTTGGACAGCCCTAACTGGAATTTGCTTCTCAGTGTGTTTGGTTTTTGGGTTGGGGGTTTTTGTTTTTTGGGGTTTTTTGCCTCTTTTTCATTAAGGTTTTCTTATTTTTAAAATCTCTGAGCTCTGATTAATTTGACTTTAGATCAGGTGTATTTGGTGGGATAGTTTGTGCCTGCTATTCTTCATTCTCAGAAGTGTTTTGAGTTGGATGATAAATTTTACAATTACCCTAAGTGTAACATTAACTTTGACTGAACTACCCACAGACCTCTAGCATGTTTGGTTGGCCAAGCATTTCCAACCTCTTTTGAAGGAGCAGAGGTAGTAATGGGGGGGGGGGTTTGACCCTGTGAGGCTAGTCTAGAAAGGGTTTTCTGAGATAGTTTTAAATTTCTATAACCTAATCAAGTGCCTAAGCAAGTGGTCTGAGCAGAGCTGCACCATTCCAGCACCCACCCCCACCCCCAGAGCCTTTGTTTTCCAGCATGGCACCGACTAAAATTTAGAGGTGGGGCCTTGCCTGAATGGGCCAGCTGCTGTACCTTAGTGGGCGTGCTGTTTCCTGCTGTGTGGAGAGAGGCTGCCCTGAGTTCCTTGCCCAGAGTATGCCTGAGGAAAGAGAAGGTTGAGTATGACGGGGTCCTCTGTGTGCAGCTTCCGAGTGCCTGTGCAGAGCTGAGCAGGGCCCACTCCTTGGGGGTTCGGAGGCAGTACCACTGTGGGGGGAGAGGAAATTGCCTAGAAGTTGCCCAGAAGTGTGGGCTGAGTGCTTAAGCCTCATCCTCATCAAAGCAAGTGCCAAGTAGAACAAGTCCAGGCCCTCCATCTTATCCCTCACTCTATCCTTTTCTCCCTCAACTTGCAGGCTAGCCAGAGCAGCTTTCTTGCTTTGTGGGTAGAACTGAGATCTGAGCTGGGAGTTACCCTCACAAGTCAGTGAAGACTAGCCCTCTTGTGTGTCACCCACATAGCTGTGTCACAAAGTGGGACCGCTGTCAGCCCCTTCCCCACACAGATTGGCGCATGCCACATGCGTATATGAGAGCTAACTTGGATCCCTGCTTATATGACAGCTCATACGGGCAGGTCTCTGTGTGTGTTCACATATTGTCAACTATGACTCCGTCTCATATACTTTGTCTTAACACAGTGGGTTTACGGCAGCATATGAACTACAGAAAATACTAAAGAATAAAATAGTAAGTACAGGTTAAGGCAAAGGAAAACAAAAGATGGGAATATAGTTAAATCCAAGAGTAAAATCTTGACTCCAGAATGTGAACCACCAAGTTCTATACCCTGTACTAAAGGGCACCATGGATTTGACTTTACACATCTTAGCAGCTAAAGGAACATCAGAAACAACTACAAGGCTTGGTACCCACAAGGGAAAAAGAAATCAGCTACTTAGGAAACTCACAGCTTCCCTGATGCCTCCCCAAGGCCCAAGGTCTACACAGAGTGGACACTGAGGGAAGAAGTGGGTGAGGGAAGAGGAAGTGGTGGCTCTTACCAGGTCCGTTAGACTAGAAGACAGTGTGTTTTGAGAATCCTGTAGCCTTGTGAGTTTAAAGAAAACTCTATGAGATATGACAGAAAGAAACCCTGACTCCCAAGCTGTTCATGAACCAGGTTCTACCAGGGAGAAGAAAACTCTTTTTTTGTCCAACTGTAAAAAGAAAAAAGGATTGAGTCTGCATTTACTTTGGGCTCAAAGTAGATGAAGTTAAACTAATGTACTGCTTACTTGGGGAATTGTGAAGATTGCGTGGGTTTGTCTTCCGAGTTAGAAGTGAACTGAGCTACTCCACAAAGGATCATTTTTAGTTAAGTTTTACAAAACAATAGTAACAAAGCTTTTTTCTTCCTTTTCTGATATGCTTTAAGCAATTCAAGAAAGATATAGATGAACACCAGTTCCTGACAGAGAGCGTCTTACAGAAAGGGGAGAGTCTTCTTCAGTGCCTGTTGGATAACACCCCAGGTGAGATGCTAGAAGTTTTGAATCGAACCAGCACTCACTCCCTCTCAGCAGCAGGTCCAGGGGCCATAGGGTTACCGGTAAGAATCCAATAGTGCAAGAGCACCCCTCTCCCCCCGCCGTCACTGCCTTAGATCCTGATGGCTGCTAGCCAGCCCTCCCCTCGTCACTGTCCCTGCAATCACACGGCAAGCCGGTCATTGAAAGGTAAGCAGAGTCGAGCCTGCAAGGACACTTTTTATCTTCCCCTGGTACCGACCTGTGCAGGAATGCTGGTTTTTCATCCAGTCACCCTTGATTCTCTAATAGGATGTTCACCAGAGGGGACCTCAGGGGTTCCCCTCCTTTCCCAGCACAGGCTGAATCCCTCTCTGGTTATCTGCTATCTGGCATTCTGCTCAGTATCCGTTTCCATGTTTGAGAGCAGTCCATTCTTTTTTTTTTTTTTTTTTAATTTTATTTTTATTATTTGCCCAAGGGGTACAGGTCTGTGAATCATCAGGCTTACATCTTTCACAGCATTCACCAAAGCACAAACCCTCCCCAATGTCCATAACCCATCCACCCTATCCCTACCCTCCCACCCCCCAGTAACCCTCAGTTTGTTTTATGAGATTAGAAGTCTCTTATGGTTTGTCTCCTTCCCCATCCCATCTTGTTTCATTATTTTTCCCTCCCTACCCCCCACAACCCCCCACGCTGCCCCTCAAGTTCCTCATATCAGAGAGATCATATGATAATTGTCTTTCTCTGATTGACTTATTTCGCTCAGCAGAGAGCAGTCCATTCTAAGGGAACAGACTGAAGGAAGAAGTGCGCTGATGAGCAGGGACAGGCTCGAGTTCATTTTGCGGGATGGGTTACCACTTTAGGAAAATGTAAACTCACACACACACTAAGAGTACACCTAAGCATGCAGGGTGCAAGGATTTACGATCGGTGTTGCCTTTGCTGTGGGCAAATGGGAAATGGAGGATGAGCTCAGAGAATGCTAGGCTAAAGTAAAGAACTGATGGATTGCCAGAAGCAGCCCCTGATTTCCCCTAAGAGTAAACAAGCAAGAGCTAAAAGATCCTGTCTATACGCTGCCTCAGTTTTGGAGTGAGGTGGGGCTTCTACTGGAAACAAACCACAGAAGCAAAGCTGCGCTGGGCCCTTGGGCTTGGGAGGCAGTGAGGTGGCCTAGAGCAGTTTCTCAGCCTGGGCGGTATCCACATTTGGGGCCACATCAAGCTGTGTGAGGAGGGCAGGATGTTTAGCAACATCCGTGGCCTTCACCCGTTAGATGCCAGTGGCACCTCCACCTCCTTTCCAGTAGGGACAACCCCAGATCTCTCCAGATGTTGCCTGGGAAGAAAAATGACCAGGGCTGAGAGCTGTGAGCAGGCAGAGGGATTTCAGTGGGACGGGGAGCCACTGAAGGACTTTTCAGCAGGGCAGTGATTATCCAGTGCGAATTGTGGGAACCCTTTGTTTTGGTTCTTGCACTAGGGTTTTGGGGTTTTACTGGGGCAGAAATTCAGTACATCAGGCTCCTGTGCTACGTGTAATTACATTCGTGTTCTCCTGAACACTGTGCCTGGATGCTCGCCGAAGCGGTTTACATATCAGGGTTTTTCTCCTGTTTAATCACAGCCATGTGAGATGGGTGCTATTATTACTCACCTCAGAGTTGTGAATTTGCCTTGGACCACACAAACTGTGGCAGCCTGCCTCAAGCCCCTTGACGCTGACTGCCCCGCTGCTGTGTCGTGTCTGGAGGTGTGGGGGGCCTGAGCAGGAAGGGAGAGAGCTCCATACTAGGATACTTTGCCCAGAGGCTGCTTGTAACAACGGGCCTCTTAAAAGCTACAGGTTCTTTGACCTTCATTCAAAAACCAATCCAATAATACTTCTCAGTGCTTAATCTGGAAAAAGAACCTCTCCCTTTGCCCTTGTCTTAAAATAAGAGGCATTTGAGGTTCCTGTGATTTTTTTTCAGCTGTGTACCCAGGCTCTTTGAGATGGACACATTGCCCCTCCCATCCTCTGCTCGGACTAACCAGGAACTTGGCTGTTGTGTGAAGACCACACACTCCCCTTGACCTTCACAGGGTTTCTCCAGCTAGATGTACGGGTGTTCAGTTCTCTCCAGGGTACACTGCCAGCACGGGGAGAGCCCGAGTGCACACACCCCTACCCAGCTTCACAGCCCGCTTTCTTCCCCAGCCACAAGCGGAACCAGAGGGACAAGAACCAAATTCATTCCCCTTCCAAAATGTTTCTGCCTCCACCTCCTGCCAGAAGCTTTTTCACTGTGTGTCGGTCCTTTCTCATACCCAAACTCTGCATTCAGCTGGATCACATGGCTGGAACCTGAAACAGGCTCCTCTATGTTTGTATTCAATTAAAACAAAAGCCTGGCTGGGAAAGACTGCATTCTCTCCCCCAGCTTTCCTTTTACTTGGCCCCAACCAAATATTCTAACATCCTAAAATAAAAGTTCAGAAACAAAAATAAAGGCCCCCTTAATTCCACACTGAGGAACACACAGGACTGAGCAAAGATCTGGTGAAGGTGGAGGGGAGAACAGCTGCCGTGCTTACGCCGGCCGCACGCCCGCCCTCTGCCCACATGACGTGACGCCGCAGTGCTGTGGCCTCCCTAGAGGCCGATCTCACCACAGCCAGCCCCGGTGCCGCCTCCTGCCGCCTCCTCCGCAGATAGGCAGCTTCCCCTTTCCCTTCCGCTGCTGGCAGATGTTGCAGCTGTAGCAGGAAACTGGAGGGAGTGTTAACACAGCTGATAAAGGCTCAGGAAGCTAAGGTCGCCTTTGTGTTTAACAAAGGAAATAAGGTTTTTCAGAGAAAAACAGGCCTGCTGTGTGGGATGCACTCTAAACCTAGTCCATCCCTTCCTCAAATGAACACTAGGCCTGTTGGAGGAAGGAAATCTTGGCCTCACTAACCTCTTGTCTTAGCCTGCTTTCAGATCATTTTCTTTTGAAGTCTGTTCCCTGAGGACCCACAAGCATTCCTGAATACATTACCAGGCCAGCTGTATACATGCTAAGTACCAGTTCCCCAACCAACAGAAGCTGTTAGGACCTGGCAGCAGGACCAATGTCCTAATCTTGGCATCCTGTGTTATTTAAGCCTGCCTCATAGGATCTGGGTGTGCCTTGTGTCTTAACCCTAAAAGCCAGATAACACTAGTCACCAGAGAACCATGCTTCTGTGCCCTTTTGTGAATGACGTAAATCCAAAGTGGAGCCAGTGAAACTTTTCTCAGCTCTAATCAGAAGTTAATATAGATCCTCCAGCGTAGTGGCAGGCCCTGGAGAGTCACTGTTACAAAGCGTAGACATCCTGAAACAAGTGCCATGTTCCTGTTTTGTGTAAAATACTGCAGCCGTCTATGATTCTTTAGAAAATGTAATTACATGCTGTGTTTTCGTTTTGGAGGTATTTTTTTTGGCCTAATTGCTTTGAACCTCATTTGTTAGTGTTAAAGGATGTCCTCGGGAGGATCTCAAAGCAGCCCAGTGAGCTGGAGAGCCATGCAGATCGCCTGTATGATGCTATCTTAGCTTCTCTGGACATGCTAGCTGGCTGCAGCCTCATTCCTGACAACACGCCGGTGGCACACAACAGCACTGATGTGAAGGGGATGAGCCTGGTAAGTAGGCAACCCAAGAGAAGAAAATCTGTCCTTGGACCCCAGTGCCAGATTAGGGTACAGAGCTCCTGCTCTAACTGCTGGCTTTTTCTTAGAAGCTTATTGAACCAAGAGTTATTGAAGTAAATGAGATGCTAGGAGAAGACCCTGACACTGAAAAAGGAAGATGCTGCCATTGCCAGGAAGAAGGTCGGGGGTCTTCCTGTGGTGAGCTGGCTCACTGTGGTGCCTTCCATGACTTCCTTTCACCCTTGCTGCCTGCTTGAGGACTAGGGTGCCCCATGCTTGCACTTCTGTGGCAGTCCCTCCACCCCTTCAAGGTAACAGTGGCAAAACTGCTCTATCCCTAAACTTTATGTCTCCGTATGTGAGCTGCTCCCGTATAGGGCCACTGTCGGGCTGCCTGTTCTGTAGGCTTTTCCTGCCCAGCTCCTTTAGTGCTCCATTTTCAAGCAACTGGACTGCACCAAGTGCCCACAGAGACTCAGTTACTGATAGGTCCCCACCCCTTCCTTCCCAACAATGATCTCTGCAATCTCCCTTCCAGAAAGGGCTAGGGGATAGGCAGGGGTAACATGGCTTAGAGACTTAACAGTACAACTTCCTGTAGATTCTTGGGAAAGTTGAACAGAGAATGATAAGGAAGAGGAGCTAAGAAAGCAGAGGGGTTGGTGCTGCCCAGCATTCTGTACGATTCCACATCTGGACCACCCTTTTTCTGAAACTTCCTCTCCCACAGCCAAAATGCGGTGTTTAATTCACAGACTTTCTAGGTGACAGTTCACTGTAGCCAAGAGAACGTAAAGGATAAAATCGAGGTATGTCAAGAGGAGGGAGTCCCTGTACTTGCCTCAAAGAAATTTGAGCTACAGTCATTTTAGTTCTAAAATGAATACAGTGATCGTTGTTGTCATTTCTTCCTCTGCAGCATTCTGCCTATAAAAGTTTCTCTTTCTCTTTCAGGCATCTTCTCAAGCAGATATGTAATCTGTCGACTAAAACCTGGCTGGTGGGAAACTTTCAGGAAGCCCTTGTAAGAGCCATTTAACACTGAAATCAAGGGGGAAACTTAACTGTAATGTACTAGCTTTAAAATGCCTTCCTCCTCCCTGAAGTAAGGGCTATTGAGTTACTTACTATTCTTTATTTAAAATGAATCCTTCCAAACTGAGGTTTTCCTTTTGGTGCTTCTCTACAAAAGCATGTAGTTTGGCAGTTTCTGATCAAATAAGCTGATAAGGCTTATAGGTCTTTCACACACACACCCCACCCCCCAGTTAAAAAGAACAGAGGTCCTAAGATAGTCCACCTGCTGAGATCCTTTGAAGAACAGGTTCACATGAGAGAGAAGGTACCAAATACTTGATATTCCCCGGCATACCAGGAGACCCAAGAGGCTGGGGAAAAAAGTGAATCATTGGCTAAGAACTTGGGTCGTTTATAAAATTAACTTAGGTTTATAAATCCCTTTTGAAAATTTTAGAAGAGACTTTAAATCTCCAAATTAATATAAAGTACTGACCGAATTGTTTTTGGCTGTTAGGACATCTTTTAAGTTATCTTTGGAGTTTAGTAGGGCTTCAACTGCCTGCCTAATACAGTAAAGGAAACTGTGTCAGGGACTTAGGGAACAAAAAAAAGACCTTTAAAAAATTTCTCTTGTGCCACGAGTGAACGTGGAAGGAGGAAAGCACCTTTCCCCCCCATATATTTCTAGTATTATGGTAGGCTAAGAAGACTTCAGAAAAGGATTCTTCACACTTAAATATGTGTGAGCTAAGTACTTAGAGATCTTTTTTTCAAACTCCTTCCAGATTCTCATTTGAGGAGGTTTCTTAAGGAAACGAAAAATGAACAAGTCATATTGAACCTAAAGGTGACATTGGTACGATTATTCTCATGAGCAGACTACTGACATCCCCTTAGAACAAAACTTTTAATACAAAATTACCTTCTTTAAAAGAAGTTTAAGACTTCTTTTAAAAGAAGTTTTGGGGCCATGTAATCATTAACACTATCTCATCTACTTCCATAGGAACTTAAAGTCCTATTATTAAATGTGACTTCTGCTTTAAAAATCTGACCTTATCATCACTGGGAAAAGCAGCTGTTAAATTCTAGTATTTAAAGAATAACTACAAAAGTAAACAATATAAAATGCACTATTTCAAGTGCCTGCTGCTGTATGATTTACCAATGAGCAAGGGCATGATCAGAATTCAGCTGTGTGTTTTGATTCTGCCATCTCCATAGTAATCTCGGTTCAACTGTGAGATTTAGGACAAAACAAAACACCTCCAGAGCAAGTAAGTACACACTTAAAATATTCTTAAAAACCTACAAATGCTTTAAAAATGTCTAATGGCCTCTGTTCTTAAATTGATTTCACCTTCTCTTTGATGAGGTTATAAAGTGGTACATGCCTTTCCAGTGTTACAGGATAGCCCTGAGGCATTAAACCCATTTATATTTGCTCGTATCTGACAGACCTGTTTCTGTTCACAAAAACCCGAAGATGACAACCCTAGGGAAACAAACTTGGCCAGTGTTACAGCAAGTGAATGCTGAATACGCCATGCTGTTCTCATTCAGCCTAATAATTACCAGCTTCGACAGACAGGAATTTTCAGAGTATTTTATTTCAGAGTACCCTATTTCCCAAGAAAGTATTACTCAGAGATGATCTAAAGTATTCTTGCTTATTTCCTCTGAAATAAGGTGTGACTGAGGGTACTCTGGACCTAGCTGTGAATGCCACCGAAGAGTTCTTAACACAGCTGTAATTATATCTTTAGCAGTGCTGGGAGGAGTTTAAGACCACCCTTAAAACTCCAGCTGAAATGGTTTCAGCCTAGGAAGATGCTGCCAGCAGCAGGTCCATGAGCAGATGTGGCCAGGTGAGAGGCAGACAGCCAGCTTGGCTGGCCACTGCACTGTGGCTGGTGCACATTCGCTTTAAATAGAATCGAAGTCTACAAGGAAGTGGTAGTACTATAAGACCTGGGTTCAGGTTGCAGCTCCATGGCTAGGCTCATCTGCAAATAGGAGACAGTATCAATACAGGGCTGTTTTGAAGCTTCAACAGGAGCATAAAGAAGGGATGATGTCAAGTATGCTGCAATGGCAACGTGTATGCTAAAGGAAATTTTAGTCAAAGAACAGGAAGTTTCTGCTCAGATCAGAGTGGCTGTCATTCTACTAGGGTTTCCCAGAGACTGTCCCTCAGGACACTTCACTTACATAAGCTAATTCATGGTAGCCAGGGACATTAAAATATGACAAGTGGGAATTCCCCTCCCCTTATTAAGTGAACAAATTATTAAAGCCCATAGTAGCTTGAAGTGTTTGTATATTTTTTTCAAAACTGCATTTATTGCCATAGGCAAAACAAATAGGGAAGCATGCTGAAACATCTTGCGGTAAGCCCCAGTCTTGACTGCCATGGGGGAAAGAATATTAGATTTTCAAAACTAAGTATGTATGTAAATATGGTTACATCTTAAATTCAATGTAATGTTCGTTCTTGTCAACTCACCAATAAGCTGCCAGTTTGAACAGCATCACACTAACATTTGTAGCATTCATCTACTTTAGAAAATAGTTTCTGAATTCTTTCCCCCTTTATACTGTATCATTAAGGCAAAAACCAAACCTTTGAAGCACTAAAAAAAAAATCTTCACCCAAATAACTATTGGTAACTTGAGGGATTTTTCAGTTGCCTTATGCGAGGATGAATAGATCCAACAAGCACATCTATAATACAAAGTAAAACTATGATTTTATTGTGAAATTCTCAGATGGAAAATTAAATTGAATATTTATTCTGTCCATTTCATTTTACAATAATCTTACCACTTATTTTTGTACCATGTATTTCAGTTGCCTGTTTAGTGAAAATAAAGAAACCTATCATTTTTGGCTTGTTTTTAGTTTAAATTTTATCACTGGATTAAAGATCCCACATAAAACGTGTTGCCAACAGCCACATCCCAAGCGCCTAAGTAGAGAATGCTTTGGCTGCTATTTCAACCCCAAGGAAACAATCTCTGACTTCTATTACCGCAAAATGTCATCGTTAGCAAAAGGTTTTTGTTTCCCACAATAAAAACAAACCTCAGGATCTTTAAGGTCCTATTTAACAAAATTTTCACATGTGCAAAATTCCACTGAAATAAATACATTTTTCTCATTTATCATTCCCACCTAGCATTTGTGTTTTCAGTTAATTTTTAGGGATATAATTCCTAAAATTAGGGCAATCAATAGTAAATTTCCTGCTTTCTACTTTAATGCTCTAATAACTTTCCTCTAACCTAAATTATACAATTGTGGAGGATAAAATAGTTGACTTGTGACTCAGAGCATGGAAGAAACAATATCAGCACACACATTTAGTCTGATCACTTGCCGATTAGGAAAGGTGTGAGGCTTTCCACCTCTACCACAGAAGAATTAACAAAATGTTGATCGATGAAGCCATTTCAAATGGTTTTAGAGAAGGAGCAGAGATAACAGACTAGATAGCATACATTCTAAACTTGTCTTCCATACAACTTAGTCTCCCTAAACCACTAAGCTTGGTTAAATCCCTACACGACACAGAAGCCTCCCTAGGTCATTTACTGGGTATATTATCTGGAAAGCATACTGGATGCTGCGCTAAGATAGGTCTACAGTGCCCTGGTTGCACACACAAATGGCTGTTTTGAGTATAATGCAAGGCTCTATTTCCCTTTAACCATAAGAATTAAAACAATACTTATCACCATACAGTTTGATATTACTTCCAATAAGTACAATATTTATTAAACATATCTTCAGTTGTTTTGTTACATAGTGTGCAACAAATTACAATATTCTGCAGCCACAAATTATATGCAGAGTATGAAGAAACTATTAATCAGATAGTGTAATCTTTCCATTTATAACTCTACAAGGAAGAACTAGCAAATCAGATCTTACATATAACATCTCACTAAACTTTATGCATGGAAAGTGACAGACACTGGTTGTGCTGTTTGATACAAAATGGCTGAACTTCATCTTCAGAAGACTAAACCTGACATCTAAACATGCCAATATAAACATCAAAACAAAATATATTCTAACCAACCACGGGAAACAGTCTGGTATCAGGAAAGCAACAAGGATTACACACATTATTTTATAAACCAGCACACAAAGGTTTAAAACAGTTCTGAAAATGAAGTTAGCTGTCTTGAGTCAAGGGAATAAAAAAAAAGTCAGTATTGACCATTTACAATCTCTGACCTTTGTGGAGACGGTAAGAATCTGTTGTAGTGCAGCTACATACAGTACAATTCAGGCAATTTTGTTTTTTCACTTGGGTTCAGATTGCAAATTCATTGCTGTGAGAGAAGGACGGAGGCAAATTTTAGCAGCAACCTCCACCTGACTGCTTGACCGGAGTGCTCTGAATTTTCACATTGGACTTCTCTGCACCACCAGCTGTTGCTCCAGGACCCATTCGCTTTTTAATCTCAGCTGCCATTGTCATGAAAGACTGTTCTACATTCGTTGCGTTCTTAGCACTGGTTTCCAAAAATGGAATTCCAAGGGAATCAGCAAATTCCTAAGAGAACAGTAAGGCTTAATTAACACTGAATGTTTTTTCCCACTTAGTGCATTTCTATCACCTGAAATGGGGAGTGAGGACGGACTGAGTTTACTGAATCCAAACAGACACTGCACGGACTGTAAAGGTTGTGGCTGTTGGGTGACTCCATACCCACACATCATCCAAATTGAACACCTTCACATTCAGTTTGAAAATCAAACTTGAAACGTACCTTTGCTGTTGTGTAGTCTACTACTTTCTTTGTGGTCAGATCACATTTGTTCCCTACCAACAACTTGTTGACGTTTTCACTGGCGTAACGGTCTATTTCCTGCAGCCACTGTTTAACATTATTGAAGGACTCCTAAGAAGACAGACATTTTTAAGAATGATCACACAGTTCTGGACACAACTGCTCTAAATAAGCAAGTAAAAACCAAAGGTCTTTCCTGGCCTAAGAAGAACTAGTGAGACAACTTTAGCTACAAAATAACTACAGGGCTGGGAAGAAGTGAAGTGATGTATTAAAATGACTATCCGTACCTATATGAAAATAAATTAGAATTTAAAGGCTTAAAGGAGGGAAATACAGTTCAGCATTAAACTAGTTCAAATTAAAGATTTTAGTTATTTGAAAGAAGAGCATGAGAGAGCACAAGAGTGGCAGGCAGAAGGAGAGGGAGAAACCGACCCTGCTGAGAAGGGAGCCTGATGTGGGATTCAATCCCAGAACCTTAGGACCATGACCTGAGCAAAAGGCAGATGCTTTAACTGACTGAACCACTCAGGCACCCCTGGAATATGCAATTTAAGCACACCTATAAAAAAAACCTGGTTTTTGAAATCTGATCAAAATGCTGGTTCATGAACAAGAGTGCCTAAGTGTTAGAATACTAGAGATATCAAAAGATATTACATTATTAAAGATGCTTCTTTTCCACACACATATTTAAGAGAGGAAAATTTTCACACTTAAGTACCTCATGCTAAGGACTTGAGATTTTTTAAATTAGCATCATTTTTTTCTCCTGTTGACATCACTCACCCAATACTTATAATGGCACTGACCAAAGTCTATGATTCTAGTTATCTCCTTAATTAGCTATGACTTCGGAGTTAAGGTAAAATTTAACATTTGCCACAAGAAAAATAAATTCTAATAAAGTTTATCTTTCATTCTTTGATAGAAAAAAAAAGGATCCTGAAATTTTCTTTCTGATCAAAAGAACACTCGTGGCCCCTCGACCACCATCTTCACACTATCTCTATACCCCCACATTCTTTCAACAGTTAAACCTAAATACTTATTGTCCTTTTTTTTTTTCTTTTGAAGATTACTTATTTTAGAGTCAGCATGCTCATGTGGGAGGAGGGACAGTAGGGACGGAGGGAAAGAGGACACAGACTCCCTGCTGAGTGTGGAGCTCCATTTAGGGCTTGATCCCAGTACCCCAAGATCATGACCTAAGCCTGAGATGAAACCAAGAGTTGGCCACTCAAGAGACAGCCACCCAGGTGCCCCCTCATTGTCCTCTTAAAAATCTTCCTCCAGCTCATCCAATTTCTGAACCATATCCTCCATAGGCAGAGACCTCTAATCTCACTTTTGGGAACTAAAAGGTCTAATTACTAACAAATTCCTGCTAATACTTCACACCAAGAACACAGTATACACTAAACAATGCACAGCTCCCTACCAACTCTTCCCAACATGAAGGAGAGTCCCTTGAAAGCAAATGTAAAACCAATTATTAAGTTTCCTATTTACTAAAGGAAAATAATATAAAACTTTGGCCAATTTACTAGATATTCAAATAATGGGATGAAAATTACCAAGGTACCCGTTTTAAAGAGAGTACTGCTTTAAATGTTTTTTAATGTGACTCATTTATAATTGGGAGTGGACAAAGTATTGTGCCATGTAAATAATACTGATGCCATATACGCAAAGTCAAAGAATCTGATATTTATCAAGTAACTTCCAACTTTGTCACAGCAGCACAATTTCTTCCTGGAACTTACCTGATCTGTCACATCATACACAACTATGATGCCATGGGCTCCTCTGTAATAACTGGAGGTGATTGTTCGAAATCTTTCTTGGCCTGCTGTGTCCCACTGTTACAAAACAATCAAGAAATCCAAACAATTCCATTAAATAAGAGTGGTGGGAAAGGGCAGGAAAAGGGAGAAGAGCTTAAAATTTATAGTTTTGGAGATTATCAAGATTTGACATGGAAACATTAACCCTCAGTACTCACACTCCTAAAGTGCATGCTAACTGCCATATACCGGAAGACTCAAAAAAGAAGGTAGTACCTATAATTTAGCTTGCTGTAATGCTCCTAATAAGCTGAGTCAAAAACTGTATCATACTTTTCATATTCCGTACAGCCCTTAGCATTGTGCAAGACATTCAGTATGTGGCCCCTCACACCTCATTATAACCTTGTATACTTTCACAAATAAAGAATCACTTGTTAGCACATGCACTGAAAGGACCAAATTCAGATAACTACTAGTCAAAATAGCACTTTAACCATCTCAGTAAGATACTATCTCAATCCTAGGAAAAACAATGTAAAGAAGATTCCACATCGTCTTATAAAACTCATTTTAAGATCCATTTACCACTCTTCAACCATATAGGCTCAAGCAATGAAAACAAATGCTTATGTTGTTACATTAAAATTCTGGGTTTAAAAAACTAATGGTTAAAAAACAAAGAGGCAAACTCAACTGTTAAGATTTTAAACTTAAGATTTTAAAAGCCTTGGTTTTAAGAAAAGCAATAAAAATTTTGTTTGAATTACTCCTAGTCAATGACTTCTTAAAATATATGTGTAATTAGAATAGTCACCTACCCCACTAAAAGAGACTGGTAAAAGAACACTGATGGGGAAATAGCACTATGGTTACTTAATGGTTACCATTAAAAAGAAAAAAAAAGACAAATGGAGATGCAACAGCCTTTTTTTTTTTTTAATTAAATATTTTATTTTTCAGCGACCTCCACATTCAACGTGGGGCTCAAACTCACAACCATGAGATCAAGATTCCATTGACCAAGCCAGCAAGGGACCCCAACAGCCTTTATAGGGAAGAACTGTAAAGATCTGGAATATATTCATCATCTTGACACTGATCCCCCCCTAACATCTTAAATGGCAAAACTAAAGGTTCAGGAACACTCAGTGAAACCACTTCCTTTTTTCTTAAAGACCCAGTCCACACAGGGGTGTTAAAAACAAGTTGCAATTTGGGAAAAATCTGAATACAGACTGGATATTATGATAGTATTATGGCATTAGTATCGATTTTATTAGATGTGAAAATGGTGGTTACACAGTAAAACAGAGATGCACACTGAGTATTTTTGGAGGAAAATATAATGTCTAATACAGCATACGCCAGGAAAAAAAAGAATGAAGTAAATAAGGTAAAATGTTAACAATTGTTAATCTAAACCAAACGAGTAAGTCACCACAGCTTCATTACCTTTTCTGTCCAAAGTACTAAGCTTGAAGACTAAGTAGAAGACTATTTAGATCTACTATATAAGTGAGGAGCCTCAAAGTCTTTCAGGATAGTGCTCGCTTCGGCAGCACATATACTAAAAGTCTTTCAGGATATTCATGGAGAAGCATGAGCTTTGGAGTCAAGGCAACCTGACTTCAAAACATCAAACCCACATTCCTAGTTATTTAACACTAAGGAAAGTCACCTAACAGTTTCCTCAACTATGGATCCTAGGTGTCACTCACCTTATAGAACTCCTAAAGGGGTTTAAATGAACTAATGTTTGTAATATGCCTCGCCTCATTCAGAAGCTGCTCCATAAAATATTAGTTCCCTTTTCCACCCACCAGTCCCTTTCACAAAGATAGCAAAGTTAGACAAAAAAAGGAAGAAATTGTTTCTGAACAAACGCTAACATAAATAATTGTCTCCTTGCTACTCTGAAAACTCCTGTGACTTTTCATCCTTAACAGTGCTTTCCTCTCTAACTGATCACCCTTTCTATCTAATTCTCACTACCCCTTGTAATCACAGGGTAAGTGATTTTTCCATGTTTGTCTCTCCCACTGAAATGGAATCTCTTCCTATGGGGCTCTGTTTCCTTCATGTCTATAATCTTACATCTTTGAATGGATTAATTATGAGAAAAGGGCATGAATCCTCAAGTGCAGGGGAGAAAAAAAATTCAAAAGTCCAAATGGAGAAAATTTACCCCATGTAGTCCACACTGGCTGGACTCTATCTCGTATTTGATTTTAGGAATCACACATTTTAATAAAAGGCACTCCTACAATGTGCAAGAGTGACCCAAATTGTAAAGGGTTCTGGAAACATGCTTCCAGAAAGGAATGACTGACTTCAGAGGTAGAAGTTTGTGATAAGATCAATCTAAGGGGCAGGCTGCCAACAGAAAATGAATTAATTGTGTTTAGGTGGCTCTGAAAGGCAGAGGAATGAGAAATTAAAGGAAACTGGCTTCAGGTCAATATAAAGAACTAACAATCAGAAGTTATTTATAAATGGAACTAGCTGCTTTGGAAAATGGTGAACTTCCCAGAAGTGTTCAAAAGGCACTAGAACCAAAAGGAAATTCCTACTGAAAATAAAAGGAAGACTGAGTGACCTGTAAAATGCCTTCCAGCCAAAGGAAAGTAACAATAAATGGATGTTTCACAAATATACACTCAAATCTAATGAGCTCAATGATCACACATAATCATTTCACATCAGTAAATAGGTTAGATAGTTGGGTACACCTTTTTTTGCAATATTCTTTTTGGTTACCAAGTATAAAGTTGGCAGTCTACATAAAATGGGAAAAATCAATATGGAAGGTAATCTGTTCACGGGCTGAAAGTAAAGCTATCTCAGATAACCATATCCTTACAAGTCCTAACTTGCAGTACCAAGTATGTTCACTTGTATCAAAATCCAGTTTTGTAATATATCTTTTCTTATCAAAAGCAGATGAGAAAGGGAGCAACTAAAAAAACAAACTGTCAAACATCCATTTATGTGGGTATGTCACATCACCAGTAACATTTATATCATGCCCAAAAGCTTACAACAGGCTTTCACGTACATTATCATACCCACATACACAAAGCTACTGGATTTGGTTCTCACAACTACCTTGTAAGTTAGTAAATCAAGTATCATTATGGTCATTTTAGAGATAAGAAATGGAGTCCCAGGAAAAAGGCTCAAGTAAGTCAACCACAGGACTCTTTGACTAGTAAATACCTAGTTGAGGATAATATATTCAAGTTTTCTGACTCCAAATCCAGAACAACTTTTGGCAGTCCCTGGTTCTCTATGTTACCTTATACAAAGAGTCAATACCAAAAGTACCCAGAAATTAATGTTTTTGAAGACCAATGGTATGTCCACAGTTGTCATGCCCAAACCTATATAAAGGTGATACAACTGAACTACTACAATTGCCTGTTTTTAATTCAGGGTTGGGGATGGAAGGAATGGATAAGGGAGCTAGGATGATGGGACAGAAACACAAAATACTGAAGAAAGCAAGCTGTAAGTCACTTGGTTCTGCCAGTAACTGTGGGTAAGTCATTAAATCTCCTGGCATTAGTTTTCTAAGCTGTAAAACATGTTAAAAAGCTAAATTCCTTTCTAATAAAATTCTTGTTTCTACAGAGTTGGTACATACAATCTAATAAATACAAAAGGACTAAATAAAACTCTCCAACTAACCATATATGAAAATCCTCTCCTAAGGTTTCTTTTAATGTTCCACAGTACTCGGCACAGTAAAAGCCATCAGGAAATGCTCAATCTACTTTGCCTATTAAGACAAGGTAAACTTCAACTGAGACACCGCCCTCAAGCACAAGAAAAAGAACTAGGACAAAGTATAACTTACAACATGTATTTCTTTATGAACAAAAAAATTCAAGAGAGAAGTTATTTTTAGTCTAAACAATTCTTTTTTTTTTTTTTTAAAGATTTTATTTATTTATTTGACACAGAGAGAGAGATCACAAGTAGGCAGAGAGGCAGGCAGAGAGACAGGGAGAGGAGGAAGCAGGTCCCTGCCGAGCAGAGAGCCCGATGCGGGCCTCGATCCCAGGACGCTGAGATCATGACCTGAGCCGAAAGCAGAGGCTTTAACCCACTGAGCCACCCAGGCGCCCTAAACAATTCTTATTCTACCATTCTATCACAGGTGCATGATTAAGATCCTTTAAATTTTAGCATGTTAAAAAGTGACAATACATTTTAAATTTACCAAAATGATTTCCAAAACAAATTCTAGTTTAAAAATGACTTACTATTTGAAGCTTGATTGTTTTTCCATCTAACTCTATAGTTCTTATTTTGAAATCCACACCAATTGTGCTGATGTAGCTTTCTGTATATGTATCATCCTGAAGGGAAAAAAAAGTCAACAAATAAAATTAATGTTCAATAGAAGAAATAAGAAAATATAATGTCAACTTTTATCTACAAAGTTGATAAAGTTTATAAGCCATAACATGTGGAGAACAGCTACTTCATCCCACTCCTGTACTCAGTTCATGTTCTGATTACAATACACTATTTAATAGCAGTTTCTTAGAATTCTCTCAATAGCTGTTCTTTTAACTTTAACAAACATCTCTAGGCAATTCTTTTTTTTTTTTTTTTAAGATTTTATTTATTTATTTGAGCGAGAGAGAGCATGAGAGGGGAGAAGGTCAGAGGAAGAAGCAGACTCCACGTGGAGCTGGGAGCCCGATGCAGGACTCGATTCTGGCACTCTGGGATGATGACCCCAGCCGAAGGCAGTCGCTTAACCAACTGAGCCACCCAGGCGTCCCTGTAGGCAAATTCTTTACATACATCATATTGAAAAAGGTTTCATATTTTCAATGATTACAAATGACTTTTCTAATTGCTAATCAGCAAAACTCTTGTTCCCCTGACCCTCCATCCAATGTATTCACCACAAAGAAATGCTCACATCATTCTCTTCCAGTTTTTTTTTAGAAGTCAATTTTACTTCCTAGCTATGACTTTTAAAAACTGAGATATAATATACATACCACAAAATTCATTTTAAAGTGCACAACTCAGTAGTTTTTCGTATGCAACCATCCCCATTATTTAATTGCAGAACACTGTTATCACCCTGAAAGGAAACCCTGTTCCCGGTAGCAGTCACTCTCCATTTCCTCAACTCCCCTTCGACCCCAGAAACCACTACTAATGCAATTTCTGTCCCTATGGCTTTGCATATTCTGGGCATTTCATGTGAATGGATGTGGCCTGGCTTCTTTCACTTAGCATAAAGTTTTCAAGGCTTATTCATGTTACAGCATGCACCAGTCCTTCATTCCTTTTCATGGCTGAATAATAACACTTCATCGTGTGGACAGACCACATTTTGCTTATCCATCAGCTGAAGGACATGTGGGTTGTTTCCACTTTTTGGATACTATGAACAATACTGCTATGAACATTTGTGCACAAGTTTTTGTGTGAACATGTTTAACCCAATAATAAACCTTTAAAATTACACCTGTTTTAAAGTATCTGTTATGACATTCAGAATGGAAACAAAACTTAAGTGAAAATGTTTGTGAAAAGATACGTGAATGGGGAGATCAGGCTATCTATGACCACCTAAACCCACTGAATAATCTTAGCCAGCATAAAGCAACACTTAACAAGTACTCTGCCAACAAGGATGGGCCTAAATCTATTAAGAGCAGCCCAACAGAACATTCTTTGATGATGGAAAGGTTCTATTAACTGTGCTAGTCAATACGGTAAGCACTAGCTAGTGAGAATAAGGAAGTGAATTTTAAATTTTATTCAAATTTAATTTAAATGTAAGTAGCCACAGGGCTAGTAGCTACCTTAAGAACAGCACAGTTCTGGGGCTTCCAATTACAGTAACAGGAGGGATAAAGGAACAAGTTAAAGTCACCACAAAGAAGCAAAGTGACAAATCTAAACTGCTGGGTAATCTGTATGACAACTCCCCAGGTTGTGCAAAAAGACAGACATGAAAAATACGTAAATAAAAAAGGGAGTTGGAAGAACTCTAGGTTAAGAAATTAAGCAGCAAACAACCAAATACAATGTATAGACCATGTCTGAATCCAGATTCAAACCAACTGTGATACCACACTTCTGAGACAATCAGTGAAATTTATTTTGTAAGCTGACAATGGCATTATTTTATAAGAAAATATCCAGTTTTCATTCTTTTTTTTTTTTTTTTTTTAAGATTTTAAGTAATCACCAGTGTGGAGCTTGAACTCACAACCCTGAGATCAAGAGTCACATGCTCCACCAACTGAGCCAGCCAGGCGCCTTCAAAATGTCCAATTTTTAGAAATGCATCGTGGGGCGCCTGGGTGGCTCAGTGGGTTAAAGCCTCTGCTTTTGGCTCAGGTCATGATCTCGGGGTCCTGGGATCGAGGCCCGCATCGGGCTCCCTGCTGGCAGGGAGCCTGCTTCCCCCCCCCTCTGCCTGCCTCTCTGCCTCCTAGTGATCTCTCTCCCATTGTGAAATAACTAAATAATAAAAAAAAATTAAAAAAAAAAAGAAATGCATCATGAAAAAGTATATAGGAGTGAAATGACATCTTTGAGATTCGCATTATGACACTCCAAAAAAAGAGGGAAGAAATGAAACCAGCATGGGCAACTCTCCATAATGTTGAATATGTGTACATGGAATTAAAACAAAAAAGATCTCTTAAGAAAATTGTAAAACGTGTCAGAGAGTTCCAAGTGGCTAGAGGTAGCCATGTTGACTTCCTTATATATTCACATTTACACACATGCAAAATCGCTGGGTAAAAGGATATTTTTAAAGCACCGACTGAAATTTGACAAAATGCTGGTCACCATTACTAGGCATTCATTTCTTTTTTAAATCTTACTTACTTCTTTCTAAATGAGTGCTTAATAAGTATCAGGTATGACAGAAAGTGGATAAAGAACAAAATCAGTGCAATATATATTCACTTAGCACTCCCACATGACAGGTACCTTGTTGGAAATACTATTAATGCTTTGTTAGAATTCTTTTAAGTTCCTAAATGTGCTTTACTTGCATGCTTCTGAGCCACTACACATTCTCTTCCTTCTGTCCAAATTTTCAACATTTCTTTATGCAAACCTCCTAATCGCCAGCCCCTGGGTCACAATTTTTATTCCTTCTTGGATTCTGAGCTCAGGCAATACTGACTTTCCAAACATTCTTTAACTCCTTGGCCAATAGTTAGAGATTCTCTCCTCTGTGCTCTTACAGCTTATACATTTCTTTATTATACTTTGAGTAGCTCATCTCTATTCAGGGACCCGGGGAATCAGTATTTTTTAAATGCTTCCCAGGCAATTCTACCGTGTAGGTAGGCAGTACTGAAAACCTGTGACTTAGATCAACAAGCATCCCAGAAAAGATTTTCTTTGAAATACAGACACCTCAGGCTGTAATTATTTTCACCAAGAGACGCCAGATTCTTCCTCCATACCCAGCATTGCTGATTTAATATAGGGATGATTCCTGATTTTAATACTTCCCAATTTAATAAAAAGTAAGTACTACCTAGTTTTAAAGTCCTTTAATTACAAATAAAACTGAACTTTTCATATTTATTGTCAATTTGTATTTCTTCTTTTGTGAACTGCCCATTCGTGTATTTACCCATATTTCCATTATGGACCAAAGGACAAACATCCTCTTCTTATTTAGTATGTAAGTATGCTTTACTTACATACTAAAGAGAATACTAAGAGAATGTCATCCCTTCCTCATATATATATATTTTTGCTAGTATGTTTGCTACATTTTCACGTGCTTAGCGTTAATTTTAATGCAGATTTAACAATCCTTTCTTTCCTGATACGTTTCCACGTTAGAAAGCATTTTCACACAAGATTAAAGAGCCACCTATGTTTTATCCTAGTAGTTCCTTGGTTTCACTAGCTGTCACATTTAATAAAATTAGATATATTTTTAGGGGCGCCTGGGTAGCTCAGCCAGTTAAGTGTCTGCCTTCAACTCAGGTCATGATCCCAGGGTCCTGGGATCAAAGCTGCATCAGACCCTCTGCTCAGCGGAGAGCCTGCTTCTCCCTCTCCCTCTGCTGCTCTCCCTGCTTGTGCTCTCTTGAGCTCTCTCTCAAATAAATAAAATCTTATAAAAAATTATGTATTTTTTAAATGATATTCATTAATACGGTCACTCATCAGAAAAGTCGCAGTTAAGTATCTGACACGCTATCAAGGTCACAGTGAATTTTAAGTTTTCTAAACGTCTAATCTTCCCTTGAAAGCTTGAATTTTATTACAGGCAGCAAATGCTATCAGATATTTTCCTTGAAATGACAGTCTCAGTTCATTTGAGAAAATGTCTGCCCAAGGCCACCAAATTCTACATAACTACAGTTTGTCAGTTGTTCTTTCAAATAAAACAAAGTTTAAAAAATGAAAAAAGCAGCTAGTTCAGCTCACGACTCAAACAACAATGTAAGTGCTTTCATTTTCCTCAAAACAATGAACATACTTCAGTCTGGAGTACAAGTACTTTATATGTACTCCTCATTTTTTTCACATAGAACATTTAAAAAAGAATACTCAAGGATCAAGATGTTTAAAAATTAATCACTCTTACTGTTCTCATCAGATACTCTTAAGTGAAAACTGCCCCCGGCCCCGTGAATAAATACACGTAAATACCATTACTACAAGTACAGTTCAGCACTTAGCGCTGCCTTAACGTGGTGCTAAGGCACCAGGAGTTTTACCCACCACTGCATCTGCATCATCAGAGCAGATGTGAACACAGCGAAAGAGTCAAATGTCTTTTGTCTTAGTACTAAGTAAGTAACCCTCTGAGAAAGTCTTGATGATCCCCTCAAGGGTCGTTGGTTCATACTCTGAGAACCAACGACCTAGACAGTGAGAAGAAAAACAGGCTAACTTTGAAGGCAGTTGATAAAAACTATGAAGGAGGATATGGATTCTATTCAGTAGGTTTAGAGTTATATACTGTTTGTAAAGTGCAGCATATAAAACACTATGCCACTGTCAAAAAAAAAAAGTTTGTACCAGGCCCTGCTTTTTCTTTTACTCTACTAAAATTTTACCTGACGATTCATTTTTCATCTAGTCACTTAAATACAGGCCAACTACTTGAACTCTACCAAGAGTATCAGACAGTCTAACTTTATAATCATGCTTTGAACTTCTTTTAAAAGCAACAGCATTTCTTCTACTTAAGAGTCCAAGATATCACTGGGGACATACACTTGGAGGCTTTTAAATATATAAATTATGGAAGAGTTACTTTATTCTGAATAAGATTGTTTGATTCCCCTATCTACCTAGAAAACACACACAGCATTAGTTTCTTTAAAGGCATTTCAATTTCAACTTACTGCAAACCTAAGAAGGAGGCAAGACTTTCCAACCCCAGAGTCGCCAATCAGAAGTAACTTGAATAAATAATCACTGCAAAAAAAAAAGAAGATGACATTAATAAAAAGCATACTGCAATGTAAGTTCTACAACAAAAACACAGCTAATAACAGATCACTTGAGGACTTCTAAAAGGCCCATGAGTGGCTTCAGAAGCCAAAACTGCAACCAACAAAAGCCCTTTTCATGAATCACTGAACATGACAGAATTATGCAAAAGTAAGATAAGCAATGCCACCCAAGTCTCTTGAGATCAATGAACTTCTACTTCCAAGGAAAGAATGAAAGAAAATATAAGTAATGTGTACTCCTGGAGAGCCCAAGAGACTTATACTAGATAAATTCCACTCCTCTGCAGTATTAGAATACAGGGAGTTAACTTTCCATTGTTTTTGCCAATGAAACATAAATCTCCCCTTCAAATTCCAAGACCAGATCATTATTTCATAGCAATCCTCCAATGAAGGGGTTTTTATGATCCTTTCCTAGCATCTACCTGGAATTCTCCACATTAAAAAAAAAGAAAAAAAAAAGATCATTTAACTTCTAAAAACCTGTATTGGGTGCCTGGGTGGCTCAGTGGGTTAAAGCCTCTGCTTTTGGCTCAGGTCATGATCTCAGAGTCCAGGGATCGAGTCCCGCATCGGGCTCTCTGCTCAGCAGGGAGCCTGCTTCCTCCTCTGCCTGTCTCTCTGCCTGCCTCTCTGCCTACTTGTGATCTCTCTCTCTGTGTCAAATAAATAAATAAAATCTTTAAAAAACAAAAACAAAAATAAAAAATAAAAACCTGTATTAAAAATATTTTAGACTTGAGATGTGGTAAAATCAAATGCTATTTACATAAACATACAATTTTACCAACTTTCTAAGTTTGTATTAAAGCTTTCTTCAGAAAACAATGAAAGCTAGGCTCTGTTTACAAACATTAACCTGCCAGGCCTAACTAAAAAACCAGTCCCTGGGACTCCTTTCAGGAGCAGGATTCCTTCCTGGACCTGAAGACAAAATACTGCTGCCCATGGTCTTCCAAGGAGTCCCTCCGGGATGCTTTTCAACTTGGACCACTGCTATGTATTCTTTTAAGTAATTTCAAAGGACCCAAAAGTCCAGAATTTACAGATTTTTAAAGGAAACCTATTCCGATTTTCAGTTTTGTCCTTTGTGATTTTAAAAAAATGATACTTGAACTTAAGATGAAACCCAAATATCAGTCACAATTTAAATTTAGATAATATCATTATTTAAATGTAAGCAAGATATAAAACTTTCAGAAGGGAGTATCTCTGTGGATATTCATCAACTGCTACCTAGGTTTACAAAGTGATATATATTACTTAAAAATTTTTTCTAGGTTTACCAAGTTATCATAATACATTTTTTGTTTCTAGTTATATCTGAAAAAAGAAAGAATTAAAAAAAAATCCAAAGTGCCCTTGTCAGCAACAAAATAAAAATCACAGAAGGAAATAAGAAGCTTTTAAACAAGTCATTAGGAAGGGGACTGAAGCACAGGATGAACTAAATAACTAACATCCTTTCCAGTTTGAGATCCTTAAGAAAAAAGGAGGGGAAGTGGATAATAATCGTAATATTTACCCTTAATAAATAATACCTAACACCAAAAAACTTTTATTAGCCAGTAAAGCTGCTGACTTTAGTACTGACACCCTCCTTAGACTAAATAAATTCTTAAGAATGATGAACACTGAACGTACAGGGTACATGTTAACAAGTTACATTTCAGGTTAGCAAAAATAATCTCACCATTATTACTATTATAGTTACTTCGTTTTTGACAGAAACTTAGAAACAACAAATGCCCTGAATTTACCAATCTCCCAGAGCACTGTGCCAGGCATCCAATAAACACTCAATATAACACCCCCTGAACTGGCCGTACTATAACCCGTTACAATAAAGGACGGCACTGGGCCACAAATGTGCCTGAGGTATTATTCATTAAAGATCAACCTTTCTATTTCAGAGTATCCACAAGGCTGGGGAAAAAAACCAAAACAAAACAACAGGAATGCTTCCTAAGAAGTGTTACAAATCACATTATGGTTAAGTGAAATTAACAGTCAATTTTCTAAAAATCAACTTTTTCAATTATCACATTCTTTTTAACAGTGTTATTTTAAAACATTTAAGTTATGAGTTTCTGATAATTTAAGGTTCACAGTTATTATAAATAATATGAACAGTTGCGCACTCTTCTTTGCAATGAGATAATTATTGCTAAAGACTATTTTGTTTCCTCCCAAACCATCAGTTCCACTAACATGACAAGAGACATGGAGGAGAATGGCAAAAAATATCGATCTCACAGACTTCTTCCTCTTGTTGAATAAACATACCTGAAGAGTGTGATCAATAGCATGTAACTAGTACTGGGACATTTAAAACTACCTACCACTAAAAAAATAGTAATAAAATAAAATTACTTACAACTTATTTCTAAATTATTAATATTCTGAATATTCAAGAGAATTCAGAGATTTGAGACTGCTTAAGGACATTCTCTAACTATAATTTATAAAACAGAACACAGTAAAAATGTTGACAAAAATATGCAAATCTAAAAACAGCACAAGGTGAGAATTCTGGTATAGAGTAAAAAATAATTTAGCAAATGGTGAGACTTTAAATGTATTTTTCCTCTATTCTCCAAGAACTTGGATTAGTCTACAATATAATTTGACTTAAATGAAAAAACTGGATTATTCTAGTTTGGAAATCTATAGTCACAATTTTAAACCACTCTTCTACCTTAGGTTTTCTAGTAAATCCTATTCACTGTTCTCAAATCAGAACTTCTTCTAGTTTTTTTTTTTTAAGATTTTATTTATTTATTTGACAGAAAGAGAGAGATCACAAGTAGGCAGAGAGGCAGGCAGAGGGAGAAGGGGAAGCAGGCTCCCTGCCAAGCAGAGAGCCCGATGTGGGGCTCGATCCCAGGACCCTGAGATCATGACCTGAGCCGAAGGCAGAGGCTTAACCCCCTAAGCCACCCAGGCGCCCCTCCTCTAGTCTTTTTTCATGTCTGATTTACTGTGACACTGAATACTTTCTCTCCCTCAGCAGTCTGGAATCTATTTTTCCCCACTCTTGTGTCTGACATATCTGTCTGGGAGCGTGAAGATAAACTGACTTACCTTTCTGTGTATCCAAAATCTAGGATTGTGCCTTTTACAAAGCACATGCTAAAAGATCAGAGAACATTTTAATTTTGCATTTTTAATCAGGTCTCTTTCATTGTGAGATATAACCAAAGAAGATCTACAGCCATCCTTGATTAACATTTTGGGCAAAACTAGGTGAAAAAATGGATGGGGACATGGCATGTCAAAAGGACACAGGAGCCAACCTGAAAGTTCTGTCACTAGTCAAGGCAGAGTAACTAGAGCCACAAAATAAACAACCATGTATTGCGTTATAAGGCAAAGAATAAACACCCATGAGTTCATACTGGTATCAATTATTAAATAAATGGGAGAAGAGACCAATCTTCCTTACAAGAGTCTAAATAATATGTATAGAAGGAATTAGAGACGTAGAAACTCATCAACAGATCACCACAGTAAGAACTGCTGCAGGCAAAATCTACCAGTGAATGCTAAAATTTGTGAATGAAACTTTAAGGAAAAAAAGGATATTTACATGGCCTCAAAGTGTGTCCCCTCCAAATATTTATTACGGTGGTGGCTTTAAAGTATGTCCACAAACATTGGAGAAGGTTTGTGCTTTGGTGAGTGCTGTGAAAGATGTAAGCCTGGATGATTCACAGACCTGTACCCCTTGGGCAAAGAATAAAAATAAAATAAAAAATAAAATTAAATAAAATTTAAAAAATAAAAAAAAACAATGTTGGGTGAGAGAAGCAACATAGAAAATAATACATATGATTCCATTTATATAGAGTTCAAGAAGAGGCAAAGCTAAATTATGTTGTTTACAGCTGCATGTGATAGGTAAAACTACATTTAAAAAGGAAATTAGGGGTGCCAGGGTGGCTCAGTTGGCTAAGCATCCAGCTCTTGACTTGGACTCAGGTCATGTCCTCAGGGTCATGGGACTGGGCTCCACACTTAGTGGGGAGTCGGATGGAGATCTCTCTCTCCCTCTCCCTCTGCCCCTCCCTTTCTCTTTCAAACTAATAAATAAATCTTAAAAAAAAAAAAAAGTATGTCCACAAATTCTTTGAATACTCCTCCCTCTAGGAGAGGGACTTAATTCCGTTTTGTTGAGTGTGGGCTCTTAATGACTGCTTTCTAAGGGTATGGAAAGGGAAATACAGTGACTTTACAATGGAGAAACCTGACAGACAACACCTTAACTAAGTGCTTAAGGTGAATATCACCAGGAATAAGTAATGTTGATATCATGTACCCTCTGATATATGAGGTAGTGAGTAGAGTGCTTTACTTTTACAGTTCTTCCCCAAAGTTCATAACGTAACATAAAGTTCCAATTATTAGAAAACATCAAATCCAAACTGAAGGACATTCTACAAAATACCTAACAGTACTCTTCAGAAGGGTCAAGACCATAAAAAACAGGAGACTGAGAAACTCACAGACTGATGGAGGCTAACACGTAGAACAACTAAATATAACATGGTATCCTGGACTAGATTCTGCAAAAGAAAATGGACATTAACAGAAAAACTGAAGAAATTGTAATAAAAGTCTATAAATGTACCCTGGTATGAAAGATATTAATATTAGAGGAAGCTAGGTGAAGGGTATACAGGAATTCTCTGTACTATTTTTACAACTCTTCTATAAATCTAAATTTATTTCAAAATAAAAAAGTTTTAAAAAAGCAAAGTATGAGGACATTAGCTCCCAATATTTTTTTAAAGAGACATATATTTTGTGTTTTCTCAAGTTAAATCAACAAATCATAAATCCTGTTAGAATCTATAAAATAAAAACTTAACATCTGTTTTTGAGGCATATGTATTTTTATTATCAGGGAAAATTGTTATGAACTGCTTGAACCTAGAACAACACAAGCAGATATTACATTTTAATTTTAAGAGAAGAGGATTAGTGAGAAAGCTAAGAAAGTTAAGACTGACACAGATTAAGGCTAGACAGAAAGGGGTAGATTTGGGGAAATTAACAGCCTTATCAACTGGATGGTGGGGCATCAACGATAATAGCAGGTGAAAATTTTTTTGCTGTCAGTTTCTCCTATAATTTAATTAATGGTCTATTTTAGCAATATTGAAGATTCTTTAATTCCATTACTTAAGATCTGAACATAATCTTGATACCTCTACCATTTTTGCATGCAAGCACTAACAGAAAATATTCTGTACCTTTAAAAAAGAAGTATAATGCTTCATACTCCTAAAAAGTTACTAAAATAAACTTTGGTTCAAAATTGTACTTAGGTAAAATGGTTTTCTTCTCATGAAGTTACCAAACTGCACACATAAAATATGTAGTAAGGGATTAATCTGCTTATGCCTGAATCTAAAATGCTACTGGAAATTCTAAAATCTCTAAAAAGACTGTTTATGTGAAACTCTTATGTGAAAAGATTACAGTTTATTTAGTATAACCCATTTCACATGTTTATTTTTAAAAAATCCTTACATACATAAAAAATATGAGGGAAACAGATACTTCTAAATTTTAGGATTATAACTGATATTTATTTTCTTTATACTTTTTTCAAAGTCTGCAATAAGCTATTACTCTTATAACCAAAAAAAATAAAGTTGAGGACAAAGTGTTAATCAGAGGGTTTTTTCAAAGACTTAACACCTTTGCAAATCTGTTCAGCATAACTGTCATAACACAAATGATTTCTAAGTAGGCAGAGTAGGATTAAGGTTATAAGCAAAGAGCACTGGCACATTCCCAATATAGCCACAAGTATATGAAGTCAACTTTTTGGGTTAAATGAAAATAAACATTCTTTTCTTTTATGAAATAAAATTTATCAGATACAGTTCACATGTCAGTGAATATCTTGTAAGGGAAAGGTGACTGACATTAATAAACTTTCAACATCCCAAACTTTGGAAGGAAGAAAAGACAAAAGTAAAATAGTGGAGGACTATAACATGAAGTTGTTTTTATCCACACAGTACCCCCAAAATACAAATTTCATAATGTCACCTATAATATAAATATACCTTAGAAAAGGCCTACTATTTGAAAAAGTTCAGTGGAAAGTAAATTTATTTTTTATCTGAAAATTCACTTGCATGGTAGAATCCTGTTATTTTACCTTTTTATAGCATACTCGAAAATAGCCTAAAACTAAGCTCACATATAAAATTTAAAACAGGGCGCCTGGGTGGCTCAGTGGGTGAGCCTCTGCCTTCGGGTCAGGTCATGATCTCAAGGTCCTGGGATCAAGCCCCGCATCGGGCTCCCTGCTGGGCAAGGCGCCTGCTTCCTCCTCTCTCTCTCTGCCTGCCTCTCAGCCTACTTGTGATATCTCTTTCTCTCTCTCTCTCTCTTGCTGTCAAGTAAATAAATAAATAAAATCTTTAAAAAAAAAAGAATCTAAGAGTACAAGAGTCATTCCTCCAAATTTAATAGCTGATTTTTTAAAAACTGTCCCCATAATCTACTCTTAAGGCTCCACATTTTTCTTTGATATTTAGAAACAATTAATCACTTTTCCAGGTTCCATTTTAGCTCTGTTTAGAAGAGTGTTCCAAAAATTCAAAGCAGGAATTCTGAAAATGAAGGAAAGTTTGGTAGTGCTAAAGGAAGTGGCAAGTCATACAAGAGGACAAGAAAGTAGATAGATGGTCTCACAACCTATGTAACAAGTATTTGCTGTAAACTATGCCAGGGAGGAGATGTGTTATCCTCTACCTCTTCTACCTTTCAAAGCTTGTGTAGGTTTTAGAGCTGGAAAGACCTGTATTTGAATCCAGACTCCATCACATTCTAGCTGTCAGATCTTGAGGCAAGGTACTCATTCCCCACCATGAGCCTCAATTTCCTCATCTGTAAGAAATTCCATTAGCACCCTCTATCACCCAATTAAGCTTCTTGTCAGGAATAGAAATAATTAGGCATTAGAAATATTTAGAAATAATGCCTCTAAAACCTGTAGCACAGTATCTGTCACATTACAGGAGCACGATAAGTGGCTATTATTATTATTCTTCCTTCCTTCCTTCTCCAAACTGCAAGGTAACTTGATGAAAACCTTCAAGAGCTTTGACAAAAACTTTGAGGCTATTTATCCAAAGCTTCTGTTCAGATAGCTGACAAAATATCACAGGAGTTCACTACTATAATCTAAAGCAAAAGTTTAAAAATTACCCAACTAACAGTTGGAAGTACTATATAATCACACCAGTCACAACTCCCAAAGCCTAGTAACACATAAAATAATAACAGGGTCTGCAGCAATTGTGCCCTCTCCAGCAAAAGACAGTTCTCTCCTTCACCTGCTTTACTCACATAAAGATATCTATGACTTCTAAGGCCCCAAGTATAAATATTCAAGGTCAGTCAGTCAGGAGGATAGAAAAACTGAGACTAGATGCGATAATTAACTTCAAGCCTAAAGAAGTTTTAAATATCAACCCAGCACAAGATGTAAAGAAGAAAGTCAAAGACCATAATACTTACCTCATAACATGTACTTCACAAACCCTTAACATTTCTTTTTTTAATTATATATTTTTAAAAGATTTTATTTATTTATTTGCAGAGAGAGAGAGAGAGAGATTACAAGTAGGCAGAGAGGCAGGCAGAGGGAGAGGGGGAAGCAGGCTCCCTGAGCACCGGACCCAGGGCTTGATCCCAGGACCCTGAGTTCATGACCTGGGCCCAAGGCAGAGCCTTAACCCACTGAGCCACCCAAGCACCTCACCCTTAACATTTCTAAAAAGACCTCTCTAATCATCAATTTTAAAACAAACTGACCACAGAAATGTTAGTCACTTAATTAACTGGCTCAAATTTTAAATTCCTAGAGTTAACCATACACAGTAAATTAGAAACAACATACTAGGACCGTGAAATCATAGGCCCCTGAGTTAAAATTCCAATTCTGCTATTTACTCTGAATGCCCTTAGGCAAGCCATTTAACTCTTCTCTGCCTCTGTTTCCCCATCTGTAAAACTAGGACACTATTTCTTCACAGGATTGAGAGAAAGAATGTACATACATAAAATTTCTGGCTGGTGGTAACAACTCAAATTGTTAGTTGTTGACCACATCCCACTACTAGCACCAAGGGTTCTGGAAAGTCCTGCAGCTCAGCAGTGCTCTGTTACTCTCTACCCAAACCAAACATAAGTAAAACGCTCTATTAATGATAGAAATCACAGGCCTTTTCTCTAAATCTTTTGCACTATTTTGCCATTCTATTCTTTGAAAGTATCACAAGATTTAATCTGTGCTAATACTATGATACTGATTATACTTGTTTGAGCATTGGTCATGTTCTTAACTAATTGGTAAGGACCTGGGAGCAGAGTCCATGTTTCATAATCAAAAAAACACAACAAAAAAACCCCCCAACCCTTAGCATAATCTTTACTGGTGACAGAGAAAGGGCTCGATGTTTTCTTTACCAAGCTTTCTTCTAAGATTAAATTAACTGTGTGTGCATGTGTATACACACATATATGTATGCATTTACTGGAAGATTTTTTTTTAAATCTGTATTGAAAAAATTGTTAAAGAAGACAAAAACATAATTATGTGATGATTAATCATGTGAGAAAAACTTTAAAATTGAAAACACTCGCCATTTACATACATTCTAACATCCTTTATTAGATTATACATGTTAAATAACATTTGCATAGTACCTTACAGTTTACTCTGGAGACTCAGAATTAAGGTGGTACTAATCACATTTGTTGGATAAAGAAACAGGCTCAAAAATCATAAACAACTTGCAGAGATAAGTGGCAGTCTGAACTTAAACCTAGGGTTTGTTAACTCCAAATGCTGTTTTTTATCACACCACATTCCTTCAATGATTTATTTTATATACTCAGATGATAAACCTATCAGTTAAGTCATACATATAAAACCGATCAGAATGAAATCAAACCATTTATGAACTGGCACACAGGACCTGACCAAATATAAAGAAAAGTGGGCTTCACTGTTTAAATTACCTTAGAACATTTGCATTAGTAGAGAATAAGTTAGCTCAAAAAGCATGGTAAATTTTAGAGTTCGGACTTCATTAACTTTTAGTAAGTGATGAACCCAACTGCTCTTCATGAAGACAGGTGCTACCAATCTACAAATAAAGCACTAAATAATTACCCACAGTGTGCATTTCACAAAGTTGCTTCAAATGTCCTTTTGTAAACCTAGCTATTCAACTATTTTTATTAAGTTCCATCAAAAGCTTAAAACTATATTAAACTTGGTGAGGCATTTATTCTAACTACATCCATATGGATTCTGAGGTAGTAAAGATACTACAGAGATGACCTACTGCTCTTCATGGGAATGTTAATGTTCTGTGAACTTAGTATGCCTCTGTTTCAAGGCTCTTGGAAACAACTCATATATTAAAAACTTAATGAGAAACAGAAAGGTTAGCATTTTTAAAAAAGAAAGAGAAGAACAGAATACGTCAGCAAAATAAAGCATGCCCAAACACATCTCATATTTTAAAACTAATTAGTTCAGAATACCAGATTTTAAATTAAATTGTCATTTTCAGGTTTTCACATTTTGAAACTGTGGTAGTAAACATTCTCTTTTCTGTTCTCGATCTCCTAAATCAGGCATTCTTAACTTAAGGTTCATGAATAGGCTCAGGAAGTATAAGCAACATGCACTTTTACGCAAAATGTTATGAGCATGTATGCACAAAAGGAACAGGTCCACAGAGTTTATCAAATGCTCCTAAGGGTACATGACCATAAATGGGTTAAGAATAACTGCCCCATATATCCAAAAAATACCAGAACACTAATTCAAAGGGATACATGCACCCCTATGTTTATAGCATTATTTACAATAGCCAAGATAAGGAAGCAGCCAAAATGACCATCGATCGATGAATGGACAAAAGATATAAAAAATATATATTTATATAAAATGGAATTTTATTCAGCCATAAAAAAAGAATGAAACCTTGCCATTTGCAACATGGACGGAGCTAGAGTATAATGCTAAGCAAAATAAGTCAATCAGAAAGACAAATACCATATGATTTCACTCATATGTGGAATATAAGAAACAAAACAAACAAGCAAAGGGGGAAAAATAAGAGAGACAAATCAAGAAATGGGTTCTTAAATATAGAACACAAACTGATGGTTATCGGAGAGGAGAGGAGTGGAGGATGGGTGAGACAGGTGATGGGGATTAAGGAGTGACTTTGTTGTGATGAGCACCAGGTGATGTATGGAAGTGAATTACCATATTGTACACCTGAAACTAATATAATACTGTTAACAAACCTGAATTAAAATAAAAACTTAAAGAGCAATTGCCCTCAATCAAGTTGTTGGAAAATATCTATAGGCAGAGCAGAAAAGACAATAATTCCTTTTAAGTACTATTGTTATTCAAAGGAAATATATTCAGACAAGTTGAATCCATCACTGTTCTTGAAAAACCTCAATTACATCATTTATTCAACCTCACTTGTAAAGCTCACTAGTTTGAAGGGCAGACTGAATACCCTGTGTAAAGACCTTATGCCAAGGAGCTAGCACACAGAATAAGCACTTGTTAAATACTCGGTATTAAAAAATGGTGTTTCCACAGGTGAGCAAAGGCACTTAAATGTAACACTCATTGCCATAATTAAGAATCTACAAACAGGGGTGCCTGGGTGTCTCAGTGGGTAAAAGCCTCTGCCTTTGGCTCAGGTCATGATCTCAGGGTCCTAGGATAGAGCCCCACATTGGGCTCCCTGCTCAGCAGGAAGCCTGCTTCCTCCTCTCTCTGCCTGCCTCTCTGCCTACTTGTGATCTCCCTCTCTCTCTCTCTCTGTCAAATAAATAAACAAAATCTTAAAAAAAAAAAAAAAAGAATCTCCAAACAGGGAACAGAGGAGACTTAATCAGAACCTATCACAACCTTGGATTTAATACAGCTGAATGTTCTGGCCACCTGAGCCAACCAGTCACAAAACTACCAAGGAAAGCTTCCTTTCCTACTTCTCCTTTGTACCCCATTTCTTTAATTATTAAAGTCAGTCAACACACCAACACTTGTTCTCTTACTCCTCAAAAGACTTATTTTTTTCAAATATCACCCCACCATTACCATTTTATAATGTGAAACACTCACAGAGCAGTTCGAAAGAAAAGCCAAGACCTACGGGTTCTTCCCTAAATTCTATTCTAGACATCAAAGAAGCAGTATCAGCTCCACCTTCTACAGGAAAACGGTGAACAGTCTGACCACTCCCTTCTCCCAGCAAGATTTAAACAAACAAAAAAAAGGCTTTTTGCCTAACTCTTTTACTAAAACTCCAAAACTGAGTTCAGACAGAGTGGTAAAAAAACTGGTAAGTGACACATCTAAAATATCTCATGCACTGGCATCCTATATCCATTTCTGGTTTATTTTCATCTTGAAACAAAGTATTTTTTAGCAAATCTTAAGGAAAAAAATCTCAAAAACTTTAAAAAGGATTTTATTTGATCTTAAATATTTTCATATATTAGAGACAAAAGTAGATAACATTAGCAAAAAGAATCTATTCTTAATTATTAAAATGAAACTATTACAACTGCAAATAGTAAAACTATCATAAACATATAATCAGAAGCAGCCAAGAAAACACATGTACACAAGGGACTGCTAATAGGATGTGAATATAACAAAATGTTAGACCACAAATTACTAAGACTGCTTCCAGAATAAAAGAGACTATCTAAGACATAAAATTACTTATAAAGCAAAATTCTCTTCAAAAGTCAATTAAAGAGTTGTCAAAAGAATATTTGACTTGGAAGCTCTTCCATCTTTAACATTATTTTTTAAACTTTAGAAATTTTATTTGGAATATGTAAGAAACTGTCAACAACTCTCATTTTAACTTAATTATGAAAAAGAAATTTTTAAATGCAAAATTTCAGTTACCTTCAAATGATCTTACAAGATCTATTCACAAAAAACTCTTAAGATTCATTCTGCGGAGATTCCATACAGCTCCTAGAAACTTACACTACCCAAAGAATCACACCTGCTGATTCTCAACAGACATTAAGAAATCATATACCCAATGGTGAGAATACTGGTTATTATTCTTCTTTAAAATTTTCTGGATTTTTCAAACCACTACCAACACCACCAAATGTCATCAAGACAACCAAAAAAACGGCAACTTACTTTTAGTTGATTTATGCTTCTTTTCTAATAAGGCAGAGAGGCAGGCAGAGAAACAGAGAGGAGGAAGCAGGCTCCCTGCTGAGCAGAGAGCCCGATGCGGGCCTCGATCCCAGGACGCTGAGATCATGACCTGAGCCGAAAGCAGAGGCTTTAACCCACTGAGCCACCCAGGCGCCCTATGCTTCTTTTCTAATAAAAAAAAAGTTCTAAACAAATTCTAGGGAGTCAATTATGACATACTTATTAATGAAATTATACTGACACATAGATAACAAAACTGACTAAAAGTTGCTTTTACATTCAAACCCTTACATTAAAAGACAAATTAATTCAAAGCACACTGCTGGCAAAAAAAAAAAAAAAAAAGTAAAATGTTCCTTAAGTCACCTATGACAGAAGAGCAAAGTTTAAAAGACTGATCAAATCTTGGGCCATAATCTTAAACATCACTCTGGAGCCATATTTAAAAACAAAACAAAACAAAAACAAGGCATTTACTATAAAATTTTTCTGCATTAAAGAACTACAGTTGATCCAAGTTATAGTCCTTCCTATTATAGTTAACTGGTACATCCATGATAGGTACACATACGTCATTAACACATGCCTTATAGATGAAGTAGCCAAAATGATTTCTTTGACACTAAAAAATCCACTAAAAGCTAATGGATTAGAAAAAATGTTTCTGGAATGACAATAATGTTAAGCATTTCTTAACCAGTGTGCTGAAATAATCACTGCCTGCTTCACCACCTCGCTCAGAAAATCAAAATCTTTATTCAGATCTCCAGAAAAAAGAAAGCTCTGGTCTTTTCCATCTACTTTTTCCACTACTCAGATTCCACTTCCAACTGCTTTTTCTTATTTGTACTTGAAATTTTGACGAATCAGTCATTACCCTTAATTTCTACAATAAAGATAACCCAGCGTTGTCATTTCTCCCTATCAGCCAAGTAACACAGAAAATACTCAAAGGGACAGCTTAAAATTTAACCTCTGACTGATGTATCTCTTATCTCCTCACTCCCAAACCAAGCTTACAATTTAAAGATTATAAAGTAAAATCATTTAATAAAAAAGCTACCAACAAGTAATCCTATCCCAACCAATAACCTAAAATCCTGTTGTTCCTTCTGAGAGAACCAAACCTCTTTTGTCAAGAACCCATTTTCATTACCAAATTCACTGGCACTCATGAAGCAGTTTTAAATGTTTCTAAAAGGAGTTAGTAGATGATAAACCAAAACCAAGGAACATTCAGATTGGACTTTTAAACATTATCTAATATACTACCCCCCTTTCACATCAGCATATAATGTGTGTGCTATAACACACATGCATTATAATGTATACTATACCTAACATATATGTAGCTATAAATGCTAGGTATTGACAACATCATGGAATCATGAAAGGCACTCACCCATTAAGTTTTAATTTAAGAAAAAATTTAAGATCTTAAAGTTTAGAACAAGGAATTAAAGTAAATGGACTTGTATTCGGTGATCAAACTCTAAGAATTTCTTTCCTTTCCTCTATTTTTCAATTTTTCACTAATTACTTTTATGATGGTAACAAACTTCATTAAAGACAGAATGAAAAAACTGCTGAAGTCACATTGTTAAAAATCTGCCTGCTGGTTGCCCTTGTGACTTTCCCCAATAAAATGTCCATCACCTCCTCTCCAAGTAATTTTCAGTAACGCTCTTCCAAAAGGTTTTTCCAAACTCCTATTTTATAGACACGGTCTAGAATATAAATATAGTAGACCTGGTACTGGCATAGTCAATAAAAATGATTTCTGGGCTTGATTCTGTTAAGGTCATTAATCTAACTGATGGTTTGGCACTGTATTTATTTAAGAACCGCTATCACTGCCATTTATTAACCATTCTTCCTTCTTCCCCCTTGAAAAATCCTCATTCCCTACTACTTCTCTAAATCTACTGCTAATAATTCCCTTAGAAGTCTCTTTTCTATGAATTTTTCCTGAACCCAACTAGCCAACCCCAGCCCTCAACCCTCCTTTGAAATCTTGTTGCTACTATCCATCCTGCACAAGTGGAACAAACTACATCTACTGGTATTTGACATATATAACAATCTTTTCTATATCCCATTATAAACTCCTTGAGGGTAAGGATCATTTTCCTAAATCCTAGCACTATTAGAATGTCATACATGATAATGACATATACCACCTAGAGTGCTCTTATGTTTTCTTTTACATACACTTGAATCTCACAACTACTCTGAGGAATAATGACTCCTACTATCCTATTTTACAAAAGGAGAAACAAATTCAGAGGCTAATTTGTCATGGTTCTGTTCAACTAATCCCAAAGATCTATTTATAGCACTATATATATGTAGCAAACATAAGAAACTCCCTGAAAAGAAGAGGTTTACAAGACTCCATAGTGGCAAATCCATGTACTTTATTGCTGCCAGGAAAACCACCAAATTAGGGGCCTCAAGTTCAACTCTAACTATGCAAAACCAACTCTGTCCTCGGAGTCCTTGATAAATTAAAAACGGCCAACACAGCAAATATGGCACTATGAGAACACTCAACTTCTTAGAGTATTTAAAATTTTAATGAAATACAGTGGCTTCTCTTTAGTGAAAAAGGGGACATTTCAGCATCAAACCACCGTATTACAAAACTTGAAGTCAGAACACATTTTGCAAGAGCCATGTGACACACACATGACAGTCAGCTAAACTGATGGGTGGACCTTTTAGGGGAAATGTTTAGCAGTAATTGACCAAAGGAGCAGATATACTCAGCTTTTAAAATACTGATTTTTGCTTTAAAAAAAAATTCCCTCTCTCACCCAAAGCCTTCTGACGCTGAAGAGGAATACCAATCAAATCTCCTCCAATTATTCATTAATTTATATACTAAACTGAAGGAGGATTTTAAAGGGCCATTACAGAAAGCTCAACAAAGTCTTTCCAAGGAAAGTGAACACCAGTTCCCAGGAAAGGTGTCAGGTGTGTCACATATGCTGTGGTGACTTCTTGAGCAAGCAAGAAAAAGAAATGCATTAACTTTTCATGACACGTCATGGAACCTCACTCCCTATCTTTGAGCATTCAAGTACGTAACCCAAAACCTACAGATCATAGAGCCCATCCGTTTCTCTTTCAACTTGACAGCATTCCTCCTTTAATTGGATAATATCAGAAAAATGTTCCTACGTCTTAGTTCTGGTTTTTTTTCCTCAACCTACAGAAGACAAAATGACTTCAGTGTCCTCTAAAAAGAATTCTCAGAAATGCCCAGGTTTTCAGGAAGGCAATGGGACCCCTGAGTTCTTGAAGAACTCCAGGAAATAACTTAAAAAAAAAAAACACTAAAAATTCAAAATCTCTTCTCACCATCTATTCATTCCCCTCAATCCCACGCAGTCCTGAAAAGCATCCATATTACCAGCAACCTGGCCGGGAGGGTGAAAGAAGAGAGCCAACAAGCTCAAGATTCCCAAGTAAATCTGGCTTCCACCCCGACGATTCTGACAGCTCCGCAGGGAGCGGGCGCAGGTCTGACAGTGCCCTCCAGGAGAGCTCTCCCACCCTAGCCTCTCCCCTTAAAAACAAGTCTTCCTTCAAAAGTCACTGCCTCCGCGTGAAGCTACTCCTTCCCACCGCCTCACCACTGCCTCCCAAAGCCCCAGCCCCCTCAAAAGACTTTTCCTCCGCACCCGCCCGGCACTCAAGGCCTCCAACCTGACCCGTCCAGGCCCGGGCGGCTCACCCCTCCGGCCCGACCCCTCCCCCCGGCCGCCCCTCCTCCGTCAATGGTGCCCGACTCCCGGCCTCCAGCATCTCCGGTCCTACGACCCTCACCTCCCCGCGGCCGAGGCTCCCACCCCCTGCCTTAGCCTTCCTCGCCCTCCTTAAGCTTTTCCAAGCTGGCCCACGGACCCAGCCGACCGGTGCTCTCCTGCACTCACTATTCGGGATTCATGCTGGACATGTCACTGCAGCTGCCGCCGCCGCCACCGCCGCCCTTGCTGCTGCAGCCGCCGCCCTGACTCTTCACGCCACGGGTAATCGAGGGAGAGGAATGAGACAGGCTGTTCCGGGAGAGCAAACGTCTTTCCCCACTCCGTCCCCTTAGAACACAATCACCAGCCGCCGCCACTCAGCTATCGCTTCCACCCAAAATGGCCGCCGGCGAACCAGGAAATAGGGAAAGCCTAAGACCGAGGGGTCTTTACACAGTATAGAGGGCGGCCGCACCGCGCGGCACGCCGGGAAAGAGAGTTCAAACACCGCAGTGGACGCTGAAGATCTACGGTGCGGCGCGGCAGCCAAGACTCAACTTCCCGCCAAGCCCCGCGCCTCTGGTGCATGCGTATTTGAGAGCTTGTCGCCCGCCCCATTCCCCACTCTCTCACCTCCCCCTCTTGCCCCTCCCTGCTCCCCGCCCCGCTGACTCGCTGGCTAGGACTTCGCTCGGACTCCCCCTAGCGGATTGGCTAAGACCGAGCGGCCCTGGTGATGTCATCAGTGAGACGTGGCAGCCGGGCGAGTCAGCTCCCCGAGGGGGAGGGGGAGGGGAGGGACAGAGGGCGGTGTCGGCGGCAGACTGAGGATGGGGCGGGGGTGTTCTGGGGACTCCGAAGAGTGAGGAGAGATGGGTAGGAATCTAGGGACTGCCTGAGAGCGGAGGCGGGGTAGGAAGGCAAGCTGGAGTATACGCCCGGCCGGTCCTTCCGCCTGTGAGCGCTTTGCTGGTCCAGCCTGAGGCTTGAGCTTTCCCGCTGATCCCAGGACCTCTGCGCTAAGGACTAAAGACAGAAGAGGAGTCGAGGAGCCGCCGTTGAGAACTTCGGGTCTCTGGAGACCACGAAGCCGTTCTTTCAGTTCTCTTCCTTACTCACCCAGCCCCACCAGATCACACTACCATTTTCTTTTTTCATTTTTTACCATTCCCTTTCCCGCTCGACTCTGCTCACCTCAGCCTGGATATTACAGAAGCCTCCAAATGGAACCTGCCTCTCTTCTCTGCCCCAGACCCTTTGCACACATAGCCAGATTTCTCTTCCTGAAAAAGCACTTCCATCATGAATCCACGGTTTTCAATGGCTCCACTTTTCGTGGATGCGATGCAGCCTAAAGTCAGCCAGAAATTCAAGATCTTCCTGCCCTGCTACCAGGCCTCACGTTGAACTGTAATTTTAGTTATTTAATGCTGAGCTGTTTTGCAAGATTGAAAAATAATAAGCGAGGGAAACAAGCAATTCACCACTACATAGTGCCTCGAAACTCCGGGAATAATATTAACAACATTTCTAAAACCTAATAGTCTTAACTTTCTTTAATCAGCCCAGGAATTTAAATCTCCACTAAACTTTAACACATTATCTTGGGTTATTTAATTGCAAAGGGCATAGTGTAATACATTGTCCAAAGTTTATCTTCCAACTTGTCCTAAGAACAAGAAAATTATCTCCCAAGAGTGATTGCAAAATCACTTTAAATTCCCGTGACACTATAATATAGAAAGAAGGCAGTTATTATTACCCACTTAGTAACTACACTCCTTAACCCCCAAATTCTGCCATGTGCCTTTGTTGACAACCTCATCAAACAGCACACTAGAGTTCCTTCACATGATACTGGCTTCTGAAATGAACATAGTCACCACACCAGAAGTACCCGGAATGGATCAATGATAGAAAAAAAAAATGTTTATTACTCTGTCTTGTCCCTTCTTGCTTACTGTGATTTCACAGAAGAAAAACTCAAAATCTCCAAAGAACTTACCCTGAACTAAAAAATAGTTTGTAACTTGTCTCTCCCCTTAGGAGGTACCCCCTAAACTTCCTTTAATTATCTATTTCCTTTCCCAACAAAGAATTACCTCCTAATTACTTTTAACTTCAGTGAGAGAGTAGGTGTAAGAATTAAATAAAATACTACAAAGCATATAACACTATGACTTTGGGGCTCTTAACATTACCATTTTCCTTCCCTCAGCTCCCCTGGAAGTTTTAAGTGCATGTGCTATATACCAAGAACAGAACATATCATATCTTAGTTATGGTGGTCCGATATGTGAGGAGATCAGAGGCAGCTTAGCCTAGGAGTGGTAGATGGTCCTTTCCTAACTGCTAGTACAACTTATGTCATTTACATTAAGATTTCCTTCCCAAACTTAGAGTGTCAGTTTTGCTGATTTGAACCTCAATATATTTTATGTTTAGGTATTTAAGAGTAACTGCTTTTGTAGTTCAGTTAATAACTCAGAATAATTCATTCAACTAGCATCCATTCTGTCGGCTGCCCCATTGCTGAATCAGAATTCTCCTAGGGCTATTTGTCCATTTATTTTTTGGCACATTGTTTTCTTCCTTTCTTTTTTCTTTCCCTCTTTCCTTTCTTCTGGTCTGCCTTTCTTCCTTTTCTTCCTTTTTTCATTTATCAAATATTTATGACCTGGTATGTAATAAGTGTGTTTGGAACTTGCACTTAGAATCATGAGCAATACAAAGGTGAGTGATTACAGCTCTCTGTCTGCAAGGCCTGCAGGGGAAAATGCAAAAATACATTTAAATGATATGAAGTGTATAAGGGATAAAAATCAGATCGGTAATTGCCAGGAACTAAGAATGGGAAGGGGGGATTGTCTACAAAGAGACACAATGGAACTTTCTGGTTTCACTAAAATATTCTATAACTTCATTGTGGCGATGGTTAGTTACTCAACTACATATTTTGTTTGTCAAAACTCATAGAACTATACACCTGAAAGGGGTGAATTTTGCTATATATAAATTATACCTCAATTATGAACTTTAATTTCAAAAAAAAGATATGAACTGATACAGAGGAAGGAAATAATCCTAATTCAAACTATTAGGAATGCTTTACATGAAGGAAGTGATATTTGAATTAGGCCTTGAAAAAAGTAAAATATTGGTCATTGGCAGAAATGGGGAAGAGGGAGCCTTATATCCCAGAATGACAAAATAATGTGAGCATAACACTAGAAGTGTGGATACATATGTATTTAAGGAACAGAGGTCTCAGGTTCCATATGGAAAGTAGGAAAGGTAGGAGATGTTTAGGTTAAGGTGAGGTAAGGGGGGCCCCAAATGCCTTCTAAGGAGTTTCAGCTTTGTTCAGTAGGTCATGGAGAGAGCCAAGAAAAGTTCTGAGAAAGAAAGCGAAGTGATCAGCTCAGTGTTTCATGTTTGTATGTATTATGTCTATATGTCAGTGTTTTAAAAGAAGCACTTTGGAGTTCTGTGGAGACTGGAGATAGGGAGATTAGTTAAAAGGTAATTAGATTCACTTAGGCAAGAGACAATATGTCCAGACGTAGGGTAGTTGCATCCAGAATGGAAAGGAGGGAAAATTCCAGAGAGCAGGATGTAGAACCTGAAGGTGTGTGTGTGTGGGGTGCGCTAAAAATGACCCAGAAACATCCAGTTTACCCACTAGCATGCAAAACAAGGCCCCAATTAAACTCAGAGAACAGAAGAGAAAGGCCTTGGAGAGAGGTACAGGTGGAAGACCATGCAGTTTGAGGGCAGAGTTAAAGCTGCTTGGTGTGGAAGTACCAGAAAGACCAGAAATTGTCCTCTTTCTGAATCACACACACACACACACACACACACACACACAACCGTCGAAGACAAATTCAGAAAACCCTAAAGACTCTGCCAAAAAATTACTAGAACTAAGAAACGAATTCAGTAAAGTCACAGGATCCAAAATCAATCTACAGAAATCTGTTCCATTCCTATACACTGATAATGAAGCAGCAGAAGGTAAAATTAAGAAAATAATCCCATTTACAATTACAGCAAAAATGGTAAAATATCTAGGAATAAACTTAATCAAAGAGGTGAAAGATCTATACTCTGAAAACCATAAAACACTGATGAATGAAATTCAAGACGACACACAAAAAAATGTAAAGACAGTCCATGCTCATGGGTTGGAAGGACAAATACTGTTAAAATGTCTATACTACCCAAAGCTATCTTCATGTTTAATGTGATCCCTTTCAAAATACCAACAGCATTTTTCACATAACTAAAGCAGTCCTAAATCTGTATGAAACCACAAAAGACCCCAAATAGCCAAAGCAATCTTGAAAAAGAAAGGCAAACCTTGAGGTGTCACAATTTCAGACTTCAAGTTATATTACAAAGCAGTAGTAAATTTCTTAAAGATTTTATTTTTAAGTAATCTCTATAATCTATACTCAGCATAGGGTTCAAACAAAACTCTGAGATCAACAGTTGCATACTGCTCTGACTGAGCTGGCAAGGTACCCACAAAGCGATTTTAAAACAGTATGGTTCTGGCACAAAAAGAAACACATAGATCAATGGAACAGAATAGAAAACCCAGAAATAAACCCACAATTATATGGTCAATTACTCTTGAACAAAGGAGGAACTAATATCCAATGGGAAAAAGACAGTCTCTTCAAAAATTTTGTTTGGAAAACTGGACAGCCACATGCAAAAAATGGAACTGGACTACTCTCTTTCACATACACAAAAATAAACTCAAAATGGATTAAGGACCTAAATGTGAGAACTGAAACTATAAAAATCCTAGAAGAGAGCACAGGCAGTAATTTCTCTGACATTGGCTATAAACATTTTTCAGGATATGTCTCTTCAGGCAAGGGAAACAAAAGGAAAAATAAGCTTTTGGGACTACATCAAAATAAAAAGCTTCTGCACAGCAAGGGAAGCAATCAACAAAACTAATGAACAACCTACTGAATGGGAGAAGATACTTGCAAATGATATATCTGATAAAGTATTAGTTTCCAAAATATATAAAGAACTGATACAACTCAACACCCAAAAGACAAATAATCCAATTAAAAACAGACAGAAGACATGAATAGATATTTCTCCAGAAAGACATCCAGATGCCCAACAGAACTGTGAAAAGATGCTCAACATCACTTGTCATCGGGGAAATGCAAATCAAAACTACAATGAGATACCACCTCACACCTGTCAGAATGGCTAAAATCAAAAACACAAGAAACAGTAAGTATTGGCAAGAATGTGGAGAAAAAGGAACTGTCTTGCACTGTTGGTAGGACAGCAAACTGGTGCAGTCACTGTGGGAAACAGTATGGAGGTTCCTCAAACAAGTAAAAATAGAACTACCATATGATCCAGTAATTCCACTATTGGGATTTACCCTAAAAATACAGAAACACTAATTCAAAGGGTTACATGCACCCCTATGTTTATTGCAGCATTATTTACAATAGTCAAACTATGGAAGCAACCCAAGTGTTCTCTGATAGATGAATGGATAAAGAAGAGTTGGAATAAATATACAGTGGGATATTATTCAGCCATAAAAAGAATGAAATCTTGCCATTTGCAATAACATGAATGGAGCTAGAGAGTATAATGCTAATCAAAATAAGTCAGTCAGAGAAAGACAAATACCATGTGATTTTACTCATATATGAAATTTGAAAAACAAAACAAATGAACAAAGGGAAGAGAGAGAGATTGAAACCAAGGAACAGACTCTTAACTCTAGAGAACAGATGGCTACCAGAGGGGAGGTGGGTGGGGGGGATGGGTGAAATAGGTGATGGGGATTAAAGAGTACACTTATCATCATGAGCACTGAGTAATGCATAGGCTTAGAAAAAAAGAAAGACAAAACTAGACACTAGTTAAAGCATGAGAAGAATAGACTTCACTCAGTAACAACCATGGCAATAGGGAAGAAGGCCCAGTGTGAACTGAAGTCACCATCACTGAAATGAAAGATGGACTTTTTAAAGCTGGCATGTGCTAAGGAAAAGACATTGAGAGGTGTTAACAGGGTTGGACCATGTGTCTAGGCCCTTTGGGTTTGTTTCCTGGCACTTATCTAGAAGACAGACTTTTTGCATCTTTATGATGGGAAGCAACAGTGCAAGTCAGAGCAAGGTGCCCAGGGCCACTGGGTTGGGAATGAGAGTTACCTCCTCAAATGTTTGCATTTCAAAAAGAGAAGAAGCAGGGAAGGATTTACAATTGCAGGCTTTCTAAAGTGACTAAGAGGGGGCTTGGGGACCTGTCTGCCACCATGTTTTTGGCTAGAACAAACAATAAATTCTCTAGGCAACACTGAGCTTTCTCAGGCAGACACTAAGATGGGTCTAGATTTGACTTGAGTGATTAGAAACTATCTTGGTGTTTGTTCAAATCTCTTAGTGAATGTGGATGGACAACATCATTTATTGAGAGTCTGTAGTTTTTATAAGTCAAGGATAAGACCTGCTTGAGAAGAGTGCCCAAAGGAGCCTGACTAGAGTTTGGTCAAAGAGAGTCTTTGTCAAGACAGAACCCTGAATTTAAGACGTCCAGTGATTGTGTAAGAAACACCCCTTTATGTCAATGATTCTAAAGTGCCACATTTGATCTGCAGGAATGGTAGGCAGGAATGGCAAAAAATCTTAGGGGAAATTGTCAAGTTGGAAAATGTTTCCAGGACTTGTACTTGCCAGTTACCACCACCTGCTCCCTCCAGACACCCTCTACCCATACTCCCAATACACATTAAACTCATCCCCACTTCAGTTTAAGGTGTTCCCTCCTTCTATTCCATATCTTCCCACCTTTCCCAACCTATGGAAGACCCCTATTGCCTTAGGGGTAAGAGAGACCCTAGAGGGGAGGTTTCTACTACTTCACCTTTGCTTTCCTCCTCCAAAACAGGAGAGTGTAGAGGATGTAGACTCCTGCATCCCTATACCTCCCCCAACCTCCATCTGCAATGACTCCATTCTATACCCTGAGCAAGACTTCAAATTGGTTGACTTTGGACTGCACCATCCTGTTCCACTAAAATGTGATGGGAATCAGAGAACACTGGCACGGGACAGAAACTTGGGGAATATTTACTAAAGAACCCTTGATCCTTTTTAGATAAAACAAAACATCAACACCCTAACTAAGCCTGTGTTTGAGTTAATGACACAGTAGGAATAGAACACATGTCTCCTGACTCCCAGTCTAGTGCTCTTCCCATTGCCCTCAAGATTATTTGCTCAGACTCCTGGAGAGGAAGTGTCACAGCACTATAGAGAAATAATTGCCTCATCAAATCCAATTATCTTTTTAACACAACAGATGAATGAAAACCAAAATAAGCCTCTACACTGTTCAATAGTTACTCTCTGGTACCCCCAACAGTGTTCTCTGAAAGTTCCCAGAAGCTAGTGCTATCTTCTACATATTCTCCTCTCAGAACGCTATAATCACACCCCTTTCTGGAAGCCTTCCCTGTCTACATCAACCTGAAGTGGATGCTCTTTGTCCTCTCTTATCTACCTCAGCTCTTTAGTTAGTGCTTATGTAATGCCTCATATAAAGCTGTCCAGTTTAGAAGCCTTGATCTACATGTGGCTATTGAAATAAGTTAAAATTAAGTTAAAAATTCAGTTTAGTTCTTCAGTTGCACTACCTGCATTTTAAGTGCTCAACAGTCATAAATGGCTAGTGGCTACCATACTAGACAATGCACATTAAAGAACAGTTTCCTTCATTGCAGAAAGTTCTATTAGACAGCACTACATATTATTAGTTAAAATTTTTTGTGTGTATGTTTTAATTTTCTAGCTAGACTATGAGCTCCTTGAGGGCAGGGACCCCAACTTATCAATTCTATATCCCTCCCCCACTTAGCACAATGCTTTATACCTAATAAATATCCAACATATTCATTGATTGGATTCTCAGGAAAGAATTGCCTCATTAATAAGCTTTAGAATTACTTAAATATTTTTCCTTTTATTCTCAGCCAAAAATAAAGTTCAGCCCATCTTCCCAGAAAGAAGAACAATGTGTTAAAGCCTAATAGACAAGAAACTCCTGTCCGTCTAGGCATGGCCAGCCAAAAGAAAGGGCAAAGGAAAGGATTGGCTGCAATATGCTATGCCTACCATAGATATCAAACTCCAGGCCCTCAGTACTCTGAAAAGAACCTCTGTCTGAATACCTGGTTCCCTGACTTCTACTTCCCATGGAGTTGTCCCAGTTTGGAATATTTGTGAGGTCAAGGTGCTGCCAAGGTCACCATAGTGTTCAGCAAATGGCAGGGCAGGGCCACAGATGTGTCAAATAATATCAGATCAAAAATTCCCTAAGTAGGTCTCAGAACCATTGCAGAGGAGTGTAACACCTGTGACTAAGGGGTTCACAAAATAATAAATAATCCTTATGCCAAAGTGGCATATTTTAGGGTGGTATATTCTGCTACCCTTCACTCTTCAATTAGCCAAGCCACACTGACATTATTATGTGCTGCTAGGAACTCATTTTCATTCACTTCTAAAACAATGGTAACCCTGTGGACAACTTCTATTCACCTAATGGCAATATTACATAACTAGGCTGGGCAATCCATCTGTCTTGGTCTGTCACCTACTCATGGATCCACTCATTCATTCAACAATTATGTATTAAGCACTTATTCTATTCTGACATGGAGATAAACTAATGAGAAAAACTGAGTGGGTCTATGCCCTTATGAAGAATGTAAATTCTCTTAAGAGATATAACAATTAACTACTACATTTCCTCAAATCTAAGACATCATTGATTTCCATCATAGATTTAATAACAGCTATTCAGGAGGAAAAAAAATTGCTACCACACTAAATACACATATTGATTTGATGTCACCATCACACATTCCTCTCCAAAAATATCACTAAAGCAATGTGTTGATATGACAAAACTCAGTTTATTGTTTACCTAGGTAAGGGAAAGCATTATCTCACCTTTGTAGCACCTCAAAGAAAGTTAAGGACAAAATTGGGCTATTTTTGAACTTCAAAAGTCTGGTTTAAGGTAGGTCTTTCACTGAGGGGAGAGGGAAGTGTTGATTAGCATTGGATAAGGATCACAATATAATAGTTTAGGGTTGATAGACATAGTAATTGAGGCAAGGGGCTCGGAGAATCTTAAAATAAAAATTGTCACTTGATTTCATTTTGAAGAGTAGATGTGTCTTTCAAGCAGGTCCTGGAATCAACAATAAAGCCATTTGTAACTTTTATCTTCCTGATAAAGAGTTGCCTGGAATGGTGATGTAGAGACTAAACTACTTAGATAGTGCCATCAACATGTGAAATATATGCCCCTTCAAAGAAATAAAGAAATCATGCAACTAAAAATATGTAATTATGGTTGTGAAATATGTTCTGATGAATAAATATAGGATACCATGGGAGCATATAACTGGGGCACCTCGCCTACTCTGCAGAGGTCAGGAAAAGCATCTTTGAGGAACTTGTGCTTGAACTAAGGCAAAAATGATGAATTCAGCAAGATGAAGAAACAGAGAGGAGGGAGTAGGAGGATAAGATAGCACATGCAAAGGTCCTGTGGCAGGAAGGAATATGCAGTATGAAAGATTAGCAAAGCTGGAGCATAGGAATGAGAGGAAAGAGGCACACAGCGTAGGCCAATTGGCTGGGAATGGGCAAGAGATTGTTATCCAGTGTGATACTTCAGAGTGACTTTTTATTTTTGAAACAAACAAACAAAAAAAACCCACTTAATGCTCTGAGATCTGAAGACAATATCCCCAGAATCAAAATCTAACATTCTCAAAGTTTTAAAAAGAGTGCTGAATGAGCCTCCATGGTAGTCTACCATAACAACATCAGATTCAAACTGTTGCCCAACAACAGCAAAACCAGTTCTAGAATATCCTCCTACTTGTACTCAGACTTGTGATCACACAGGTTATCTTGATTCTGGTCCAGAGATTTGGCCATGCCCAGGAGGCCAGATAAATTTAAATTAAGGAAGAAGAGTTTTTTCCAAGTGTTTAATGTATAGTAGGCAAATCAACATTAAAAAAAAAAAAAAGCCCTGGGATTAAGACCCCTGCGTTATAGTGATTTTTGTTTTAAATACAATCATTCATTAATTCAGAAGAATATTTCAATGATGTCTATGGGGTACAAGCTGCCACACTAAATCTTGAGTGACAGTTGCTTTCTGTTTTTAAGGATTCTAAGCAGTTAAGGATGGGTTTAGAATCACATGATCAAACGAAATTCTTTTTTCAGGGGCCTCTTTGCTCTGGTTCTCTATGGCTGTGTACAACAATTTATTGTTATCTGCCATGGGTTGACTGGGTTCAACTCAGCAGTTTTTGCTTGATGTCTCTCATGCAATTGCAGTCTGAAGGATCAACTAGGGGAGACATCCGAGATGGCTCACTTACCTGGCTGGCAACTGATGCTAAATGTTGGTCAGGAGCACAGCTGAGACTGTCATCTAGAGCCCATGCATGTGGTTTCTCCATGTGGCCCCTGCTTCTCTCAACATGAAGGCTGATTTATGACAGGAAGCAGCCGAAGAACAAGTATTCCAAGAAGTAGGAGCAGAAGCTGCCGGGTCAGTCGAAGACTAAGCTAGGACTTCCTCTGTGTTACTTCTGCCATATTTTATTAGTCAGAGCAGTCACAGGGCCTTCCCAGATTCAAGGGGATGCGGAAATTGATGCCATATCTTGGTGAAGGAGTGACAAGTTAACTTGGCACAAGAGCAATGCAAGAGGGGTGGGAGATACTGCAGCAATGTTTGCAAAGTATAATCTACCATATTGGAATGATGAGAATATTTGGACCAGAAACTTGTACCAAATCTTACAAGGAGGAGAAGGATACAAAAGAGTAATAAGCATGACTCTTGTCTTTGAGGTAGTGCTTGGCAAAGCTAAACTCACACTGAAGAGAATATGTTAAGGCATTTCCAAAATGACATACCAATAAGTATGGACAAGTGCACAGGCATCTCCCATGCAATAGCAAAAAACCTCTTCTGAAAAGTAGAAACTCTGTGTGAAAACCCAAATGGGGAGCCTCTTTTGTGTAATTTAAATGGAGAAAAGTATAACCAGTTACACATCAATCCCAGACTCCCAATCAATTTTCTAAATCTTAACTAAAATACTGTAAAGCACCTATATATAAGTGATAACCAGCTATGCTGGGTTGTAAAAGGCTTAAAACATTTGCTACCTGATCATCAAATAATTAATATTAATGTTTATAAATCGCTGCTTCGTGTTAAGAACAATGAAGGATGTGAGATTTTTTTTCCCACTTGCAAGCTAACAAGTTAGTCTACCACAGTTTTATGGATGCTAACCAAAGACAAATCTGGGATAGAGGCGGAAAGAACAGTTTATTACTCACAGCAACAGCAGTAGTCAGAGAACTATTATTTTCTTGTTTTAGTTCCCCGACTCCAGTTTCTACAGGTGACAGAATGAGGACCAGGTGGTGCCAGCTAATTGCATTCCAGGAGAAGAACCCCAAGATTAGGAAACTTCAGTTTTGTATAATGGACAGGAAGCAAACCCATTGCTCAACCTTTGCTCCAGAGGGAGACATTATCTTTATTGCACTGCATAGCAAACAAACCTACCTTCTGCTCTGGAGAAAGACACTATCTCCATCTTCATAGGCTCTACTGTCCTAGAAAAAAACAGTAGAGAACAAAAGACTGTTGGTGCCTCTACTCACAACATCAGAAGAAACGAGAGACACATGGAGACTTGTCTCCCAACACATCGTGGGCAGTAAAGGTTACATCCAAGATCAAGCAATAGCTGAATAGTGTGCCCCATTTGTTGACATTTGGCATTTTCAAAACATCTACATGGAATTCTGATGTTATGGCACTCGTTTAGAATATAACAAGAGACTTTGCCAGAATATCATTTTCTTACTGAGTTTCAAAAGAGAAAGAATTGGTAATATGCAATTTTTCACTCACCAATACACTGAAAACGGAGACCGTGGAAACGGATGATGAGATCATGTAACCATCTGTTTATTTTTCCTTTCATGCACTCACTTATTCATTTAGTCAACAATAATTATTTAGGCCTGAGAATTATAGAAATAAAAAAGACAGTCCTGTTTTCGTTTTTTTTTTTTTAAGATTTTATTTATTTATTTGACAGAGATCACAAGTAGGGGGAGAGGCAGGCAGAGAGAGAGAGGAGGAAGCAGGCTTCCCGCTGAGCAGGGAGCCCGATGCGGGCCTTGATCCTAGGACCCTGAGATCATGACCTGAGCTGAAGGCAGAGGCTTTAACCCATTGAGCCACCCAGGCACCCGACAGTCATGTTTTCTGCCGTCATCGAGCTTATGGTTTACTGGAAGAGGTAAACATTAAACAACTAATTACACAATGAATTGTTTATTAGTATGGTGGTAAGTGGTCTGAAAGAGGGAAAGCTGATGTTACTCCGAGAGTCTGGGAAGGCTTATTTGAGAGATGGGTTGAAGGATAAATAGTAGTTAATCAGACAGTAAAGGAGAAATATGGGGAGGAGTGAAAAGGAGAGAGCCTGGAACAATCCCTAAAGATAAAACCTTGGAGAAGACCATTATTCAAGGAAAGGTAAAGGAAAAGAAGCCTACAAAGAAGATTGAAAAGGAGGAGCTAGAGAGGTTGGAGGACAATTAGTATTAAGAAAAATGGTCCAAGGGCACCTGGGTGGCTCAGTTAAGCATCCTACTCTTGATTTTGGCTCAGGTCATGATTTCAGGATTGTGAGATCCAGTCCCACATCCGGCTCTGTGCTCAGTGGGGAATCTACTTGAGATTCTTTCTCTCTCTCTTCCTCTGCCCCTCCCCCTGCTTGTGTGCATATGCTCTCTCTCTCTCTCTAAATAACTAAATAAAATATTTAAAAAATCTGTCCAAAACTTGGAAATAAGGTGAAGAGGGTGACTCCTTGATTTCAGCTCAGGTCATGATCTCAGGGTCCTAGGATAGAGTTCCACTCTCAGTGGGGAGTCTGCTTCAGATTCTCTCTCTCTCTCTCCCTCTGCCCCTCCCCCACACTCGCTCTTGCTTCCTCTCTCTCTCTCTCTCTCTTTCTCTCTAAAATAAATAAACAAATCTTTTTAAAAAAACATGGTAAAAAAAAAGGGTGGACATAACCCAAATGCTCATCAACTGATGAATGGATAAACAAACTATGGTATATCCATTCAATGGGATGTTATTCATTCATCAAAAGGAATGAAATACCAATACATATGTAACTTGGATGAACCTTGAAAATTTTATGCTAAGTGAAGGGAGCCAATCACAAATGTCAACATATGTGACTTTATTCATATGAAAGTCCAGAACAGGCAAATCTATAGAGACAGAAGATAGATTAATGGTTGCTTAGGGAAGGTAGGGGAGGATGGGGTGAAAGGGGAGTAACAGCTAAGGGGTACAAGTTTTCTTTGTGAGGTGATGAAAATGTTTTAATATTGTGCACATGCTAAACATCATTGAATTGTACATATTAAATGGGTGAACTAAAAAAAGGGAAGAAGAATGTGGTGCGGTTCATAGTGTTAAATGCTCAGAGAAATCAAATGGGAAAAGAACAGTGCAGTGGGAGGTGAAGAAAGAGATGAGTTAGACGATGACTTTCTCAGGATGTTTGGCTGCAAAGGGCAAGGTAGATACCCAGATGCTTGTAGTATTTAGGAAATGTGGTTTTTAGATTGAAGATAAGAAAAGATATCTCAAGATGTCAGTAGAGAGGGAGAAGTTAGAGAGATAGGAAGGAGGCTCATTGGTAAGTAGAGGTCCCTGAAGCAGGAATAGGAGGAAAATCCAAGGCACAGGTGAGGGGTACAGTTGGAGACAGTATGGTGAACATCTTTTTTGGTGAAATGGTAGGGGATGGAGAAAGGCAGGTGGGTGTGGAAGCAGGTGGGTTTGTAGGTTGGGTCATCAGAACTTGAGGAAGTTCTCTGATGGCTTCTGCGCTTGCTGTGGAGTAGATCTGGCCATCTGAGGGAGTGAGGAAAAAGGTGATTGGGTTGGAAGAATGAAGAGTGGAAAAAGTTTGAAATGGTTGCTTCTGACAATGGGAGGATGGGGTTGCAGTGTTGCAGGGGAGACTGTAGTTGGAAGAATATTATTGAGTTCCCATCCAGAAAGTCCAGAGAAATTGAATTCATAAATATATCCTCTAAGATGAGCAGGAGAATGATGGACCCCAGGGTTAGGGCGGCCTATTGGAGACTACTTTTAGGATAAATAATTCTGGGTCTGGGTCTAGATACATGCATTCTAATTTCAGGTAAACCACTTATCTGTTGTGTGATCTTGACTATCAATTAACTCCTCTGTGCTTCAGCACTTTTTCACTGAAATTGTATTTCTTAACTTTTACTTTGAAATAATTTTAAATTTATAGAAGATCCAAAGACAGTACAAAGAGTTTCCATTTACCTTTCCTTCAGCCTTCCTTAATATTAACACTGTACATAATCAAGGCACATTTATCAAAGCTCAGAAATTAACATTGGTACAATACTAAACTACAGATTTTATTTGAATTTTACCAGTTCTGCCACTAACATCCATTTCCTGTTCTAAGATCTAATTCAGGATGCCACATTGCATTTACTCATCATGTTTCCTCCAATCTTGACAGCTCTTAGTCTCTTCCTGTTTTTCATGAACTTGACACTTTTGAAGAGTGAAGTATTTTGTAGAATTTCCCTTCATTTTGGGTGGTCTGATATTTTCTCATGATTAGACTGCAATTATGGATTTTTGTGGAAAAGGAGTATAGAAATGATGTGCCCTTCCCATAATATCAGGGGGCACGTGATAGCAACATGACTTATTACTGGTGATATTAATTTGATTAGTTGATTAAGTTGGTGTCTGCCAGATTTCTCCATTATAAAATTATTACTTTTTTCCCCTACTCTCTTTATTAGAAGTCATTCACTAATTCTAGCCCATATTCATGAGGAAAGGGATTCTATGTTTCTGTTTTGAATCTTTGCAATGAAGAGTAGCCCCCCAAATTCTATGTTTCTAGGCTGTTTTCTATAGTGGGACAATTTGAGAGGAACCAGGGTGTTCCCTAATATTAATCATCTACATGTCCTAGCCCATGATTGAAATTCCAAGATTAATGAAGCATTCCTTAGGGTTTTGCATTTCTTACTTTCTGCAGATCTTCTTTTAAAATGCAGTCATTTCTGAGAGAACCAGTACCATCTTTTTGTGATGGGTAGGTAAGGATGCTTGTAGGCCAAATACTGCAACCTTCCGTTCAAAGTGCAAATTTTTTTTTTTTTGAGAGAGAGAGAGAGAGACTGACAAGCAGGCTCCATGCTCAGCATAGAGTCTTATGCAGGGCTCGATCTCACAACCCTGCGATCATAACCTGGGCCAAAATCAGGAGTCAGATGTCCAACCAACTGAGCCACCCAGAAGCCCTCGAAGTGGAAACATTGTGCATATGCATATGCAACCTGAAAGTGCCCATTGGGTAGACCTTACTCCAGCCTTTTGCCCCATCTTGAGACCAGGCAAAGAATTTATCCCCTTACGCATGTACCTAAAAAATTACTCCCAAAGTGCCATTCACTGACATTTTCATGGGCAGACTAAGCCAAACAACCAGAAGTTCCCATTAGACATCCTTGTTCTTTCTCCCAAACCACTCCTACCTCAACTGACCCAGTTCATAATCTTTTTCCACAATCTGTCCCCTACCCTATCCTCCATCACCTCTGTTATCCCCGTCAGTAAGTAAAATTATTATTATAAAATTAAAGTAAGTAAAATTAAAATTATAATATTTTACTAGTAAAACAAAACCCCAAAGCTGGTTAGATAGGCCCTGGGTAAAATCCTAGTCCAGGCTGTTCTATCTAGGTCATACCTCTCTGAGACAAAAAGCTAAGAATTCTGTTCCCAAAGAACCAGCCAGCACTTTAACCAGCAGTTTGCAAACATCTCCAGGAGGATCATTGGACTCTTAAAGCCTCATCCTCAAATCTCGCCCACCAAGGTTGCCAGTGCTCCACTGTGTTCCCGAAACCAGGCCTTTCACTTCTGCTTGACCATGTCTGAGGAATGGAGTCACTAGGTATGTTTGTTCTCTGGATTGGCAAATGATGAATCAAGTCCCCTTCCAAGTGACTGCTTTTCCTTTATTTGAGAACAGATAATATAACCTTTACTGGTCTTCCTATTTTTCTGACCATGCAACTTGACTTTCTTCTGTTATTTCTTAATGTGATCTGTTTGCAAACTGTCATCAGCCTGGCCACTCCTTACTGGATTTAAGGCCAATTTTCAGAGGCTTTTAAAAATGTGATATCCCCAGTGAGATCCCAATTCACACCCATCAGACTGGTAAATCTGACAGTACTGTGTGTGGCAAACCACCATTGGGTGAACAAATCAAATGGTATATCCATTTAATGGAATATTACATGGCAGTGAATGAATGAACTAGTGTTACAAGTATGGATACAGATAAATCTAACACATATAATATGGATCAAAGTTGCAGAATTATAAATATAGTATGATTTCATTTATATAAGTACATGGAAAACATCTCTCTATATATAGTTTGATTTTATTAATATAAACATAAAAATACATGAGAATAGTAAATACCAAATTTGGTATAACAGGGAACTCTGGAAAGGGGGGGGGATGAAATGGGAAGGATGAACAGGATTAACTCAGCTATTGGCATTGTTTTACTTCTTAAGTTGGGTGGGGAACACCTAAGTGTTTCTGGTATTGATCATAATGTAAAAACAAACAAAAGTGGATCCAAGATGTGTTAAAAGCCTCAAAAGTATTTACACCCTTCATCTGCTCATTCCTCTTATAAAGAATTTTCCTAAGGAAATAATAAAAGATTTATACAGATATACATATGAATGGTTGTGGTAGTTTCTTTTTAATAGAGAAAACAGTTACAAATAACCTAAGGGTTTAACTCTAAGGGTTCAGTTAAAAATTATGTTTCATTGACAGGATGGATGGATACAATGAAGGCACTAAAATTTTTTTGTTGGGAGAGTATATAGTGGGATGGGAAAGTACTGACCATCTAGTGTAGTGTTTTAAAGGGTGTCACAAAGTGGGCACCTGGGTGGCTCAGTTGGTTAAGCGCCTGCCTTCGGCTCAGGTCATGATCTCAGGGTACTGGGATCAAGTCCCACATCGGGCTCTCTGAGTGGGGAGTCTGCTTCTCCCTCTTCCTCTTCCTCTCCCTCTCTCTCTCAGAAAAATAAACAAAATCTTTTATAAAAAAAAGGATGTCACAAAGCAATATATACTACATGATTTAAATTTAAAAATGAAGATATATGGACACAGGGAATAGACAAATTGTGACACATTCCTACAATGCAGTACAAAGTAGCAATTAAAAAAAAAGAAGACAATCCTGTTGGGACCCCTCTAACTCTTGAGAACTTTTTCTATATCTTCACTTAATAAACTTAATATCACTTTACTCACACACACATGCACACACACAATTAGCCCTCATTCATCAGCTAGGTAGATCTCAAAACTATAAAGTTCAATGAAAATGTTGCAAAATAATTCTACCATTTATAAAATGATTAAAAACATATATGATAGTATCACATCTTGTTTATGGATATGTACTATTTGAAAAACACTTAGAATAATAGTACCTGGTAATAATAAGTGCTTGTGGCTGGTTGTGTTTTCCAAGATGGCCAGAATGAGATTTCTCATCCTACAATATGACATTTACATTTCTACCATCAAGAAGTAGGGGAGGGGTCTATATTCCCTCTTCTTGGATCTGGGTGGACGTATGGCTATCAGGGAAATAATGCCATGTGACTTCTGAAGGTAGATCAAAAGAGGTAATACAATTTCCACCTGGTCTTCTTGAAAGAGTTCCTCCTGGAATCCAGCCACCAGGCTGTAAAAAGCCCAAACTGCAAAGAAGAATCACAGGCAGGTGTTTCAACTGATGGCCCCAGGTCTCGGTCAGCAGCCAGCTTCACCCTCCAGGTCAGTGAATGAGGAAGGCTTCAAGATGATTCCAGCCCCAGCTGCTGTTTGACTGCAACCTTATGAGAGATCCGCCTAGCTGAGCCCAGTCAACCCATAGAACCATGAGAGAAAATCAAACAATTGTTGATGTTGCTTTGAGTCAGTAAGTTTTAGGGTGACTTGTAATGCAGCAATAGATAACTGTATAGTGTTATATAAGTGTTTATTAAACTGTATAGTGTTATATAAGTGTTATATAAGTGTTTATTAAAGTAAATTAAGTGGTAAAAGTATAAAAACAGAGACAGGAAATGCACCTAACAACCTCATGATAGTAAATGCATTTTACTGGAAAGGGAGGGAACAAGACCGAGACTGGAGAGGCCTTAATATGTTAGTTCTTTAAATACAAACAAAAATTAAATACAAAAGATAATAAAACTGGCACTTGTTAATTCTGGGTTTGAAAGTTTTTGATTAAAAAAGATGGTTGTCTGGCCCCCCTGCCCCCAGTACACATATACACCTCCAAAAAGGAGATAGAGGTATGCACCCATCAGGTTTACTCAGGGCCATATAGCCAGCCAGAGGAGGCCTGGAGTCTCGAGAGGCTCCCAAGTGTCCTTGCCACTTGGAGAATAAAAGAGCTGGGGGTGTGCCTCAGGCAGCTCCACTTCCTTCACAGTCTAGGGCTGACTATGAAAGAAGGAAGGTCACCGCATATCCTATTACAAGTTGCCTCACATCTCAGCTAACCTAACCCTGTCTCTGATGCAAGAATGATAATAACCCAACTCCTTCTGGAATGCAAGTGAGGAATGTACAGGCACCAGAGAGATTTTCCTTAGGACCCCTCCAAACATAGGAGCCCAACCAGAGTACCATGAACAACTCACAAGGGCACACTTGGTATTTCACAAGATCTAGAAGGAAGTGGGTCCTGTTGGGAAAGGATTAAGAGGACTAGAAGGGCAGAAGGAATGGAAATTGATTCTCTATCAAAGCTTTAGTATTTGCAGGTAAAAACACTGGTTATTATGTGTCTTCACACTCGAAGCACAACAGCTAAGAAGGATAGAACAGTATTATTCTGTTGCCTAAGAAAAATGTATGAAGATAGTTGCCCTTGGAGAAGAGAGTATAGTGCTAAAAGAATTCCCTACGACAGCACTTTTCAGACTATCTGCTGTGAAGGACCAGAGTTTTTCATTTCAAGCCAACATGAACTGACATTTTTGATAAGTGAAATGAAAATAAATTACTAGAAAAATAATTATGGGGCCGCCTGGGTGGCTCAGTGGGTTAAATCTCTGCCTTCGGCTCAGATCATGATCTCAGGGTCCTGGGATCGAGGCCCGCATCAGGCTTCCTGCTCAGTGGGGAGCCTGCTTCCTCCTCTTCCTCTGCCTGCCTCTCTGCCTACTTGTGATCTCTCTCTCTCTGTCAAATAAAATAATAATAATAATAATAATAATAATAATAATGCTTAGATTGCTATAAAACTTCCTAGGTGCTTACTCTTGATTTCTGTGCCTGTGTTGTCATGGACTGATGAGTAACAGTTTGTCGATGGTCCCAGCCAATGGATACCACCTTGAGTAGCACTAAAATTTGCCCAATTTCACAAGAAATCGGTCTCTTATAAAAGAAACACTATAGAAAGGTGGGAATTTCTTGTTACATTCTTTAACATTAAAGTAAAATCTGTTCAACTTCCATGGTTTATCTTTGTAGGAAGTTGGTTCATTCTAAGTAAATATATTCTAAATGACTTTTGTGGAAGAAATTAGGACAGGCTCCCATTTTGTAAAACTCAAGGCTTAAATATAGAATATGACAGATTGGAGTCTCAGGAGTCAAGCTACTTTTCCTATCTGGCAATTTTTATTAATTGATCTACAAGTTAATTAAAAAAAGATATAGAAGTCCTGCTAGTTAATCTAGAGCATGTGTTGTCAAAATTATTGAGCATAAAATTGCAGTGCTCTTGAGACATCTCACACCTGCCTAACTGAGCCAGGTGCACCTGTTTTCCAAGACAACTCCAAAGACAATACATCTAGTCAGGCTGGCAAGAAAAGAATGAGTTTCATGCAAGGACATGCATTTGGGGCTTAATGAGGCACACAGGATTATTATTTATAACACAATCAACATATGCAATTTACGAAGTGATTAAATCTTGTCCCAGAAGAGCTCACATGGATCCATGCCATGATGACCCAATTATTTAGAAGATTTTTTTTCTTTTCTGTCATAATTTGCTCTCCTGTGACCAAAAAAGGATTTGAACTACTCTGAGATAAAAATTCAAGGCCATAATGGCCTTTGTTTTTCCCAAATTAAATCGTAGCAGAAACAAAGACTTAGCTTAAAAAGCAAAACAAATTAAGATAACCTCATCCCAAACCCCCAGATGGGACCATGCACATTTTGATCTTCAGTTTGTCATCCTTGGTATTTTTATGTCCTTTGATTCCCTAAGACTTTACAAGTGCATGGTTGTTATTCTTTGGGAGTATTTTTAGTTGTTGTACAAGATCCTTCCAAGCCTTTTTGAGTGGGCAGTGTAGTTATTATATCCACTTTATGTGGTGATAATGAAATATTTGGCTTGGGCACCAACCAGTCCAAATGAGGCATGAACCAATCAGAAGTGACACCAGCAGGGAACTCCCAGTACAGCCGGAGCAGAGCCCACGAGGCAAATTGGCCCGGTCTATTCATGAGAGGAGGAAATGGATGGTTAGGAAAACCATGCCTGGGGTCACAAGTCAATATTTTCTATTTCAAGGTAGTAAGATTGTTTCTAAGCTGTCTGATTTCCAACTTGAACCCCCATTCATATTTCTAACCACTTTAAAATAATGTTGAAACTCCAGGGGCACCTGGGTGCCTCAGTCTTTAAGCGTCTGCCTTCGGCTCAGGTCATGATCCCAGCGTCCTGGGATTGAGCCCCACATTGAGGCTCCCTGCTCTGTGGGAAGCCTGCTTCTCCCTCTCCCTCTCCCCCTGCTTGTGTTCCTCTCTCAAAAAAAAAATAATGTTGAAACTCCAAAATGAATAGAGATGATGGTAGATGAGCTTCTTTTGTGTCCCTACAAAAAAGGAAGGAAGAAGGAAAGGAGGGGAGGCAGGAAGGAAGAAAATAACATTTTTTACGAGAACTGGAAATACAGACTCATTGCAATCAAGTGTTTTCAAATATCAGTTTTCTCCTAGTTGATTGGAATTGTTCAAGATACTCTGTTTAGTGCTGGCTTCTCAACGGTGGCACTAACGACACTTGATATTATGAGCCACAGAACTTTCCTATGGGGGCTATTCTGTGCATTGTAGGATGTTGAGCAGCATCCTGGCCTCCACCTGCTGGATGCTGGTAGCACTCTCCTAGTTGTGACAACCAAAAACGGCTTCAGACATTGCCAAGTGTCTCAGACAAGTCCTCCAGTAGAAAACATCAGTTTAGTTTGTTTGTTCTAAATATATGATCAAACTCAATTCATTTTATACCTGAAGGTCAACAGTTACAACCAAGAACTGTAATTTATATAAAAAAGAAAATACAAGATCCTTTCTTTAAGGGAACTCTGTAATTTGATGAAAAATGCCCCCCATGCCCTCTTCTGCTTGAATTTTGAATGCAAATGGAATTATTCAATTAGGCAACCAAGAGCAGTCACCTATCTCTGAGCTGTGTGGTCCATAGACCTAACAACAGGTTTCATCCTTCTACCCATCATGAAACATAGGATGACATTTGATATTTTTCTAACATTTCCAATAATTTCTTATATTTGTCCTAGATTTATAGCCTATTTCTTCTCATTTTTTTCTTAAGCACAATAACTACATTATCTGAGGAATTTACTTAAATTCTTTTTAATTTTCTCATGCAAGAGTTATTTTCAAAGGACTTTGAGATAACTGAAAAGTGCTCTGTGAGCAAGAAACGCACCTTTCAGCTGGCCCTCCAGCCATATTGATGACTGCGCGTTCCGTGCTATATCCATAATGGCCAAAAGGTAGGATTAACATAAATGCCCATCAGCAGATGGACAAAAAGGATAAACAAAATGTGGTGTATACATACAATAGAACATTTTTCAACCTTAAAAAGGAAAAAAATATGGACACATGCCACAACATAGATGAACCTGAGGACACCACACTGAGTGAAATAAGCCAGTTGCAAAAGACAAATATTGTACAATTCCACTATATTAGATAACTGGACTAATCAAATTCATAGAGACATAAAGTAGGATGGTGATTTCAGGGGGCTGGAGGGAGTGGGCAATTGGGAGTTTTTCTTTAATGGGTACAGAGTTTCTGTTTGGGATGGCAAAAAATTTCTGGAGAGGGATAGAGGTGATGGTTTGCACAGCAATGTACTTAATACTATTAAACTGTACATTTCTTTTTTTTTAAGATTTTATTTATTTATTTGACACAGAGTGAGAGAGATCACAAGTAGGCAGAGCGGCAGACAGAGAGAGAGGAGGAAGCAGGCTCCCTGCTGAGCAGAGAGCCCGATGCGGGGCTCCATCCCAGGACCTCAAGATCATGACCTGAGCCAAAGGCAGAGGCTTTAACCCACTAAGCCACCCAGGTGCCCCTAAACTGTACATTTCATATGATAAAAATGGTGGGGCGCCTGGGTACCTCGGTCGATTAGGCATCTGCCTTCAGCTCAGGTCGTGATCCCGGAGTCCTAGGATTGAGCCCCATATTCGGCTCACAGCTCAGTGGAGAGCAGTGCTTCTCTCTCTTCTCTCTTCTCTCTCTTCTTCTGCTCCTCCACCCCATTCATTGTCTCTCTCTCTCAAATAAATAAATAAAACATTTTTTAAAGGATAAAAATATAATATTTTATATGTATATTTTGTCATAATTTTTAAAAATCAAATCAGAATATACTCTATATACATAATAATATGCAACCATAATACCTCATTCACAAAAAATCCTCTTCTCTGGGGTAAAGGGCATGACATCAATGTAACATCCATGGGCACACCCACCGTTCCTTGGAATCTGGTCAAATGTGTTTCCAGATGTCCAGCTGGGCTATATTTGTGGCCAAGGCAACCATTTTAGTCATCCCTAAAATCCAGTTGCTGAGGCAAGTCAATCTCATAGGAACTCAGTGAACTAGTTTGGACAATTCAAAAGAAAGAACTCACTTTGTTTGTTTATTTTTCCAGAGTCCCAACCTTGGACTCCGTTCATTAGCCTCAAAAGCTAAGCAGATAATTAGGAGTTGAGAGTTAACATTATTTCTCCCATCCACTGGAAAAGCAAGGCAGAAGCAGCACCCCATTTCTTTTCATTGCACAAAATCCTATTAATAAATACTTGACACTGTGTCCATGGAATTGACTTGTTTGGTCAGTAACAGAAAATATTGAGTGTCTATCTCTAGTAGGCTACATCGCGTACAAAATTATACTCTATACTACTCGATTAAATTAAAAGTTATAAAAGAGAGTTATAAATGTGGGATGAAGTGCAATCAATATCCAAACACTTACGTATAAAAAAAGACATTTATTGTCCGGTTACTGCCAGTGTAGACACTCTACTTCCACCATTGATCCTACATCCAGGTCAGTATGAGCTAGCATGTTTGTGTGCATATGGAAGGGGCTTTTGTTACAGAGAATGTGGAGAGGAAGTGTGGGCAGAGGGAGAAGCTGAAGTGAAGGAGCTGGGAAAAGGAAGGAGATAGAGGGGCTTCTGGCATCCACCTAGATCCTTGGACTGGTTTTGAGCTCACTACTGGGAGGGAGTTAAAGGCAGAAGTTGATGGAACTCTTCAAAAGAAGCTTTGAGAGACCTGTCAAAACCAGGGATGGAAGAGGAGATGCCCTTTCCTCCCACTTCTAGTTGCCCCAGCACTGTACTTGGGCTCTAAGAACTGAAAAGCCTGGAAGTATCCAGAGACCACAGCTTGGGAGTGTGAATTAGGGAGGTACCACCATGAGGCTACAGAGCAGTGGTGGACAAGATGAGGAAGAAGATGAGGGAAGATGTCATGACAGGCACTATTTTTTTTAAAGATTTTATTTATTTATTTGTCAGAGAGAGAGAGAGCGAGCGAGCACAAGCAGGGGTAGTGGCAGGCAGAGGGAAAAGCAGGTTCCCTGCTGAGCTAGGAGCCCAATGTGGAGCTCTGTCTCAGGACCCCGGGATCATGACCTGAGCTGTCATGACCTGGGATCATGACAGATGCTTAACTGACTGAGCCATCCAGGAGTCCCTATGATGGGCACTACTGAAGCACGATTTTATTTGTTCCCACTAGTAATGCTGGGTCACAGTGGGGGAAAGGAGATGGGAGTATCTTTTTAGGAGTACAGTGATTCATAAAAGTCACTAGATACTGACTTACATATAAATTGTTTTTTTAAATTAATATATAATGTATTATTTGTTTCAGGAGTACAGGTCTGTGATTCATCAGTCTTACACAATTCACACAGTGCTCACCATAGCACATACCCTCCCAATATACAAATTGCTTTTATTAGCCCCTATAATAAATCCTGTGAGGGTGGCATTATTATTATTCCCATTTTACAGATGAGGAAGCTGAGAGTCAGAGAGGTTAAGTATCTTTCCTGAAGCCACATGACTCTCAAGAGGCAGAGCTGGGATCAGAACCCAAGTATGTTTGACTCTAAATCCTATGTCCTTAATTACCAAGCTTCACTGCTTCCTACTGCAGAAAACAAGGACAGGTTAAGAACATCAGAATTCTGAATCTTGCTAGTTGCTCTATTTTCCACACTAAATACTACTTTATAAAACACTATTAAGAATGCTGAGGTTTTTTTTTTTAAAGATTAATTCATTTATTTTAGGAGGGGGAGGGGCAGAGGGAGAGGGGGAATCCTCAAGCAGACTCCTGGCCAAGCACGGAGCCCACTTCGGGCTCCATCTCAAAATCCTGAGATCAGGACCTATGCTGAAACCAAGACTCAGATGCTCAACCCACTGAGCCACCCAGGGGCCCCTACTACAGGTCTTACATATGTATAGTTTTGTCATTTTGCTACTAAATGCTATTGAAAAAGACAAAGTGTTTCTTAGGAGTTCACGGATTCTCAGTGATTATTTGTTGTATCCTTCTTTAATACTTGAAAAACACTGCACATAAAAGTGGGAGCCAATAGCCTATCCCAAATCAGTTTAAGATAAGGTTGTTTAAAGACAAATGCCCTTTACAGGGGGATGAAAGGTATGGCATAGGGAATATGGACAATGGTATTATTATAGCCCTGGCTGGTGACAGATGGCAGCTACACTCATGGTGAGCACAGCATGACATATAGACTTGTTGAATCACTATGTTGTACACCTGAAACCAATGCAAGGTTGTGTGTCAGCTATACTTAAAAAAAAAAACAATAAAAAGTAAAGACAAATGTCCTCTAAAGTACAATTCTGAAAAATTAAAGAGTGCCTCCATATACCTCCTACTTTCTTTGTAACCTAAATGCATATATACTTTATACACTGACACAACTGCATCATATATTATTTTGTTTGATCCTTCTGAAATGTGTTTGCATTTTTTGGCTTACAGTCTCTTCTGTAACAAGTTCCTTTATCTTAAACACATTCCAAGTATTTAGCAGAACACAGCAGAGTGAACCTGGAGGCTCTTTGGTAGGATCCCTCTTTCACTGAGCTCACCTATTTGGTTAGAAGAAGTCTTCCCCTAGAATGTTAACTGTCTGAGGACAGGTGCCTTTGCTCTCTGCTGTCTCTCTGCAGCCCAGAATCATGCCTAGAGTCAAGCAGGGGCTAGATACATACTGACTGAATGAATGATGAATGAATGCATCCAGACTATGTGCAGGGAAAGAGATGGGGTGTATTAGATACAAACAGAATGGAACTGTAGAGACTATCTGGCCCTTTGGGAGCTATAGGCACTACTTTTGGGATCTGGCCTGTGCTTTGATGAAAATTTCTAGCCTGAGTGATCCAAGAATGACCGTAGCCACCTTGCACTCCATCATCTTGTATTTTGAAGCCCAGCCTTTGGATGACTCCTTGGGTAAGAGGCCCACAAAGATGCTGTCAAGAGGACTATGGAGGAGGAAGGTCAGTGTCAGCAGATACCATGGCTGACATGCCCTCTACTTTGCTCTTTGAAGTGTGGTACCTGGGGTGTGCCTCGGTGGCTCAGCCAGTTGAGTATCCGACTCTTGATTTTGGCTCAGGTCATGATCTCAGGGTCGTGGACTTGAGCCCCACATCAGGCTCCATGTTTAGTGGAGTCTGCTTCTCTCCCTCTCTCTCTACCCCTCCCCTTGTTCTCACTCTATTTCTCAAATAAAACTTTAAAAAAATAAAGTGTAGTCCCTGGATTGGCACCATTAGCATCAACTAGAGCTTGTTAGAAATGCAGCTTCTCAGGCCTACACCAAATCGACTGAATCAGAATCTGCATTCTAACTTGATCGCCAAGTGATTTGTAGGAACATTAATGTTTGCAAAGCACTGTTATGTAAGATCATTCTTGCAACTCCCTCCAGACACAGTGCTAACCATACAGGTTATGTCCAGCACAGCCTTTCTGTAGCATCTTTTACCTCAATAGTATCATTTTTAAGCTCTTATTTTGCCTTGTTTTGTTTTTATTTTCCAAACGACAGAAGAGCTGCTATTTATTGAGCTCTATGAGAATCTTATCCTCTTTTTCACATAAGGAAACTGAGGATAAGAGATGTTACATGATCTGTTATAGAGCATAAGCTCATGGGGCACCTGGGTAGCTCAGTTGGTTGAGCACTGGGCTCTTGTTCTCAGCTTGGGTCTTGATCTCAGGGTCCTGATCCTGAGGTCATGAGTTCAGGCCCTGCTTTGGGCTCCATGCTGGGTGTGCAGTCTACTGGAAAAAAAAAAGATCATAAGCATGAAGTCAGGGTGGCCATATTATATAATTCCTAAGCACTCCTTGCCACACTCAAGGGTTAAGTTCTTATAAAACCGCCATATTTTAAACAATTTCTTCAAAAGGAAAACTCAAAAGATTTTGTTGCTTCATTTCCAGACTTTCAGGGTTGAAGGGAGGTGGTCTGGTTTCCTTCGGCTTGGCCCTCTCTAGAGGAGGAACTACCCTCACAAGCTCTGGAGGAGCCCCAGAAGTTTTAGCCAAGCACTTCCCTCCAGCAGGCACCTTAAGTCAGGGCTCTTGAGCCTGATGCACTTGGAATCATCAGGGGAGCTTTGAAAAATACCACTGTCTATACTCCATCCCCAGATACTCTGAATTAATTAGTCTGGAGTGAGGACTGAAGACAAGCTTTCTTCTTCCTCTTTCCCTTCCTCCTCCTCCACCTCCTTCTCTTCCTTCTTTTTCTCCTTCTTCAAGTTCTGTAAATAATTCTCATGTGTACTCAAGGTTCAGAGCCTGTGCCCTAAAACCAGTGAAGCCAATGATTCCCAGACCCAAGCAGGGGACAAGTATTTAAATATGGCTCTACTGAAGGCCTCTTGTTGACTTCTTGATGCCACAGCTTTCTGATGAACTATATTACTAGAAGGACATTTTCCTGATGTGATACAAGGCCAATTCACAGGTAGTTTCTGTAATTAAAGTTTTTTTTTTAAAGATTTATTTATTTATTTATTTATTTATTTATTTGAGAGAGAGAGAGAGAAAGACAGCATGCACATGAGAGTACAGGAAGGAGCAGAGGGAGAGGGAGAAGTTAGACACTCCACTGAGTACAAATCCCAACATGGAGGTTTATTTTAAGACACTGAGATCCTGACCTGAACTGAAATCAGGAGTTGGACGTTTAACCAACTGAGCCACCCAGGCACCCCCGTAATTAGGGTTTATTTAGTGGCACAAATAAGCAAAAAGTCCACAAAAATAGTGAGTAGGATGGAAACCACACTGATGGCTCCAATTAGCTGGTGACTCACTCCTTCCACATTGCTGGATAACTCTGGTGCTCCAAAGGAATGGTCAACCACAACACTTGTCAGGGCCAGTAGGTCATGTCAGTGGTATCTCTGGGTCATTAGAAGGCCTAGAGTGGAGCCTGGGTGGCTCAGTTGGTTAAACATCTGCCTTTGGCTCAGGTCAGGATCCCAGGAGCCTGGGATGGAGTCCTGCAGTCAGGCTTCCTGCTTGGTGGGGATTCTGCTCCCTCTGCCCCTGCTCCCACTCATTCTCTCAATCTCTCTCTCTCAAATAAATAAATATAAATAAAAATCATAAAAGGTCTAAAGAGAAAGTTCAATCCATTCAAAATTCTAAAAATCTACTGAGATGTGAAAAGCATGTTTTACTTGTGGGACTGAATTAGGCCCAAGTGCTTCAGTGAGGAAGAGTACACGAGAACTGGCACAACACCCATTAATTTCAGTTCAGAAGTTTTGAGGAAAGATGGTAAATACTTTTCACCCAGGAAAGCAACAGTAATATAATGTAAAGTGGTTTTTTTTTAAAAAAAGGACAGGAAGAAAGAGAGAGAAGAGACAACAGCAACACAATTTTGGAAACTGGAAAGCAGGAGGCAAGGAATTTAGCAGAAGAGAGACACCTAAAGGTAGTAACACCAAAGGTATCCCAACCAACTGGCCCAGTCAGATCAACCAGAGAATTTCAGTCAGTAAGGTCCAGGTATGCACCAAGGCTTCAAATTAGATTTTCAGTCTCCCATGCTCTCTTTCAAATAAGAGTATTGTTAAGATTAGGAACAAGACAGGGGCATCCACTTTCACCAATTTTATTCAATATTGTACTGGAAATTTTAGCCAGAGTAATTAGGTTAAAATATATATATACATATATGTATGTATGTGTGTGTGTGTGTATGTGTGTGTGTGTGTGTGTGTGTGTGTGTATGGCACTCAAATTGGAAAGGAAGAAGTAAAATTATCTCTTTTTTGCAAATGACATGACCCTAATATATAGAAAATCCTAAGGTATCCATAAAAATACTTTAGAGCTAATAAATGAATGCAGCGAAGTTACAAGACACAAGATCAACCCGCAAAAATTAGTTGTCTTTCCATACACCAGCAATGAACAATCCAAAAATGAAATTAAGAAAATAACTCCACTTATAATAGAATAAAACACTTAGGAATGGAGGCAACCAAGGAAATGCAGACTTGTACTCTGAAACTAAAAAACATTGCTGAAAAAAATTAAAGAAGACATTAGTAGTAAATAGAAAGACAGCCTATGTTTATGGACTGGACAACTAATATTGTTAACATGGCAATACTACCCAAAGTGATCCACAGATTCACCACAATCTCCACCAAAATCTTAATTGTCTTAGGGTGCCTAGGTGGCTCAGTGGGTTAAGCATCTGACTCTTGATTTCAGCTCACATCAGGATCTCAGGTTCGTGAGATCGAGTCCCGCATTGGGCACCACACTTAGCACCTCTCTGCCCCTCCCTCCCAACTTGAGCTCTCTCTCTCTCAAATAAGTAAAATCTTTTTAAAAATCTCAATACCTTTTCTGCAAAAATTCATATGGAATTGTAAGAGACCCCAAATAAGTCAAAACAATCTTGAAAAGAAAAAAGTTGGGAGGCTCACACATATTAATTATAAAACTTTCTACAGATCTACAGTAATCAAGGTAGTGTGTATTTGTATACAGATAGAAATATAGATTGATGGAAGAGAACTGAAATCCAGAAATAAATCCATATACCGATGGTTAATTGATTTTCAACAAGGGTGCCACAGACCATTCAATGGGAGAAAGGATAATCCCTTCAAAAAGTGCTGAGACAACTGGATATGCATGTAAAAGAAATCATTTAGACCTCACCTCACACCATATACAAAAATTAACTCAAAATTGATTAAAGACCTAAACATAACTGCTGAAAGTATAGAACTCTAAGGAGAAAACAGAAAACAGGAAAATCTGCAGTCTTGGATTAGGCAATAATTTCTTAGTTATAACACCAAAAACAAAAGCTACCAAGAAAAAAAAAGCTTAATTGGACTGTGTCAAAATTTAAAACTTTTGTGTATTGAATCTACAGAATGGGAGAAAATATTTGCAAATCATATATCTGATAAATGTACAGTGTCTAGAATGTTTTAAAATACAATTACCACTCAACAACAAAGACAACCCAATGGAAGAAAAGCAGATACCTGAGGATTAACAGAGATCATAAGGAAGCTTCTAATGTCAAAATATGGAGCAGGATAAACAAGCAGAAAAAAAAAGAAACTTGTAGGAAATGTGAATAATGCCGGGAGAAGGCAACCAGTAACCGTGAAACAAGAATGGGATGCTACTAGAGAAAAAAAGAAAACATTCAGAGAATGGTCCTAGAAATTGAAAATAAAGAAGCGAAAATGGAGAACTCAGTAGAAGGTTTGGAGGGGCCCACCCGGGTGGCTCAGTTGGTTAAGCTTCTGACTCTTGATTTTGGCTCAGGTTGTGATCTCAGAGTCCTGGCATCGAGCTCCACATTGGACTCTGCGCTCAGAGGGGAGTCTGCTTGAGGATTCTCTCTCCCCTTCTCTTAAGCACAGATGCATGAACACTCTCTCTTTCTCAAATAAATAAATACATCTTGAAGAAAAAGGTTTGGCCATAAGAGACTCCTAATCTCACAAAACAAACTGAGGGTTACTGGGGGGTGGGAGGGTAGGGATAGGGTGGATGGGTTATGGACATTGGAGAGGGTTTGTGCTATGGTGAGTGCTGTGAAAGGTGTAAGCCTGATGATTCACAGACCTGTACCCCTGGGGCAAATAATAATTAAAAAAATGCACAAAAAAAAAAGAAAGAAAAAAAAGTTTTGGAAAATAAGCAGAAAGTGTCAAAACTATCATTTAACCCAAGTTAGCCTGACTCCATAGCCCACGGAAATAAAAGGTATCTTAGATTTACAATATTATCTAACCTGAATTATGAACTTATATTTCCTTTGATGGATAATAGAGCATCTATTATCCATTGGATATATTGGAATATATATTGGAATCTACTGGATCATCAGTAGAACTAGAGGCAACCCATTATTTTACTTGTTCTGGAAATATAAAAAATAACAATAATTTCTGGTTTCAATATTTTTATGAAATCATCATGTGCAAATTATGGGATGCCATTCATACAAATGGCTACTAGCTAAAGCCTCACAATTATATATGGGGTTTTGTTGTTTGCTTCTTTGTTTTGGCATGGAGAATCTCATTCTGAAAAAAAATACAAGAATGCAACATTTTAGGATTATGGAATTTTGGGGCTAGGAGGAACCCTAGATTTCTTCTGCCCTTGTTTTTTCACATCAAAAATGTGAAAAGCTAATCTACTTAGTTGCTGACTTAGGACTGGAATTCAAGTTTGCTAGCTCCAAGGCCACTGCCATTTCTGCTCCGTAGAACTATTAGAAGTACAAAGCAGGAGCACCAATGCCCGCATATAATTACTTGAATATCGGGAAACAGTAATTAGGTCAACCTCTTGTACCCAGAATAAAATGAAAATGAGGACAGAAACACATAACTTTGTCTCCAAACTGTAGTGCTTATAGAAACGAAAGATCAAATCTTCTCATTTAATTTCCTCCATGTACTCATCAACAAGTGCCTATTGAATACAAAATATATAACAATGCGTAAAACCATAAGAATATAGAATGAAACACAAACAGAATTGCTGTGTATAAGCTGTCAGCACACTATTAAACATCGTTTTGTGCAACATTCATTAGTATCAATGAATAACTAGCTTAGGAATGTAACATATGACCTTGAATTCTTCTTGCAATTAAGCCACTTGAACACTGTCTTTTTGAATGGTAGTATTTTTTTCATATAGTCAATAAACTTTAAGAAATCATAGAAAGGTAAAATAGAGCCAAGTTACCCTATTGAAGTAAAAAAGTACTTTCCAACATTTTTTAAATTGTTACAGTTATAGTATATATGTAGTATATGTGCAGTGTAAACTTGAAATGCAAATAAGTAAAAATAAAAACCAGAGCTCATCACATTAGTGCATATTCTAAATCCTTATCTTTGTAATTATTAACTATAATTAGATTATATTGTATATATTGTTTTGTAACCTTTTTTTTTCCTGGTCAGCATTCTCTATCTGTCCATTTTAATAAATTTAATCTTAGTTAACTCCCAGATCCCAAGCTGTCTTTATCATTTGGTTTCTTCAGGAAAATTCAGCCCATTTCTGGGGCGCCTGGGTGGCTCAGTCAGTTGGGTGTCTGCCTTTAGCTCAGGTCATATCCCAGAGGCCCGAGATTGAGCCCCACATCTGGCTCACACTTTTCCCTCTGCCCCTCCCCCTGCTTATGCTCTTGCTCATTCTCTCTCTCAAATGAATAAATAAAATATTTTTAAAAATTCAGCCCATTTCCATTGCGTCTGGTTATTCTGTCCTTTAAATCTCTTTTAATCTAGCTCGGGGAGTTGAGGCATGACACCAACTTAGTAAAGAAACTCGGCCAGTTGTTCCGCTTTCTGGTTTCGTCTGCTTGCTTGCTTATGTATATTAGCTTGATCCTCTATCCCCTGTATTTCCTAAGAACTGTAAATTGGATCCAAAAGCTTAACATGTTCCAATTAAACATTTTTGGCTAGACTGTCATAGGTGATAGTGGTATTTCCTTGTATTATATCAGAAAACATAGTATCCGGCTGCCCAAAAGAGTAGTTATGAATTGCTTGCTGTGTACCTTGTCCCTAGCAGTTCATTATTAGCAAATGCCCAGGCAGAAAACAAGAGAGGTGTCCAAAACACAGTTGACACATTAACTTTACCTTCCTCTTTCAGAGACCAGAACTTTTTCTAAACCCCTGTTCAACTTACTTCTATACAATTCATTTCCATTTAGTGCTTTATTTTATTTTTTAAAAAGGTTTAATTTATTTATTTGAGAGACAGATAGCGAGTGCATGAATAGTGGGGAGGGGTAGAGGGAGAGGGAGAAGCAGACCCCACTGAGCAAGGAGCCCAATGTGGGATTCGATCCCAGGACCCTGAGATCATGACAGGAGCCCAAGGCAGACTATACATAAATGCTACATGTATAGAAATGTACATATATTTAATACATATACCTTCTACTTCCCATCAAAACTGAGTAACCCAGACACCTCTAGTGCTTTATGTTAGCTCTATTTTCCTCTAAATTCACCAGATTTTATGTTCTAATAGAAAGGGAAGAGATGGAGTACAAAGGATAAGATAAACTTATTCTATTCCCTAACCACTGAGTTTTCCTTTATTTAAAACTAAGAGATTTAGTTTGAGAAACCAAGAAAGGCATTTAACATGTCTATGAATATGGTCAAGCTAGAAAAAAATGGGGTAACCTTCCAGAATAGACTATTCATAGTAGCAGAATGACTGTAGAAAAGAAGGGTGTTGCATTATATAAATAGCTCTTCCTGGGAGTATAATGATAACTCTGCTTCTGCTATATAGGGAATCAGCCAAGAAAGGTTGGGAGAAATCTATTATGTTACTAAAAAGATTTTTTTTTTTACTGGCCCAAGGGACTAATAACGTTTAGGAGGAACACAGCTTGTTACTGAATGTAGCGTATGTGAGGGTGAGTTTTAGGGAGAATGGACATCAAAGGGGAATCTTCATATCCCATGGAACGCTTGTTGGAATTCTGCCAGTTCAACAGGAGATTATTCTTACTTGGGACTTTAATTCACACTGAGTTTCACATATTAAGTAGTATCCTTTCACTTTAAGGAAGTACTAAGTGAAATCAATGAAACAGCTGAATTGACAGGCGTTCCAAGAATTGCAACATGCAGAATAAAAAGATCAATGAAATCATTCATACAAGAGCCCATTCACAGATGGCTTTGTGCCACCATAGTACGAAAATAAAGACCAAGCTGGAGTGAGAGTGTAGCTCAGGATTCTGATGTAAAAGAGTTTTGACTTAAGTTTATTTATGGCCCAATAAATCTCACATCACAGGTTCTTTGCTCAAGAAATACAAAGTGTGACTATTCATTCAATTCATTCATTCTGCAAATTTTCCATGCATGCCAGGCCCCATATTGGACAGACAGTGTTCCAGGCACAGGGCATCTGACAAGAAGCAAAACGCCCCTGTCCTTACTGAGCTGATGTTCAACTGGGAGAGACAGATGATAAATATATTATGTAAGTAAATTAGATCATGTAGTAGACAGTGGTGACAGCTGCCGGGAAATAAGAGCAAGGTTAGATGGATCTAGCCTGAGTGGAGGAGCAGGTTGTATTTATAAGAGTAGGCTTTGTTAAGAAGTAACAATAAGCAAAGACTTGGAAAAGGTGCAAAAACTGGGGGGAGGAGACTTCCAGGAAGAGGTAACAGGCCAGTACAGAGTCCTTAGAAGGCAGGAGCATCTTGGCTTATTCCAGAAACAGCAAAGAGGACAGAGGGAATGGAACATTGTGGGCTAGGAGGGAAGTAGAAGGAAACCACAGACGGCCAGGGTTGTAGAAGGACTTCAGCTTCCACTCTTTCCTATCTACTCTAGGTGAGACTCTGCTCTGGAGGAGAGAAGGGACACAATGTGAATTCATTTTGAAAGAGTCTCTCTGGCTTCTTAATTGAGAAGAGACTGAGGAGGATAAGGCAGAACAGGGAGATCAGTTGGGAGACTACTGCAATGGTCCAAGGAAGGGCTGGGAGTGGTTCAGACCAGGGCATAGAGTGGTAGTGGTGAAAGTGATTACTTTCTGGGCATGCTCTGCAGACAGAGCCAACAGGATTTTCTGAAGGACTGAATTGGGGGCTGGGAGAGAAAGACATGAGTCAATGTATGTCCAAGGTATTTTGGCTTGAACTATTACCAAAATGGAGTTGTCATCAACTGAGGTGTGGAAGCTGCAGATGGAGCAGGCTTTCGGGGGAGGAGGGCAGATCAGGAGTTCAGTTTGGATATATTACTTTGACAAACAAATGGGGAAAGCCAGAGGGCAACTGGATAAGTGAGTCTGGAGTTCAGTAGAGAGGTCTGGACAGGAAACATAATTTGGGAGTTAGTATATAGATGATAATTTACGGATTTCTATTCTTTTACCACGTATAGAAATGTTCATACATTTAGTACATATACCTTCTACATCCCTTCAATAATGATCAACATTTTGCCATTTTAACTCTCTATTTTTCTATTTATGTAAGTTCTTATTTTGTTTGCTTAAACAAGCCATTTGAAAGTTGGAGGCATCTTGTTGCTTCACTCCCGAACATTTCTGCATTCCTGACAGGGATATAAAGTCATAAGACTGAATGAGATAACAGGGGAATGAATACAGATAGTGATGGAGCCAAGAAAGGAGCCCTGAGGCATACCAAGAGTAAGGGCTCTGGGAGAAGAGGAAGAACCTAGAAGAAGCAACCACTGAGGGAGACAGAAACCTTGAGAGGAGTTTAGTGCTGATGGCAAACATTCTCTTCTGATTGCTTATATTTACCAAAATACAAGATACAAGATACAAAAACCATTACCAAAAACAATACCAAGATACAAAAACCATTCATGGGATTTGTCTTTATAACTTTGGAGTTTCTCCTTCACACTTGTGGAACTGACTACTTTTTCCTTGTTCTACTTAAGACGGAAGTAATTGTGAAAGGAATCCAATAACTCAGATTGTTTTTAAATAACCTAATAAACACTGGGTCATTGGGGTCATTGACTCCACAAAGGATTGAATACGCCACCCCAAAAGATGCTACTTTAGTATCGTGATTATTTTGAGCTGAAGGTGCTTAAAAAACTGATTTAAAAAAGAAATAAAATAATTCAGGGAGAGGCTTTCTCAGACCTCGCCTCAACTGCCCAAAGACAGATCCTCCAAAAGGAACTCAGTAGTCAAAAATCCTCTCCCTGGGATTTTCATCAACCTGGGAAGATTTAATTTTATCACAGGTGAAGAAACTACAAGTCCACAGCATCCCCAGATTAAACTTTGTCACACACTATCATACCTCCCATCTGTTCTTCTGAGACCCATTCATCTTTCCTAAAAATTATGTACTCCCTCCTAAGAGACCTACATTCTTCCTCCCCTTTCCTTATTAAGATGATAGGCAATCCTGAATGCTAAGCCACCTCTAAGCCACATCCTTGGGTGTTTCCTACATATAAATGGGGTATACGTGTTAATCAACTTCTGTTTGTTTTTCTCTCATTATATTAATCTGTCTTTTATTATAGAAGTCTCAGCCACGGATTCAGAATAGGAAAAGAAAAATTATTTTTTCTTCTCTATGTGATGGAGAAGCCAGTTCTCAGCATTGCTATCTGAATTGGTTAATAATAATAATAATTAATCCATTTTCAAAACTAAGACAAATCAATCAATCAAATTCAGAGACTAATTTAGAAAAAAAATTTGAATGACAGTTTGATTTTTTGTTCTAATCCACAGTTAACCCTTTTTTTTTTTAAAGGTGCTATTCACATCTACCTACACAAAATAAACTGTGGTCAAATACTCAAATATTTTCTTTCCCTTGAAATATTGTACATACTCAAACAACAGCTGAGATAAATAGGGTATCTGCGGGTTAAAAGCAAACTCCCTCCCTGTACCTGGTCCTTGGGCAGAACTCTGAAAACCTTCATTTTTGAGAGAGGTTGCTAAGCCATCAATCAAATCTCGTTCATTCTTGTGTTTCCTGAATACTGGGACCTCTCCCTTCATGACTCAGGAAATAACAAGCAACAAAATAAATCCGATGTGGATTCAAAATTAAAAAGACACTTTATAATAAATCAAAATAGTTGATGTCATCTACAGCTTGGAACCCGGAGATAAAAGACACTGGATGGATGGAGAACAGGGAATGCTCGGGTTCAACATCAGGCATTTTATTCTGAGTCTAAGAGAAAGAAAGTAAGTCTGGCCACTCCAGGGAAGCTGGAGAGAGACAGCTCTGGAAATGAATGGATCAGCTCAGGGATGTCCCTGCCTTGGACCCGGTTGCTTCTTTCTCCACCTCTGGGTCTTCACCCAAGAAACTCTCCACTCTCCCTTTTCAGTCCAGCACCAAGCTCAGAAAAGAAACTATTTCCTAGACTTGGCGGCTACCTGGTTCAGAACAATACCAACAGCAGCTCAGTCCAGAGCCATAAAGAGAAATTTAAGGAAACAGAGAACCAAGACAATAAAAGGGGAAGGAAAGAGACCCAGAAGAGAAGAGTGGAACAGAGAGAACAGCAGAAAGTGGGAAGGACTATGATGATGATTTTCCACTTAGTACGCTGTATACTAAATGTAGAAGGACCAAAGAAAAAAAAGATTCTATTTTAAAATGAGCTGCTTGCACATTCTAGGAGGGCTGCCAAGGGATGTTTCTTGTTGGAAAGGCACTGAAATGGGCTTTGTTAGGCAGAGGGAGGCCCCCGGGAGAAGCCTAGAAGCAGGCAGTTGAGGAAAGAGGAATGAAATCACTCTGCACAATGACCTTGGAGGTCATTTACAAGAGGGCCGTGGAAACCTTTGCAGATTTGTCCCTTTGACACAGACCTCCTTTTTCCACTGAAAATGAATTTCGGCTGCTGTCCCTAGGACTTGTGGTTAATCTCGCCCCATTGCGTCTGTTGAGTTTTGCCTAAGAACTCCCCACAGGCCAGCAGGACTGGAGCCGCAGAGGGGAACTGTGAGGACCAGAGTCGTAGTGGCACAGGGCTCCCCACTTCATGCTGTTAGCTAATACAGAGATGTTGGAGGCGCTGTTCTGCGTGCTCTAACCATGCGACAGATACAACCTTATGAAATAAAACCTTACAAATCACTATCCTTCCAGTGTTACGGGTGGGGGAAATGGGAACAGAGAGGTTAAGGGACGGTGTCTAAGGTGGTCCCGGTGGCAAGAGGAAAAACTGTGCTTGAACCCAGGCAACCCGGACCTCCAGACAACAGGATTCGAACCACTTCTCCATCCTATGAGGATGACAGGGACTGGGGGGATCTCGCTCCTCTTTCCCACCCTGCCCTGGACACCTCCTCTCCTGCTTTCTTCCAGGGCTGCATACCACTCCAGCCTCGCCCTGATAGCATTCCTTGAAAAATCCAACCCGGGAAGTGGGCTGTTTGGGCTTATTACAGTTTGAGGATTATCTTGGTATCTGGGGGAGGGGAGGGAACGGGAAGAAGGGAGGAGGGGAGAGGCCAGGCTCTGTGGGTCTGGTGAGTGGGGCTGTGGAGGCGGAGAGGGCAGGTTTGGAGGGGGCACAGGCTTCCCAGTCCCACCCTTTCCCTGAGTGGCAGCTCTCAAGCAGGGGAGGACCTGGCCGGGAGGTGGCCTGCAGTAATGAGACACGTTCCTGACCCGCAGCACAATGCCTGGAGTCTATGCTAGTTCACTGGCTGAATACACGAAAGAACTAACTCTGAACTGCGTGCTCTTCTACGTGTTGTTGGTTTTTCCCTTGTTTCAGCCACTTACTGAGCTTCTCTTGTTGCTATTGCATGGGTACATTTTCCCTCTGTTTTGACATCTAATCTAGCATCTAGAAACATCCATTTCTTGTATAAACCCCGTGCCCATTTTGCTAGCATGCCTGCAAGGAGTGGTGATGGTCTGACATCGATTGTGCTCCACCTCCCTTGTTTCTTTCCTACCAGCCTGTACACCAACCAGCATCTCCTGCCTTGGCATCACAGTCTGGGTTATTGACTGACTTTTGACTTCATGTGATCAGTAAACTTTGCACTGTCAGTTCCTTATACGTAATCAGCCATCTTTACATTTTCTTTTAAAATTATTTAAAAGTTTGAAATTTTGGAGATCTTGAACTCAAAGCCCAATAAGCTGGTTAATTCTGAAATGCCATTATTAAAACAGCATAATGGGGCGCCTGGGTGGCTCAGTGGGTTAAAGCCTCTGCCTTTGGCTCAGGTCATGAACCCAGGGTCCTGGGATCGAGGCCCACGTCAGGCTCTCTGCTCAGCAGGGAGCCTGCTTCCTCCTCTCTCTCTGCCTGCCTCTCTGCCTACTTGTGATCTCTCTCTCTCTCTGGCATATAAATAAATAAAATCTTTAATAAATAAATAAATAAATAAATAAATAAATAAATAAATAAATAAATAAAACAGAATAATGTTGTATGCCACATCATCCAAATGCTCAATGTATACTTCTTTATTTTAAGAGTTATTTATTTGAGAGAGAGAGAGAGAATGCAAACAAGGGGGAGGGCAGAGGGAGAGGGATAGAAATCCTCAAGCAGACTTCCCACTGAGCGTGGAGCCCAACCCGATCTTGATCCCAGGACCCTGAAATCATGACCTGAGCCAAAATCAAGAGTTGGATACTTAACCAACTAAGCCACCCAGGCGCCCTTCAATATGTACTTCTTGAATGAAAAATGAAGCAAGTGGATCATCACACAAGGAGTTTAAACACCTGTGCCCTCTGCCTAGCCCTGTCTCTTACTTGCTGTATGATCTTAAATCTCATTTAACCAACATCAGTGTAAACTATTAAAAAATATTTGCGTTTGGATCCAAAGTTTTTGGGTTTTTTGGTTCTTTTGGGTTTTTTTTCCTTCCAAGTTTTTATTTATATTCAAGTTAGTTAACACATAGTGTGATATTGGTTTCAAGTGTAGAATTTAGTGATTCATCACTTACATATGACCCCCAGTGCTCATCACAACAAGTGTCCTCCTTAATGCCCATCACCCAGCTAACCCATCCGCCCATCTGCCTCCCCTCCATCAACCCTCAGTTTGTTTCCTATAGTTAAGAGTCTTTGTGGTTTGTCTCCTTCTCTGATTTCATCTTATTTATTTTTCCCTCCCTTCCCCTATATTCATCTGTTCTGTTTCTTAAATTCCACATATGAGTAAAATCATCTGATAATTGTCTTTCTCTGACTTATTTAGCTTAGTACAATACCCTCTAGTTCCATCCACATCATTGCAAATGGAAGATTTCATTCTTTTCATGGCTGAGTAATATTCCATTTTATATATATATATAATGTGTGTATGTGTGTGTACATATATATATACATATATATGTGTGTTTGTGTGTGTATATATATATATATATATATATATACCACTTCTTCTTTATCCATTCATCTGTTGAAAGACATCTTGGCTCCTTCCACAGTTTGGCTATTGTGGACATTGCTGCTATGAACACTGGGGTGCAGGTGCCCCTTCAAATCACTATGGTTATATCCTTTGTATGAATACATAGTAGTGCAATTGGTAGGTCATGGGGCAGTTCTATTTTTAACTTTTTGAGGAAACTCCATACTGTTTTCCAGAGTGGTTGCACCAGTTTGCATTCCTACCAACTGTGCAAGAGTGTTCCCCCTATCCAAAGTTTGTGATAAGGAACTTGGTAGACAGAATAATGCCTGCCCCTACCCAGAGGAAAGTTGTCCACATCCTAATCCCCAGAACCTGTGACTATATTAGCTTTAGAAGGTAAAGGGGAATTAAGTTGCTATTCAGATGACCTTAAAATAAGATTATTCTGGAGTATCCAAGTGGTATCAGGTGTTGAATTCAGCAAGTGTTGAATGAGTAAAACATGCTATATCCATTTGATGGAATATTATTTAGCCATAAAAAAGGAATGAACCATTGATATACGCTTTAACATGCTTAAACCTCAGAAACATGCGAAGAGAAAGAAGCCAGACACAAAAAGTCACATACATATCACATGATTCTATTTATATGAAATGTGCATAATATGCAGTCTATAGAGATGGAAAGTAGACTAGTGGTTGCCAGAGTCTGGAAGGCAGGAGGAATAGGGAGTGACTGCTAATGGGAATGTGTTTTGGGGGGTGGGTAGAGAGGGGAGTTGTAAAATGCTCTTAGTGGCAATGCTTGCACAACTTGGTGAACATACTAAAAATTACTAAACTATATACTTTAAAATGGTGAATTTCATTGTATATGAATTACCTCAAAAATAATTACTTCATAAATAATTCTAGTTTTAGCAAGTCAAACAATAAAGAACTAACTAAAGAGAAAGCTAATCACCTCTCTCCTCATTCCCCATTTAACCTTACCCTCCCATATTAAAAGTTTGATTAAGTGACTTGGAGTCTTTCCTTCTTGATCTTACATACCTACATGCACATAAAAGGGGTTTTGTCTTCGTTTTTTATCCTTGAAAAATTTTTATACAACTTGTTTTCTTCATTTAACTTCTCAGGGATATCCCAACAACTCCATATATATAAATTTGTATGAAGTTCCTATCTTGGATGTACGATAATTTCTTTTCCTCTCAGTCTGATGGTTTAAGAATGGTATCACAATATATCAAAATACTAAGTTGCACACATTAACTATATATAAATTTTACGTGCCAAAGATCTTTCAAATAAAGTTGTTAAAAATAGATTGAAAAAATGATATCTCATAAATCTTATGCATGTCTTCTGGTAACAATATAGACAAATACCTGCTGGGTGTGTCTACCTATGAGCAGAATCGTCAGATCACGGAGTACATATATTTTCACTGTTCATAGATAACGTCAGTTTTCCAAAGGGATTGTATAGAAGTATATTTCCACTAGTAATATCTGAGTAACCCAGTTGTTGTATATCCTTACCAACACCTGATATTTTCTGTTTTAATTTAGTCATGCTGGTGTCTGTGAAGTAGTGTTGCCCTATACTTTTTGTTATTATTTAACTTTTTACTGAAATGCACCTATCATAAGTATATATCTCAGTGAATTTTCATAAACTGAGCACACCCCTATGACCAATACCCAGATTTAGAAACAGAACATTTCTACAGATATCTATGACCTTGTAATTTTACTCCTAGTCATATATCCAACAGAAATGCACATAGATTTTCACCAAAAGATACAACTCAATTTTGATAACGGTTACCATTTTATCACATTCCCCTCAAATCTTAATATATTTTAGTAGAAGAAATAAAGCATTGCAGTTAAGGTTGAAAGCCCTTTTTACTTCTAAGCCCAGGCTTATTACCCTCCCTTAGTTTCCTGGACCCTGAGGCAACCCCTCATAGGCTGGATATTTTTAAACCTTTTCATGCATATATTTATGTTCCTACATTTTCCTGACTCCCAGTGAAAATGAGAACCTTCTCCTACTTCCTCTGTTTTGAATTGTCTTTCATAACACTGGCTCATTTTTTACTGTTTTGTCGCTTGTTTATTAATTTGTTGAAGCCTTAGTTTGTTAAGATATTTACCATTTCCCATCATTTTTATTACAAACATTTTCCCTTACCTTTTCTTTTTACTTTGATTATGGTTTCTCTTGCCTTGCAAAAAAAATTAATTTTTTTGTAGTCAAACATGGCTATTTTTTTCCTTAAATTTTTTGGGGTTTTTCATTTTCCTTAAGAAGATGGCCACACACTCAAAGTCATATAAATATCCTCTCATATTTTCTTCTAAGGTTGTATGACTTTCTTTTACTTATTTTTTTTTGGAGATTTTACTTACTTATTTGAGAGAGAGAGAGGGGCAGAGGGGGAGGCAGACTCCCCATTGAGCAGGGAGCCCAGTGCAAGTCGTGACCCAACCCCAGAACCCCGGGGTAATAACCTGAGCCAAAGGCAGACACTTAACCGACTGAACCAGCCAGGTGCCCTACTTTATTTTTCATATTTAGATTTATTTGCAAAGCACTATATTCCAGACACTGCATGGAACATGGACAAATACCCTGGATTGGGCTGGGAGTTTCCTATGCAGGTCAGAAAGCTAAATTGGAGCCACTTTTGTCTTCAAATATTTCCTATATAGCTGATGAAAAAGAAATGTAGATACCACTAAAAATGATTAGTCAGCAGCTAGCCTAGCATTTGATATTTTGTTAACCGGAAGTAGAAAAATATTACCCATTTGGTGAAGTGAAATCAGATGAGGATTTTTAATCTATGACTTGTATCTGGTGGTAGTTGAAAAATGGGAAGTCCTGAAAGTATTCTAATTTCTTTCCAGGTAATAACAAGATCCAAGGATGAGTGTTGAGGATAGCTGAAAATAATTGCCTAAGTTTGAATCCAGACAAAGCCATTTTGGGGGGTTTTATCTTTCCTTACCAAGGTCGGCTCTCTCTCTTTCCTCTCACGGGTTCCTCCCTCAAGACCAATAGACTTTCCACAGCGAAGCTGGTCGGAGGAAGCATGGTTGCTTAACAAAACTGTCGCTGCCTTCACTACTCGGACTGTTGCAATCCACTGGGTCTGCCTTTGCACTTCCCCAACAAACACGGAAACACACCAGCTGCTTTAACTGCAGCACTCATCCAGAGCCAATCTTGAAGAACACAGTTTGTGCTTAATTTGTTGAGCTGTAGAGAGCTGCTCTAAGTTTTCGAGTCAGTTTCACCCAGGCTCCCTTCGGGTAGGTGAATCCGGCTGTCTCCAGTGGTATGTGAACACCAGACACCTGACTTAATTGAAATCCTTGGCATCTGTTTCTGCTCGCCCCCTCTGGCTGAGGAAGCTCACATCACCAAATGATCCATCTGATTCATTGCAGCTGCCCAAGAGCGCACATATTTACCCAGAAATCGCTGCCAGGTCACGAAAAGGGAAAGTTCATTTTTGGAAATGATAAAACATTTCAACTTTCCTTAGATCATTTTTTGACATTGTGTAGTAGGTAAATCAACAGCCCGCTCAGCTCCCCCTGAAGGTTTCCCCCTAGTTAATTGAAGAGGGTAAAGGGATCTTCTGGTTGGGCTTTTCTTTACAGTCATTTAAAATCCTTTCCTAACGATGTTTTATCCCTTACAGATCAGAGGGAAGACATGTCTGTCTAGTGAAAGAACCAACAGCTGGATTGGGGCACGTGGTGCTTGGAACTCTTCACTAAATTATTTTTCTTCCTTTGTTGCTTCAGAGAGGAAGTCTGCCACAGACTCTACGTTTGCTCCCTGGCTTGGTTTACAAGGTTAGTCAAATATCCTGTACCACAGAGTGCCCGAGTTAATGATTTATCTAACTGGGGTAAAAGCCATATGCCACGGCAACGCTTCATCTTACTGTATTTTTGCAAACGAGTCAGCTTTTGTAAACTGATGACAGAGCTCAATGTTGTGTCACTAGACTATCTAGAACACATGCATATATCACGGTCACATTGCTGCAAGGAGCAATAGAGACAGACCTTCCCTTTTTGAAAGCACTATGATTTTTCTGATAACCCTGAAAGGAAAAAAGAGAAAAGTGACTCAAAGAGACAAGATAGCATGTGGATAATCTGTAAGTCAGATCGGATCTCAGTTCTGAGGGCACCTTTTTCACAGTTTTGAAAATTATTTAATGACATAAAAAATGTGTTTAATATATTTCAGAAAGCAAAATGTGTATTTCAGAAAGCAGGCATGTACAGCATGGTCCCTGTTTGTGTGTGTATTTTGGGTCTACAAAGATGATAGCAGGAAGTAATTTCTGCAAATGATGGAATGTACATTTTTGTACACTTTCCCCAAATGTCTACAATTTGCCTATGGCCCTCCCCTCCCCCACATTAAAGCACTCATAATTGGGGTATTTTTATTTTATGTGCAATGAGTTGGCATTAAGGTAGGTATCTTGGATATATACAGTTAAGGTAGGGTATCTTGGATGACCCGTTCAAGGAAGTTCATTTAATCCTACTTAATGAAACCTATATCCTTTTCTTACTGATGGAAAAACACTGGCGTCGCGGATCGAGACCGTATTTCTATCAGACCATGCGGGTTTGAGCAGACGTGGCAAGGGTTTGATAAGGACACGTATTAAATCTTTAAATGTTTGGTAGAATTCACCAGTGAAGTTGTCTGGCCCTAGACTTTTGGTTGTTGGAAGGTTTTTATTAAGTCAATCTCCTTACTAGTAATCGATCTATTCAGATTTTTTATTTCTTCATGATTTTAGTCTTGGAATTCTGTATGTTTCTAGGAATTTATCCTAGCTTGCCTAATAGGATGCTTGGAAACCACCACTGCATCAAGTTAATTTCCCACATTATGGATTTAAATCCGGGTAATCTGATACCAACTCCTGCTCTTTTAGAATTACACCATACAAACTCATTGAAGAAATCATGTATCCTCAAAAATCTATTGATTTCCAACAATCAAAACATTTTAGGGGTGCCTGGGTGGCTCAGTCAGTTAAGCATCTGCCTGGGGTTCAGGTCACGATCCCAGGGTCCTGGGATCCAGCCCCATGTCAGGCTCTCTGCTCAGCAGGAAGCCTGCTTCTCCCTTTCCCTGCTACCCCCCCTGCTTGTACTCTCTCTCCCTGTCTGTCAAACAAATAAATAAAATCTTTAAAAATTTTTTATTCAGAGAAAGGAAAGAATACTTTCAAAAAAACAGGTAGAAAAACGAGTGTTTAAACCCCTAAGAAGAGTCACAAAGAACTTGGGGAAAGCAAGACATTTTAAAGTGAGATGATAGGGTGCCCGGGTGGCTCCGTCACTTAAGTGTCTTCTTTTGGCTCAGATCATGACCCCAGAGTCTCAGGATTGGTCCAGCCTCAGGCTCCCTGCTCAGTGAGGGGCCTGCTTCTCCCTCTCCCACTCTGCCTGCTTGTGCTCTCTCTCCCTCAAATAAAAAATAATAAATAAAATCTTTAAAAATATATAAAGTGAGGTGATAGAATGAGATATTACGTACATCAAATGAAGTAGAATTTTTGTTAAAAGTAGCTTTCCAAAAAAGCCTACAAATAATGACTCAGTAACAAACACCTTGAACAATTAGATTTCAGTTTCTAAATACAGTTTCCTACTAAAAAGAACTGCACTTCTTATAGAAATGGCTAATACCAGGTCTGAAGTAGAATATATACACATTGAGACTTGGACCATTTTATCCTACCAGAAAGCAAAGAAGTTATCAAAAATTAATAGGATCATGTCAAAATGGCTCAGAAGCGAACTTGAAGACATTTCTACTGACCTAACATGGAATAATTTGAGCAGCAGTAAGAAAAATAGCTGTAATGAATTAGAACACATTAAATATGGATAAATAGTAAGTTCAAATTATTCATTAAAACAATCTCATTGCCCATTTTTAGAGAATGCCAGAGAACCAATTCATCATTTCTAAAAAATGTACTATAGGTAAAAGAGAACCTATTAAACTGATTAATTGGTAGTGTTCTGATGAAAACTGAAAGGATCACTGAACATTAAGATGGGACTACTCTGTTCTATGCATTTAATGGTTTACTGAATTCTGTAGAAGAAACAATAGGTACAAATGCTTTTACTGTGTTTTTAACAAGTTCTTACTCGCAGATTCATACTTTTGGTAGCTACGTAAAAATGTTAATAAATGCTCACAAAAAGGGAAGAGGCATCACCACACAGAGTTAAACAAAGCATTTTTGTCTGTTCTAACAGACTGCAACCCATTAGTCGTTTGTGCTAGCTTTCCAAGGAAACCTTCATTTAAATTTGCACTCATATGTTTCGCAAGTTTCACGAGGGGCCATTATTCCTATATGTTTATATTCATAACTGCAGGAGACAAAAAAATTACAGCATGACATATTTTTAAAAGGACCAACCAAATTAGATAAAATGTCATGACCTTTACTTCTCTTTTGTAGGCTTATTTTAAATTATCACTTTATCCTGCATAAAGCAGTTTTTCAAAGGGCATGTGATTTTTCCATTCTAATAAACTTCTTTAGAATTCCATCATAAAGAGAACTAACCTTCCTCCTTTGCATGTGTCTCTATAATTTTCTATTCTACCCTATGGGGGTAGAGATCACCCCATTAACTCAATGCCTTATTAGGTGAATTCACAGGAACTGCCATGGCTATAGTATATGTAGTAATCCCAGAATAAAGGGAGTTTGAGGATGCAAGTTATATCAGTTACACTCTTCCAAAGAGGGACAGGAAAATGGAATCTAAAATGAAGGAACTAAGAGAAAACAGGCATCTAAAAGTCTGCTCCTAATTATCAGGTCTTAAAGCAGATACACATGGGAGTGGTCACACTGAGGGTACATATTACACTTTTCTTTTCATTCCTCAAAGGCAACAGTACTCACAGATAAGAATAAATTCAAGAAAACAAAAATCCCAATGTTTCCAGAAGGTTGTGTTAAGCATTTGTGTTGAACATCACTGTGAAAGGGCCTGTGTTGTTAGAGTTACTGGAGAGGAGGAAATATAATCATTATTCTCAAAAGACTTCCAAAAGTAAGGACTAAACTTTGAGTGCTTCTCATGGACCATGTTCAGCACTGTAGGTGTATGCGTCGTGTATATCACAATAGATAGATAGATACATAGATAGATAGAGATATATCAATACAGATATATAGACATAGATATTATAGGTATTGTTATTTCCACTTTAGAGATGGAGAAATGGGAGCTCAGGGAAGTTAAGTAACTTGCCCAAAGTCACACAGCAAGTTGAGTGCTGAATCTATAGGAACCTTAGCAGTCTATCCCTAGAGCCTGAGCACTTAACTATTAAGTTATCCTCCCCACTGCAAGTTTGATCAAGAGACAGAACATTTACCTATACTACGTAAGATACATAGATGGGTAAGTTAGACATTTTGGCCTTAGTCTTTACTTTGACATTTTAGTCAACTCTCTTTGTGCCTCATTTTCTTCATCTGTCAAATGGGCCTTCCAATACTCATCTAGCTAATTATGCAATTATTACAAGAATGGATGTGAAAGTGCTCTGAAGGGACATATGTTATACAAAGTGCTATTTTTTAAAGCAACAGAGGGTCGCTCATCTGTCCCCTGTCTTTGTGGGGTCACGATCTAGATTGATATTGTCATTCAACAAATCCTTATTGAGCATCTACTATGCACCCAACCAGTGCTTGGCACTATTTGTGTAGAAGATGAGCAAACCAGATATGGCTACGGCCTTTGCTCAATGCACAGTCTCAAGCCAAGGACAAACGTTAAACACACAAGTACACAAATATGGGTATACTTTTAAAGCGTGTCTTGAAGGAAATAAACACCTCACCATCAGGAAAGAGACTAAGAGAAAGGACTTGGGAGAAATGACTTTTACACTGGTGCAGGGAAGAACTGAATGCATGGGGTGAGACCTGTGGTGTCTGAGTCAGGGTAGAAGAGGTACTGACCAGCACCGGGCGAGGCAGGAGCCTTGTAGGCACTGTAGTGGTTTTGTACTTCAACCTAAATGCAATGAGAAATCATTAACGGGTTAAGAGCTGGGGTCTGGCGTGGTCAAAGAGTTGAAGGTGAGTCAGGGAACTAAAAAGCCCCGACAAGTTGACTGAACTGGAAAGAAGTTCCAACTCACAGAGGGCTCGCGTTTGGGTTTTGCTCAGGGCTGACTCCTGTTGGTGAATGCTGGTAAGAAGCCCCGGAAGCCAAACTGCAGGCTGAGTGGAACTCAGAGAAGCTTAGGGAGTGGAACTCAGAGAAGCTTAGGGAAACCCGCAGCCACAGGCAGCAAAGGAAGAGGGCTGTTCTCACTTACACATAACATTTTCACTTTTCAAAATGTCTCTTCCAAGGCTCAGAATGTCCTCACAGCTAAAACACCCCTTCTAGATAATTCCAGGCTCATGTTATCAAATAATGAAAATGCAATGCATGAACAGTTGGGAGAACATGAATTTCTCCATAGATTTTATTTTTACTTTCTTTCTTAGTGAAGTGTAACATACATTTTATAAAATGCACAAATTGTAACCATACGCCTAGATTAAATTTTAGAAACGTGTAAACCCATCGCATTACAAATGTGACCATCACCCATGTTAAATATAGAATATTCAAATAACCCAGAAATTTCTCTCTTGCCCACCCCAGTCACTACTTACTATACTATCCTGACTTCTAACCACTAGATTAGTTTTGTCTGTTCTTTGACATCATGTAAATGGAATCAAACAGTATGTGTTCTTGTACTTTGCTTCTTTGACTTAATATATATCTGTGAAATTTACCCATATTACAGATAGCAGTAGTTCATTCCCTTTTTTAAAAAAAAAATCCATTTAGAAAATAAACTGCCATTACTTATTCATTCTCTTGCTGATCGGCATTTGGGTCATTTCCAGTTTATGATCATTATTACTCCATATATCTTTTGTTGATCATATGTATATATGTATGTAAGTATGTATATAGTAGATATCTAACTAGATTTAGAATTGCCAGGTCACTGTAGATAGATGCTGTCAAAGAAGCATTCCTACCACCAGTATACAATAATTACAGTTGTTCCACATTTTTTTGCAAACACTTGGTATTGTTAGAGTTTTGTTTTGTATTCTAGTGTGTGTCTTCTCATGTTAGCCAAGTATTAGAGGGGATTTCAAGAGAAACACTTGGAAAGTTTGACTTGTTTCTCTTGGAGTTTCTGTGGCATAGAGGCTAGTGCCAAACCTAGTTCTGAAAAAATTCTCCAGGCTAAAGCAGCAAGTAGTAGCTGAGTATGCTCCCTCTGAGGGCAGGGCAAGGCCTAGGTGGTTCTTATGGACTAAATGCAGGTCTTAGGTCCCTCTGTCCTGGAGAGGTCATCAGTTTCCAACAAAGAGGTGGCCTGAAAGACGAAAAGGAGGAGTCTAGAAAGGCAGTCAGAGAAGGGCCATTGCCAGGGTCCAGGGAGTTGTCATCAAAGAGCCCAGCACAGGAATCTCTGATGGACTCAAGGAAGGGCCCCACGAGAGGCAGGGATCTGCCTTCCCCAGTGGTCTCGTTTGTGAGGTGCCTGTCAGTGAGATCTTTCTGTCCCTTCCTATCCTGAAAGAAGAGCTGGACGAGGGCCAGGAAAGAGGAGGAGAACCATAGTTGGAAAAGACATACAGAAGCTGACCAAGCCCTGTCCCCAACTGTGTTGCATTTCCAGGCTAAAGCAAGCCAGAGCTGAGAGAAGGTTCAAATTAGGTAAAGGTGTGAAGTTGTGATTGGGACACTAGCCTAAACATCTTATTCACTAAAATATCCCTGATAAACCCCCACACCATAAAACTTGCTCTCCTTGCAGAACTGCCCGGTTCATTTAATGGCCACTCCGTCCCTCCAGCTGCTTCAGACCAAAGCCATCAAGTCATCCTTGTGTCTTCCCACAGCCCACAGTCTATTCATCAACAGATCCTGCCATCCCTACCTTGACATGTTCTATGTTCTAAAAGGGGGGAGGGGAGTGGTCAAGTATGTTTTCGGTGTTTTCTCTACATAGGATGTCCTGAATTATTAATTGTTGGCCAACTTTCAAGAAGATGAGAACTAGTACAGTTTGTTTGGCAAAGAAACGCTCTGTCTCTTCTTTTGCATATGCTTGAGCTACTAGAGGCTAAATCATCTGAACAGAGACCAAAACCTTAGAACTAATAATTCATTAAAGTGAAATGATTGTGAGGGTGCCTGGGTGGCTCAGTGGGTTAAGCCTCTGCCTTCGGTCCAGGTCATGATCTCAGGGTCCTGGGATCGAGCCCCGCATCGGGTTCCCTGCTCAGCAGGTAGCCTGCTTCCCCCTCTACCTCTGCCTCTCTGCCTACTTGTAATCTCTCTGTCAAATAAATAAATAAATAAAATCTTTTAAAAAAATAAATAAAATAAAATGATTGTGGTTGCTACTAATTCATATCTCATATAATCCAACACAAAGGAATTGTTGGTTCAGGATAAATGACATATATCCTAGGGAGATGAACTTGACCTAGAAGACAGAAGTTTGATTTGGACATAATTACATATGAATATGGGTTTTAAAACAAATATAAGGCCTTAATTTAGAGTTTCATTGTGTTTTAGAAACATCACTGCCTTTTTTTTTTTCTTTCATAATTGAGTTTTTGTTGGTTGTTCTGAAGATCCGTAGAGACATTTCGGTTCATACACAATTTTTTTTTAAGATTTTTATTTATTTATTTGACAGAGAGAGAGAGATCCCAAGTAGGCTGAGAGGCAGGCAGAGAGAGAGGAGGAAGCAGGCTCCCTGCTGAGCAGAAAGCCCGATTCGGGGCTCGATTCCAGGACCCTGAGATCATGACCTGAGCCAAAGGCAGAAGCTTTAACCCACTGAGCCACCCAGGCACCCCCAACTTTTTTTTTAAGTACGGTTCACGAAGGGCTGGAACTCATGACCCTGAGATCAAGACCTGAGCTGAGATCAAGAGTTGGACACTTAACCCACTGAGCCACTCAGGCACCCCAATTTATACACAATTCTTACCATACATACTAAAAACCCCCCAAAAAATCATGGGGTTGTGATTCTTTTCTAAAAGTTAGTCCAGCGATCTTCCAGCTTAAAATTTGGGTTCGTGGGTGGGTCAGGTGATTTAGCGTCTGCCTTAGGGTCAGGTCACGATCCCAGGGTCCTAGGATGGAGCCCTGTGTCCGGCTCTCTGCTCAGCAAGGAGCCTGCTTCTCCTTCTCCTCCCTGCTTGTGCTCTGTTGCTACCTCTGTCTCCCTCTCAAATGAATAAATAAAATCTTTAAAAAACTTTTGGAGGCAAATATTGCTTACATTATTAAATACCATTAATTCACAATTTAATATCATATACATTGCATATTCAGATTTTTGGTCTTGCATAGCACATTAAAAAAGATACTAGGAAAACTGGACTACCATGACCAAGATGTTGTAGAACATACAAAATTCTGACAGGAGGAGCCAAGATCAAGGAGTGGTTTTCTTTAGGAAACAATTCTACCAAAAACAACATGGGAATAGAATTTAAAATATTCAAGACATATTAAATGCATGACTGACTCCAAATTACCATTCAGTATACTTGGTATTACAGGATATAAAAAAACTACCCCATCCATGGAATGTTAAGCTGACACGCAAGACAATTGAGGACTCCCATTCAATATTCCACTATTTTCTGGTTGTACCAAAAAATAAACAACCAGCAAATGATTCTGCCTCTTTAAAAAAAAAAAAAAGCATTACACTTAAAAAATGGGATGAAAGGTGGGATTTCCTCTTCGAAAATTTTCTAGAGCTACTAAAAAATTTGCATTTACAAAATAGTTGATAAAAATATTTCTCTAGATTGTACAAGCAAAGAGAAAGGGGCCACAGATAAGGGCCGGTGTATGATATTAATCAGACTTGGTTTCTTTCTCTGCTGCTTCATCAGAGGCTAGACTCTCCTCATTTTCATTTTCGCCGATTTCTGCAGGTGAGTCTTATTTTGTTTTCTAGTTAGGCACTTCAGCCTGGTTTCCTTTTGCTCCCTTTTCCCCTTTTGTTTGACTTTTTTGTCTGAAGAGTTATCCTTTCCTGTCGCCTTGTTTGGTTTCGTTTCCACTTTTACAGGAGTATGTTTGGTTGACAGTCTCTCCGACCTCCTCTCGAGCTCCTCCTTCGCTGTCCCTTTGGCAGAGCTGACCTTCCTCCCGGGTACCTTGGTGGTGGGGCGGGTGTGCGATGTGTGTCTGCGGCCACCAGAGCCCTCACGAAGCCGGGCTGCCTGGCCACTGCCACTCCTCTGTTCCCCCTGCTGCCCGAGCTGCTGCAACCCTACCCTGATGTTTACATAGCTGTTGAAGTCCACCGAATAAAAGAGAAATGTGTGTTTGCCTATGGGATTTATAAATATAAACACAGAGAGCTACGGGTTTTATTTATTTATTTTTTAACTTGACAGAAAGAGAGAGAGAGAGAGAGCACAAGCAGGGGGAGTGGGAGAGGGAGAAGCAGGCTCCCCACTGAGCAGGGAGCCTGATGCTGGATTCAATCTCAGGATCATGACCTGAATGGAAGGCCAACACTTAAACAACCGAGCCACCCAGGTGCCCCAGAACTATGGCTTTAAAAGAAACATATTGTTTACATGATAATACTTGTTAATCTCACCAATAGGAGAAAATTCATTGTTAGCAGACCTGCCTTGCAAGAACTATTAAAAGAAATTGCAGAAGAAATGAATATGTAACAGTTATTCATTTAAAAATAAGAACTGCTTTCCCCAAATAACATGTTACTTTAAATATTCTAACAGTCCTTGCGAAAACTAAAATTCAAGGGATTCTACGTCCAAAATAGGAGCTTGAAGTACTACATGAATCTGTTCCCCAGGAAACTAACCCTGACTGAAGAAAATTATTTTAAAAAACCCACCCATTTGAAGTCTCTGAAAATTGTCCTAAGGTCATACAGCAAATGAAGAAATATTTTTCAAGGAAATCTACTAAATTTCAGTACTAATAACAAGGTCTGTAGTGCTTGAGCCACAGCCTGCTCCTTCACGCCCCTTCTCCAGTTCAGCTTTAGGGGAGTTCCGCTTCAGGCAGATTTGACCCAGAAGGCAGGGCTTTCTTTCTCTTGAGTTCCCAGTCAAGAGATAAGGCATCTCACCAAGAGGTGCCACTAGCATCTCTATCTCCTCCATCTCTGACTTACAGAGGCTATATTCCCGATGAGTACAGCCAAGAAATTCAGACTCCTTTCCTCTATGCAGCTTTTATTGATAATGATGGAGGCTCTCCCCAGGCACTGCAAACGGAGAGTACTGGGGTCCCAATTGCCTTGCCACAGCTCACTTGGAGGGTAGAGGTTCCGCACAAGGAGAGGCAAGACAAGAATGCCAGAGGCTACCAGGGCTGTCTAGCATCCTGTTTGTAAAACACTTAAAGGTCACTTCTACCCTCAGCTCCAGAGGAGTGGCTCAGAGATATTGCCTATTAGAGCAGAGAGTTCAAAGCTCTTTGCAAAGGAACTGACTTTATTTCAACTGGCATAAGAAAGAACCAACGAATTTGAAGGTAGATCTATTGAGATTATATACTCCGAAGAATAGAGAAAAGAAATGATGAAGAAAAATTAACAAAGCCACAGAAAAATGTGATACCAGTAAGCATACCGACATATGTGTAATGAGAGTAGCCAAAAAAAGAGGAGAGAAAGAACCAGAAAATATATTCAAAGCAATAATGGCTGAAAACATCCCAAGTTTGATGAAAAATAATCTATAAATTAATCTATACATCCAGGAAACTCAAAAAACTCCAAAGAGGATAAACTCAAAGAGATCTATGTATAGATGTATCAGTAAAAATGCTAAAGTACAAAGACAAAGAGAAAATTTGAAAACAAAAGAAAAACAACTAGTCATGAACAAAGAAAGCCAAATTAGATTAATAGCTGATTTCTTATCTGAAATAATGGAAGCCAGAAGTTATTGGAATGGCATATTCAAAGTGTGGAAAGTTTTGGGATGCCTGGGTGGCTCAGTTGGTTAAGCAGCTGCCTTCGGCTCAGGTTGTGATCCCAGCGTCCTGGGATCGAGTCCCACATCAGGCTCCTTGCTCGGCAGGGAGCCTGCTTCTCCCTCTGCCTCTGCCTGCCACTCTGCCTGCTTGTGCACTGTCTCTCTCTCTCTGACAAATAAATAACATATTTTTTTTAAAAAGTGTGGAAAATTTCAACCAAGAATTTTATACCTGGAAACACCATATCTCAAAAATGAAGAAACACCATATCTTAAAATAAAAACATTCCCAGGTAAATGAAAACTGAGCAAATTCATTGTCAGCAGACCTGCCTTGCGAGAAATACTAAAAGAAATTCTTTAGTCTGAAAGCAAGTGACTTCAGCCAGTAATTGAAATCCACATTAAAAAAATAATTCTGGTGAAGGTAATTATCCAATTATGTAATGTAAGAAAACAAATAAATGCCTATTTCCCCTTCTGAAATTATTTTAAAGCAATTGTATAAACCAATGTGTATATAATTGTATTGGTCATCTTTTAATATGTAGAAATGTATTATATTTGGCAATAGCAGCACAAAGATGTTGAGAGCAAAGCTTTGTGGAGTAAGGAAAGTACACCACATGGTAATTCTGATCCACAGGAATAAATAAAGAGATTTGGAATGATTAACAAGAAGGTTAATATAATAAGCTCCATGAATATATACTTGCTTTCTTCCTTCTTTGAGATTCCTTACTAGACATCTGTATCAATAATTTAAAATTTTAAATGTATCAATAACTCGCCAATTGGTGGTGCTATCGACTTTTAGATTCAAAGATAAGAGTAAGAAGCTGAGTGGCTATACTAATACCAGAATAGACTTTACAACAAAAGCAAAAAAATGTTATAAAAAGTGAGATAAGTAGAAATATTTATAATAATAGTATCAATTCATCAGGGAAAATATAATATTTATAAACATATACACCTAATAGAACTCAAAAAGCATGAAGCAAAACTGACAGAAGTGAAAGAAGAAATAGTTAATTCAACAATAATGATCAGACACTACAAAACCTCACTTGCAATAGTGGAAAGAGCAATGAGGCAGAAGATCAACAAGGAAATAGAGGATTTGTTGTTATAAGCCAAGTAGATCTAAGAGTCATCTATGAATACTCCATTCCAAAACAGCAGAATATAATTCTTCTCGAGTTCACATAGAAAATTCTCTAGTATAGGCCACGTGCTAGGCCATAAAGCAAATCTCAACACATTTAAAAGGATAAAAATAATACAGGGGAGCCTAGGTGTTGGAGTCATTAAGTGCCTTGGTTTCAGCTCAGGTGGTGATCTCAGGGTCCTGGGATCAAGCCCTGTGTTGGACTCCATGCTCAGTGTGGAGTCTGCTTGAGATTCTCTGTTCCTCTCCTTCTGCCTCTCTCACTCGTGTTCTCTCTCTTTCTCTCTAAAATAAATAAATATATCTTTTTAAAAAATAATATGAAGTACATTCTCTGACCACAGGGGAATGAAATTAGCAAGCAACAATAGAAAAAAATTGGGGAAACACAAATATGCAGAAATTAAGCAACACATTCCTAAATAACCAATTGGTCAAAGAAGAAATCACAAAGGAAACTAGAAAATATTTAGGAAAAATGAAAGTGAAGATACAACATAACGAAATGTATGAAATCAGCTTAAGCGGTGCTTAAAAGGAATTTATAGTTATAAATGCCTCTTACTAAAAAAGAAGAGAGGTTTCAAATCACCTAAACCTCCACCTTGAGATACTGGAAAAAGAAGAGAAAACTAAACCAAGAGCAAAATGGAAGAAGGAAATAATAAAGATTAGAGTGGACATTCATTAAATAGAGACTGTAAAAACAATTGAAAAAATCAACAAAACCAAAAGTTGGTTCTTCCCCCGAATCAACAAAATTTACAACCCGTTAGCTAGACTGACCAAGGAAAAAGAGAGAAGATTTAAATTACTAAAATTAGAAATGAAAGAAGGGACATTACTACCATCTTAAAGAAAAAGAATTACAAGGAAATACTATGAACTGTATACCAAAAAATTAGATAAATGAAATCGACAAATTTCTAGAAAAACACAAATAACTGGAACTAAAGAAGAAATGGAAAATGGAAATAGACTTAAAAGTAAAGAGATGAGATTAATAACCAAAAAAACTACCTACAGAGACAATCCNGTGCTTAAAAGGAATTTATAGTTATAAATGCCTCTTACTAAAAAAGAAGAGAGGTTTCAAATGGAAATAGACTTAAAAGTAAAGAGATGAGATTAATAACCAAAAAAACTACGTACAGAGACAATCGCAGGCCCTGATGCTTTCACTTGTGATTTCTGCCAAAATTTTTAAAAAATAATTAATACACATTCTTCAAATATTCTTCAAAAAAATACAAGAGGAAATACTTCCCAATTTATCTTCTGAAGCCAATATTACCTTGATATAAAAACGAAAGACTTCTCCAGAAAGAAAAGTACAGACCAATATCTCTTATGAATATATATGCAAAAATCTTAAAATACTAGCAAACCAAAATCAGTGATATATGCAAAGGATCATATACCAGGACTAAGGGGGATTTATCCTAGGAATGTGAGGTCAATTTGATATCTGAAAATCCATTAATATAATATAATCTGTCAATAGAATAAGGGACAAAACCAAATGAACATCTCAATAGATACAGGAAAGCATTTCACAAAACTAAAAACCTATTCATTTTAAAACACTCAACAAACTAGGAATGGAGTGGAATCTTTTCAGCCTGACATCTATGAAAAACCCACAGATATTCATGGTGAAAACTGAATCTTTCCTCTAAGATTAGGGACAAGACAATGAAGTCTGTTCTCACCACTTCTATTCGACATTGTACTGGAGGTTATAGTCAACGAAATTAGACAATAAAATAAAATTAAAAGAAAATAAACATCTGAATTGGAAAGGAAGAAGCAAAACATGGAGAGAGAATCTTGCTCAGACTCCCTGCTGAGTGCAGAGCCCATGGGGCTTGAGACCATGACCTGAGCCCAAGTGACCTGGACGCTTAACTGACTGAGCCAGCCAGGCACCCCAAAATTTTGTTCTTAAAAAACTATTTGTGCTGTCTGAGAATTATGTATTTGCCTCTATTGATTAGATCTAAATTCTCTAACCAAATTATGGCTTTTTCTTTCTGAACTCTCCCTTTAGCATTAGCAATTGTCACAATTCCAGAGTTGTTAACATTTTGGCTGTGCTTTGTGGAAGTCTTTTTATTTTAAGCTTATTTAGATCATTCCCCCTGGGTCTAATAACACTTGAGAATTTATGCTGCCTTTCTTTTATATTGTGCTCTAGAAACCAAAACTGAGACCGAAAAAACCTTATGAGGCAAATCACGTTTTTTTCTCTCTTTAAAACGTTTGTAGTTTTTATATTTCATCTTCCCTATTCCCATGGATAAGGACTCTTTCACTGAGGTTTATTTCTCTTGTTATTTTGAGGCCAGAGCATCTGAGCATCGGCAAAGGGTGTGAGGATTGGTAAGGAAGGGATGGAGAAGAAGGAAAGCATGATGAAAGGAGTCTAGAAGGTTGGAAAGGCATGTTCTGCTTGATGGGATTGGAGAAGACAGTTGTTGGAAATGACAGAAAGGCACGCTCTCAGCACTGTGAAGGTTTGTCTCTTCTTTTAGGAACTAAGTGATAGGAATCATAAAAGAAGAAAAGCAGACCAGGAAAGGAGAGAAGGGTAGACCGCAGACACAGAGAAGATCAGAGATGGCCAGCAAAGAGTAGAACCCAGGGGGCCGCAGATGGAGAACAGAGGAGCAATGAATCTGGTGGACATGGCTGTCAAAAAGAGAGGGCAGCTGTGAGGAGGAGGTTGAGCCTGGCCACTGATGAGAGAGAGAAAAGAGACTGGAACCCAAGCAGCAGGTGGAAAGCCCTCAGCTTTGGAGAGGGTGAGGGCGTGGTGAGTGGGAAGGGAGTGAGGAACACCATATACATGTAGGTACTTTTAGCACTGAAGGCAGGACAATTCAACAGTTTGAGTGACATGGAGAAAAACAGGTGGAGAAAAAGTTTATAGAAGGCTGTGACAAACTGAAGTCCTCATTCCTAATTCTAACATTTCCTTTATTATTCAATTTTCATCTTTGTTATGGCGGTAGGAAAGCATGAACAAAAGCATAAAGACAGGAAATTACAAAGAATAGTGGAAGATGGGGAGTGGATGAATTTATTTTTTTAAACGATTTTATTTATTTATTTAACAGAGAGAGAGAGAGAGAGAACAAACAGGAGAAGGAGAAGCAGGCTCCCCGCTGAGCAGGGAGCCCAATGCAGGGCTTGATCCCAGGACCCTCAGATCATGACCTGAGCCGAAGGCAGACCCTTAACTGACTGGGCCACCAGGCACCCGGGGAGTAGATGAATTTATTTAATTGTAAGATTCATACAGGTGAGTGGTGGCAGAAAAGACTGGAAATCTGGAGCAGAGTCCGTTTATAAAAGTCCTCAGATATCAGAGTAAAGAACGGGGCCCCAGCAAGGGGAGAGGAAGGGCTTTCAGAAGGGAAGTAAATGCTGAGCACGGTGTTTTAGGAAACTGAACTCACCAACAGAAGACAGAATGGAGGGAGAGAGAAACCATAGGCAGGAAAATGAACTATAAAGCTAAGGTGTGTGCTGTTTGGAGCAAAGGTCTGAAAGGTGCATTTGTGAAGTAATTCTATTTCTGGGAATTTACATCCTAAAGAAATAATTATGTAAGTTTAAATACCAAAGATGCTTATTGCAAAATTGTTATAAAACATTTACAAAATGTTTCTAAAGATTTTCTATATTTATTTTTGCCTGTGTGTGTAAGAGAGAGAGTGAGAGAGAGCGAGAGCAAGCAAGGGAAGGGGCAGAGAGAGAATCTGGAGCAGTCCCCACACTCATGGAACCCGCGAGGGGCTTGATCCTATGACCCTGAGGTCATCACCTGAGCTGAAATCAAGAACCTTAACCAACTGAACCACCCACACACCCCTTTTATAAAATGTTTCTGAAAACACTTTAAAGAGCACCTTTAGCAGCTACATCTTTGCACATATTCTTCATTATTTCCAAAAGTTCTATCTACAGAGTAAAAATCTCCAGCTTTGTTAATGAAAGTAAGTCATTATGATCTTTCTTAGATCCACAATACTAAAATGACTAACAAAGATGTGTCTCTATAGATACATACACATACACAGTGCTGTATAAGCTCCCGAAGATGGAAACATCAAGGTATTGCTCATATATATTAGTATTGGAATTGAGAAAAAATTACAATGTCTTATAGATATTGGAGACTTCCTCCATGACCCCATTTAAATTTACATGGAAGCAGAAAGCAGAGCAGGCAGCTTAATCAGAGGAAGGCAAGAATCCTTCAAAGAGGGATATTAGGGGAAATTACTCAAATTTTCATATTTATATCTTATCTCTGTAAGATGTATCTCTGTATCTCTAATTTCATGTAACGGGCTTCTATTTAGATTACCTGAACCAGTAACTGCTTCAAGGGAGGTAGAATTAGCCTGATTGAATTAAACCCATCAGAGCCCTCTCTGTGAACTGGGGATGGCAATCCATCCATATAACCCCTTTGAGTTTTACAGCTGTTACATTATTTGCAAGGGGTGGATGGATGTTGGTTGAATGACTATGTTAAAGATGAAATTGAAGCCTATGATAGCAGAACTCAAATGTCAAGGGAAATTGCACTGAAATGGAATAAAAGACTTTGCAGACATGATCACAGTACTGCTAATCATGATTTGAGAAATCTTGAGCAGATGAAATATCGAAAGACTGGACATGTGTCGATAGTATTCTAAGGCATGGGGGAGGGATGCTGAGGAAATCAACTCTGTCAACTAATATATCAACTTTAACTATATGACAGTTCTTAATTTTTTGGCATTTGTGAGATATATTGAAATTCTACAGTTCTATTCTTTTTTCATATGAAATATCTTTTTATTATGTGGGTTTAGTAATACTGTAGTTCAAATAATTTTATCCTTATCCCTAGCTGCCAGTTTGTAATGAGCTTACAAATGGTTTGTAATAAGACTACACTGTATTGGATGTTCTTTTCATTTATTTTTTTAAATTTTGATTCCAGTGCAATTAGCATGGGTGTACAATATAGTGATTCAACAATTCTGTGCATTAGTCAGTGCTCATCACAATCGGTGTACTCTTAATTCCCTTCACCTATTTTCCCCAACCTCTCACCCACCTCCCCCCTGGTTAATCAACAGTTTGTTCTCTATAGTTGAGAGTCTGTTTTTTTGGTTTGTCTCTTTCTTCTTCTTCTTCTTCTTCTTCTTCTTCTTCTTCTTCTTCTTCTTCTTCTTCTTCTTCTTCTTCTTCTTCTTCTTCTTCTCCTTTTGAATAATTCTAATTTTATCTGATCTTATTTATTTTTAAATAGGCTCCATTCCCAATGTGTGGCTTGAACTCATGACCCCAAGGTCAACAGTTACATGCCCTACTGACTGAGCCAGCCAGTCACCCCTCTTTTTTTATCTTTGTTCACTTGTTTTGATCCTTAAATTCCACATATGAGTGAAATTATATGGTATTTGATTTTCTTTGACTGACTTATTTCACTTAATATTAGACTTACTAGATCCACCCATGTTATTACAAATGGCAAGATTTCATTCTTTCTTATGGATGAGTAATCCATTCTATATATATATACCACATCTTTTTTATCCATTCATCTATTGCTGGACACTTGGGTTGTTTCCATAATTAGGCTTTCATAAATAATGCTGTAATAAACATACGAGTACATATGTCTTTTCAAATTAGTGTTGTCATATTCTTTGAGTAAATACCCAGTAGTGGAATTACTGAATTATATAATAATTCTATTTTTAATTTTTTGAGGAACTGCTATACTGTTTTCCACAATGGCTGCCCCAGCTTGCATTCGCACCAGTAGTGTGCAAAGGTTCTCTTCTTCCCATCCTCGTCCACACCTGCTCCTTCTTGTGTTGATTTTATCCATTCTGACAGATATGAAGTGATACCTCGTTGTGGGTTTGATTTGCATTTCCTTTATGATGAGAGATGTTGAGCATCTTTTCATGTTTCTGTTGGCCATCTGGATGTCTTCTCTGGAGAAATGTCTATTCATGTCTTCTGTCCATTTTTTAATTGGATTATTTGTTTTTTGTGTGTTGAGCTATGTAAGTTCTTTATACATTTTCAATACCAACCCTTTATTCAATACGTCATTTGCAGGTATCTTCTCCCATTCAATAGGTTGCCTTTCGGTTTTGTTGATTGTTTCCTTTGCCATGTAGAAGTTTTTATTTTGATGTAGTCTCAATAACTTAATTTTGCTTTTGTTTCCCTTGCCTCAGGAGACATATCTAGGAAAATGTTGCTTATAGCCAATGTCAGAGAAATTACTGCCTGTGCTCTCTTCAAAGATTTGAAGTTTCAGTTCTCACATTTAGGCCCTTAATCCATTTTGAGTTTATTTTTCTGTATGATGTAAGAAAGTAGTCCAGTTTCATTTGTTTGCATGTAGTTGACTAGTCTTCCTAACACCATTTGTTGAAGAGACTGTCTTTTTCCCATTGCATATTCTTGCCTCCTTTGTCAAAGATTACTTGATCATATAATTGTGAGTTTATTTTGGGGATCTCTATTCTGTTCTATTGATCTTTGTGTCTATTTTTGTGCCAGTACCATAGTGCTGTGCTATTCTACAGCTTCACCTCCAGTTTTATTCTTCTTTAAGATTGCTTTGGCTATTCTGGGTCTTTTGTGGTTCCATACAAATTTTAGGATTATTTATTCTAGTTATATGAAAAATGCTGTTGGTATTTAGATAGGAATTGCATTAAATCTATACATTGTTTTAAATAACATGGACATCTTAGCAATATTTGTTCTCCCTATGCCATGAGCATGTAATAATTTTTCATTTGTTTGTATGTTTTCAATTTCTTTCATCAGAGTTTTATAGTTTTCAGAGTACAGGTCTTTCACCTCTTAGGTGTTTTATTATTTTTGGAGCAATTATAAATAGGATTGTTTTCTTAATTTCTCTTTCTGCTACTTCATTAATAGTGTATAGAAATGCTACAGATTTCTGTACATTGTTTTGTATCCTGCAACTTTACTGAATTTATTTATCAGTTCTAGTAGGTTTTTAGTGGAGTCTCTAGGGTTTTCTATAGATAGTATCTTGTCATATGCAAATAGTGAAAGTTTTACTTCTTCCTTACCAATTAAGATGCCTTTTATTTCTTTTTCTTGTCTGATTGCTGTGACTAAGACTTCCAGTACTATGTTGAATAAAGTTGGTGAAAGTGGACATCCTTGTCTTGTTCCTGATCTTAGGGGAAAAGCTCCCAGTTTTTCACCATTGAGTATGATATTAGCTTTGGGTTTTTCATATATGGCCTTTATTATGTTGAGGTATATTCCCTCTAAACCCACTTTGTTGAAGGTTTTTGTCATAAATGGATGTTATACTTTGTCAAATACTTTTTCTGCATCTATTGAAATGATCATGTGTTTTTTATCCTTTCTCTCATTGGTGTGATATATCACATTGATTGATTTATGACTATTAAACCACACTTGCATCCTGGGAATAAATCCCATGTGATGGTGGTGAATTATTTTTTTAATGATCACTGTATTCAGTTTGCCAATATTTTGTGGAGGATTTTTATCTCTGTTTTCATCAGGACTATTGTATAGTTCTCTTTTTTTGTAGTGTCCTTCTTTGATGTCAGTGTCAGGGTAATGCTGGCCTCATAGAATGAATTTGGAAGCTTTCCTTCCTCTTCTATTTTTTGAAAGAGTTTGAGAAGAATATGTGTTAGTTCTTCTTTAAATGTCTGATAGAATTCACCTGTGAAGACTTCTGGTCCTGGATTTTTATTCCTTGGGAGTGTTTTGATTACTGATTCAATGTCATTGCTGGTAATAAGTCTGTTCAAATTTTCTGTTTCTTCCTGACTCAGTTTTGGGAGGTTATATGTTTTCAGGAATTTATCCATTTCTTCCAGGTTGTCCAATTTGTTGGCATGTAATTTTTCATAATCTTATCTTATTATCCTTTGTATTTCTGTGGTATTAGGTGTTATTTCTCCTCTTTCATTTCTGGTTTTGTTTATTTAAGTCCTCTGTCTTTTTTGTCATTGTTGTTATGAGTCTGGCTAAATGTTTATCAATTTTTTGATCTTTTCAAAGAACCAGGTCCTGTTTTCATTGATCTGTTCTATTTTATTTTTAGTTTCTATTATATTTATTTCTACTCTAATCTTTATTATTTTCTTCCTTCTACTGGTTTTGGATTTTGTTTTTTCTTCTTTTTCTAGCTCCTTTAGGTATAAAGGTAGGTTATTTATTTGAGATTTTTCTTGCTTCTTGAGGCCGGCCTCTTAGAGCAGCTTTTGCTGAATCCCAAAGATTTGGGACCATTGTGTTTTCATTTTCATTTGTTTTCATATTTTTTTTAATATCCTCTTTGATTTCTTGGTTGACCCGTTCATTGTTTAGTAGCACGTTATTTAACCTCCATGTATTTGTGTTCTTTCCAGATTTTTTTCTTGGGATTGATTTCTAGTTTTATAGCATTGTGGTTGGGAAAGATGCATGGTATGACTTTGGTCTTTTTGAATTTGTTGAGATTTATTTTGTAGCCTAATAATGTGATCTATTCTGGAGAATGCTCCATGTGTACTTGAAAAGAATGTGTATTCTGCTGTTTTAAGATGGAATGCTCTGAATATATCTGTTAGATCTGTCTGGTCCAATGTGTCATTTAAGCCACTATTTCATTGTTGATTTGTTTGGATGATCTATCCGTTGATCTAAGTAGGGTGTTAAAGTCTCCTACTATTATTGTATTACTATAAATTACTTCCTCTATGTTTGATACTAGCTGCTTTATGTACTTGGGTGCTCCCACCTTGGCTGCATAAATATTTACAATTGTTATAAGTTCCTGTTGAATTATTCCCTTTATGGTTATATAGTTATATAGTGTCCTTCTTTGTCTCTTGTTACAGTCTTTGTTTTAAAGTCTATTTTGTCTGATATAAGTATTGCTACCCTAGCTTTCTTTTCACTTCCATTTGCATGATAAATGCTTTCCCATCCCCTTGTTTTCAATATGCACGTGTCTTTAGATCTCAGATGAGTCTCTTTTAGGCAGTGTATAAATGTGTCTTGCTTTTTTATTCATTCCATTGCCCCATGTGTAGATTGGAGCATTTGGTCCCTTTACATTCAAAGCAATTATTGATAAGTATGTGTTTATTGCCATTTTGTTACTTGTTTTATGGTGGTTTTATTTTAATGTTCCTTTCTTTTGCTCTCTTGTTTCACAATTTGCTGGCTTTCTTTAGTGATATACTTGGATTCCTTCCTCTTTATTTTTTGCATATCTATTATCAGTTTTTGTTTTGTGGTTACCATTAGATTTATATCTAATGTCTTACATGTGCAGCACTCTATGTGAAGTTGGTGGTCCCTTAATTTTGAAGCCATTCTTTCTTCCTCCCTCACCCCATGGTCTAGACATAGTGTCATACATTACATCCTTTTATTTTGTGAATACCTTGACTGATTTTTATAGATATACTTAATTTTGCCGTTTCTGTGTTTCTTAAATTTTTTACTCCTGCTTATGGTCTTTACTTTCCACTCAACTAATCCCCTTTAATATTTCTTGTAGGGTTGGTTTAGTGGTCATGAATTCCTTTAACTTTTGTTTGAGAAACTCTTTATCTCTCCTTCTATTCTGAATGATAGCCTTGCTGGATAGAGTATTCTTCCCTGCAGGTTTTTTTTTTCTTTCAGCACTTTGAATATATCATTCACTCCCCTCTCACTGGCAAAGTTTCTACTAAAAATTAGCTGGTAGCTTTATGGGGTTTCCCTTATGTGTAACTATATTCTTTTGCTGCTTTTAAAATTCTCTATCACTAATTTTTGTCATTTTAATTACTACATGTCTTGGTGTGGATCTCCTTGGGTTGATTTTGCTGGGGGCTATCTATGCCTTCTGCATCTGGAAGTCTATTTCCTTCCCCAGATTTGGGGAGTTTTAAGCTATTACTTCTTCAAATAAATTTTCTGCTCGCTTTTCTCTCTCTTCTCCTTCTGGGATCTCTGTAATGCGAATGTTATTATGCTTGATGGTGTCAATTATTTGCATAAACCTATTTTTTTGGTTATTATTGTTTTCTCTCTACCATTCAGCTTGATTTCTTTCCATTACTCTGCCCTCCATGTTGCTGATCTGTTCTTCTGCTTCCTCTAGTCTAATTATTTATTCCCTCTAGTGTATATTTAATTTCAGTTACTGAGTTCTTCATCTCTGATTGGTTCTTTTTTATGTTTTCTATCTCTTTGTTAAGGCTGTCACTGAGGTCCTCCATGCTTTTCTCAAGTCCAGTGAGTATCTTGTGCGAAAATGTGCTGGGGCAAGATGCTCAGAATTAGCAAGGTTTGCACAGGTGTGTTGTGGGAGGGGACCTGGAGCCAAGACTTGGCTGGAGAGTGCATGTCTACAGGAGAACATGGGGCAGAGTGTGTTTTTTTAGCAAGTTAGGTAACAAGTATTAGCACTGTGCTAATCCCTGCAGGTGTCCATGTATCCAGGCTTGGGTGGGGGGTGGGAGTGGGGGTGACAATAGCACCTGCCCACTCCTTTGTTCCTGGAGAAGTTTCCCAGCACGTGCTCTGAGGTTAGTGAACAAATCTTCTTCCCATATACCCCAGGAAATTTTCAAACTGCTGTTTCTATGCTATATTTCTGCATATCTCTTTAATAGTGGGGACCCAGTTTCTTATCACCTTCCTGATAGGAGAGAGCCAGAGCCAAGCCTGCTGATTTTTTAAGTTCCAAGTGTTAAGCCCTGCTGATTATAAGAATTCACTAAATTCGGTCCCCCTGGTTTTCCAAGCCAAATGTTACGGGGATTCATCTTCCCATTCGGGTTCCCTGTGCCTGGGGCGCCTGGTACGAGGGTCTGTTTCTCTCACTTCTCCATTCCCACAGCATCCTTTCCCTCCTGCAAAGAGTCCTGTGGGTCCTTTTGGCACCCAACTGCACCTCTGTCCTTCCTACCCTCTTCAATGTGGCCTTTTCTCTACAATTAGCTACGAAGAGTCTATTCTACCAATTTTTTGGTTTTTGTCTGACTTATTTATACTGATGTGGGTGTAATCTAGCTGTAACCATGAAGGTGAGTTTAAGGGACTCCTACTCCTCCATCTTCTCTGGAAGTCAAAATACTACAGTTTTTCATGGTACTTGTGACTGAATTGGAAGAGTCAAAGTTACACAAAACAAGTTAGATGATTACAAGGTAAGAGCTACCCCAGGATAACTATGTCTGACATCCTTTGTGTAGGGGACAGCTGTTTTTGTTGTTGTTTGGTTTGGTTTGGTTTGGTTTGGTTTCCTAGCATCTATTTTCCATTCTTCAAGTAAAACAGCATACCAGAACACTCAAAGAGCCCCCTCTACTCTATTCTCAATCCATGTGGTTGCAGGGCCAGTGGTGTTTCCTGTAAGCATTCCCATCCCATTGGCTGCACTGATTGGTCCAAGTCTGGCTAAGAAGAATGAGGACCAGGATTTTGTTTGACTATTCAAAAAAAGAAACTCTTTCTTTCCTTCTGGATTTGAAGCAAAAAGGATGCAGAGAAGAGCAGCTGTAGTTATTTAGGCATCATGGAGTGTGGGTGGAAAAGGGAATAGTGGAGTCTGGAACTGCCAGGAACCACCAGGTGGAGCCTGAGCATGGTGCTTAGATAATATTAATTGTGTCATATCCAGCTATGCCAGAAAATTAATTTTCCCATACTTTCTTATTTTCTGTATTTTTGACAGTCTGACATTTGGGGCTTTGATCCTGGAGAGAAGTTTCCTCCTGGAACTAGTTAATTCACCCCTAAGGCCAGGTACCAGACATCTAGAGATCATCCTGATAGCCCAGAGTCTACTGAAATTAATAAAACTATCTAATCTTAAACTAAATCATTGTACCTCAAAGCAAATTGTATACTGCCTTGTCCTATATCATATAACCTACCTTGTTCCAGGTCATGGCAGACATCACCACGATCATGTATATACTCAGTTATGGAAAATATTTTTTATATTAGTTAAAATTTTGCAGCATTCATATGAAAGATTCATGGAAAACTAGTTTTCTGCCAGACAAACTATTTTGGTGTTGCTAACCAGTATAATTTTTTGTAGATTACTATGTGAATGCTTTATCAGTTCATCTAAGGATTAGGTGATGAGCAATAAGAACAAAGGAAAGTTTACTAACAAAAGTCATTTTAATTTTCAATTGGGTTAATAGACTGAAAGACCAGGGATATGCAGTAAAATGTCATTCAAATAATGAATCCAACATGGACTTTCATGACATTTTGATTGACAAAATAAAGTAACATGGGTCATTATACACAGCTAATTGAACAATCTAAAAAAGTATCAATTTTTTATTTAATTTATATAAACTTTTGTTAAGTATTTACTATGTATCAAGCACTGTGTTAGGTTTAGTATATAGGAAGAGACTGCATCTTCTCCCACACAAAAAATGTGATACAGAATAAATATTTTATTAGAAATCTTAATATAATGGTATGTAAGCACATAGGAGAGGTATCAAATGCAGCTTGGGTATAACTATTCAATGAACTATTATGCCATCATTAAATATGATGCTTAAGAGAATTCATGACAATATTAAAAATACTTATATATGTAAAGGAGAAAAGTAGGACACAAAATTATATCAAGATTCTTTTTTTAAGTAGGCTCCATGCCTAGTGTGGAGCTCAATGCAGGGCTTGAACTCATGATCCTGAGGTCAAGACCTGAGCTAGGATTAAGAGTTATGTGCTTAACCAACTGAGTCTCCCAGGTGCCCCTATATCAAGATTTTTATTTTCTTTATGAAAATCTAATCCAAAGATCTATAGAAAAGTACTAGAAGAAAATGCACTTAAGTTTTAATGCTGGTTGTCTCTAGGTAGTAGATTATGAGCTCTATTTTTTCTCTTCCTTTTCTTTTTTTTTTTTTAAGATTTTTATTTACTTATTTGACACACAGAGAGAGAAAGTATAAGCAGGGGGAGTAACAGAGGCAGAGGGAGAAACAGACTCCCCGCTGAGCAGGGAGCCCAACATGGAACTCGATCCCAGGACCCTGAGATCATGACCTGAACCAAAGGCAGACACTTTACCGACTGAGCCACCCAGGAGCCCTTCTCTTCCTTTTCTAAGCTTTATTTTCACACTGCCATGTTTCCTATTACTTTATAATTAAAAACACTTTAAAATTTATTATAAAATTTGATAAAACAGCAAAAAGTAGATAGAAGCGTAGAGTGAACTCCTATATATTTATATTCCACATTCAATGATTGTCAAGATTTTGCCCATTTGCTGTATCTACCCTTCATTTTTCTTCCCCAGAGTACATGTGTTCCTGTATAAAATTTACAGCAAATTCAAATCATCATATCATTTCATCTGAAGATATTTTGGTAAGAATCTCTTCTTTAAAGTGGACATCTTCTTACATAACCACAATGTCTTTGAAGCATGTATCAAGGGGAACCTGGTGGCTCAGTCAGTTAAGCACCAGGGTCCTGGGATCGAGCCCCAAATCGGGCTCCCTGCTCAGCGAGGAGCCTACTTCTCCCTCTCCCACTCCCCCCTGCTTGTATTCCCTCTCTCACTGTCTCTTTCTCTATAAAATAAATAAATTAAATATTTTTTAAAAATTAAAAAAATAAATGGAATTTAATACTGGAAGCCTGATTAGATTCAAGTTCAACATTTTTGGCAGGAATACTTTACAGGAAATGCTCTAAAAACGCTTGTGTTTAAAGTAAATATTTATCTCAACATGCTGAAATATTGTGGTCTCAAATCAAGATGATTTAATTAACCAGAATAAAAAAAAAGACACCGTTTTAGGTTGAAAGATTAAGCTGCAAAGTACAGATTGAGTACACCTGGATCAACATTCAGGGAAGACATCCAGAAGATTTTCACTGAACACTGCTACAGGCAGCAGCACACCACAGTGGTTAAGAATATGGGTTTGGGAATTGGACAGGATGGGTTTGGATCCTGACTGCCACTTACTGAGTGTGTGACTTTTGGTAAGTGAATTAACTTCCCCATTCCCTCATCAATCATAACAATATTACAGCTAGTCCTCAATAAATATTGACAGCTAGTATTGTTATTGCCTCTAAGTACAGGAAATACCACACTAAAAAAACTCTTGTCCATGTGCACAAAATGTCACATACAAGAATATTGATTACCCAAGCTTTGTAATAGGAAAAAGTTGAAAAAAATCTAAATGTTCATAAATTGGGAAGGGATATATAAAACATGACATACTCATATATTAGAATCCTATCCAGTAGTTACAAGACCTAGGTCTCTATTAATTTTGGATGGACCTCAAAATAGAATGTTGAGGGGAACCTGGGTGGATCAGTCAATTAAGCATCCGACTCTTGATTTGGGCTCAGGTCATGATCTCAGAGTAGTGAGATGGAGCCCTGCATCTCACTCTAGCACAGAGTCTGCTTGAGATTCATTCTCCTTCTCCCTCTGCCCCTCCCCCGACTCTCTCTCTCTCATGAGTGTACTCTAGATAGATAGATAGATAGATAGATAGATAGATAGATAGATAGAGAAATAAATAAATAAAATCCTTTAAAAACCCCAGAATGTTGAGTGAGAGATCAAGTTTGCAGACTGACACTTCACGATGATAGTATGAAAAAAACTATATACATGCAAAAGTCAATACTAGAAATTTTATACAGGAACACATGTGTATGCAATGAATATATTTTGAACTTGACTTTATAAATTTTAAATAATCACAGATCAACAGGGAGTTGTAAAAAAATAATATAGAAAGGTCTCATGTACCTGTGCTCCAGTTTCTGCCAATGATAACACATTGCATCAAAACAGGAAACTGACATTGATACAAGCCACAACTTTATTCAGATATCACTACATACACACTCACGTGTGTGTGTGTGTGTGTGTACGCTTCTGTGCAATTTTATCACATATGAAGATTCATGTAACCACCACCATAATCCAGATAAAGACCTGCTCCATCACCCAAAGATCTCTCATGCTATCCCTTTAAAGTCATACCCAATATGCTCCCAGACCATATCCCAAACCCCTGGCAAACACTCACCTGTTCTCCATCTCTATAATTTTTTCATTTCTAGAATGTTAAATAAATGGCACTAAATAGTATGTAGACCTTTTAAGACTTTTTCCATGCAGTGTAATTCCCTTGAAATCTATTCAGTTCAAATTCTTGCTTTGTGTATTGATAGTTTCTTTTTTAAAAATTCAATGAATTAACATATAAGGTATTATTTGTTTCAGAGGTAGAGGTCAGTGATTCATCAGTGTTATATAATACCCAGTGCTCATTACATCATGTATCCTCCTTAATGTCCATCACCCAGTTACCCTGTCCCCCATCAACAACCCTTAGTTTGTTTTCTGTTTTGTTTCTTAAATTCCACACATGCGTGAGATCATTGTAATTGTCTTTCCTGATTGACTCAGTTCACTTAGCATAATACCCTCTAGTTCCATCCACGTCATTGGAAATGGTAAGATTTCATTTTTTGATTGTATGTATATACCATTCATCTGTTGATGAACATCTGGGATCTTCCCATAGTTTGGTTATTGTGGATATTGCTGCTATAAACTTTGGGGTGTATGTACCCCTTTGGATCACTCCATTTGTATTTTGGGGGTAAATCCCTAAATTGCTGGGTTGTAGGGTAGCTCTATTTTCAAGTTTTTGAGGAACCGCCATACTGTTTTCCAGAGTGGCTGCACCAGCTTGCATTCCCACCAACAGTGTAGGAGAGTTCCTCTTTCTCTGCATCCTCACCAACATCTGTCATTTCCTAAGTGGTGAATTTTCGACATTCTGACTGGTGTGAGGTGGTATCTTATTGTGTTTTTGCTTTGTATTTCCCTGATGCCTAGTGATATTGAGAATTTTTTCAAGTGTCTGTTGGCCATTTGGATATCTTCTTTGGAGAAATGTCTGTTCATGTCTTCTGCCCATTTCTTGATTGGATTATTTGTTCTTTAGGTGTTGAGTTTGATAATTTCTTTACAGATTTTGGATACTAGACCTTTATCTGACAAGAAATTGGCAACTATTTTCTCCCATTCTGTCCGTTGTCTTTTGATTTTGTCGAATGTTTCCTTTGCTGTGCAGAAGTTTTTATCTTGATCAAGTCCCAAAAGTTCATTTTTGCCTTTGTTTCCCTTGCCTTTGGAGACATGTCTCGCAAGAAGTTGCTGTGGCCAAGGTCCCAGAGGTTGCTGCCTGTGTTCTCCTCAAGGATTTTGGTGGATTCCTGTCTACATTTAGGTCTTTCTTTTCTTTTTTTCTTTTTTTCTTTTTTTTAGTTTCTTTTCATGTATGGTGTAAGGAAATGGTTCAGTTTCATTCTTCTGCATGTGGTTGTCCAATTTTCCCAACACCATTTGTTGAAGAGACTATCTTTTTTCCATTGGATATTCTTTCCTGCTTTGTTGAAGATTAGTTGACCATAAAGTTGAGGGTTGATTTCTGGGTTCTCTATTCTGTTCCATTGATTTATGTGCCGGTTTTTGTGCCAGTACTATACTGTCTTGATGATTACAGCTTTGTAATAGAGCTTGAAGTTTGGAATTGTGATTCCACCAACTTTGGTTTTCTTTTTCAACATTCCTCTGGTTATTCAGGGTCTTTTCTGGTTCCATACAAATTTTAGGATTGTTTGCTCCAGCTCCAGGAAAAATGTCCATGGCATCTGGATAGGAATTGCATTAAATGTGTAGGTTGCTCTAGGCATCATAGACATTTTAACAATATTTATTCTTCCAATACATTGGCATGGAACATTTTTCTATTTCTTTCTGTCTTCCTCAATTTCTTTCATGAGTGTTCTGTAGTTTTCTGAGTACAGATTCTTTACCTCTTTGGTTAGGTTTATTCCTAGGTATCTGATATGGTTTTTGGTGCAATTGTAAGTAGGATCAATTCTTTAATTTCTCTTTCTTCTGACTCATTGTTAGTGTATAGAAATGCAACTGATTTCTGTGCACTGATTTTATATCCTGCCACTTTGCTGAATTCCTGTATGAGTTCTAGCAATTCTGGAGTGGAATCTTTTGGGTTTTGCACATAGAATATCATGTCATCTGCAAAGAGTGAGAGTTTGACTTCTTTGCTGATTTGGATGTCTTTTATTTCTTTTTGTTGTCTGAGTGCTGAGGCTAGGACTTCCAGTACTATGTTGAATAACAGTGGTGAGAGAGGCATCCCTGCCATGTTCCTTACCTTAGAGGAAAACTCTCAGTTTTTCCCCATTAAGAATGATATTTGCGGGCGCCTGGGTGGCTCAGTGTGTTAAAGCCTCTGCTTTCAGCTCAGGTCATGATCTCAGAGTCCTGGGATCGAGGCCCCCATCGGGCTCTCTGCTCAGCAGGGAGCCTGCTTCCCCTTCTCTCTCTGACTGCCTCTCTGCCTCCTTGTGATCTCTCTCCCTCTGTGAAATAAATAAATAAAATCTTTTTAAAAAATTTAATAAAAAAAAAGAATGATATTTGCTGTGGGCTTTTTGTATATTGCTTTCATGATATTGAGGTATGTTCCCTCTATTCCTACAATGCAGAGAATTTTTATCAAGAAAGGATGCTGTACTTTCTCAGATCCTTTTCCTGTATCTATTGAGAGGATCATATGGTTATTGTCCTTTCTTTTAATGTAGTGTATCACATTGATTGATTTGCAGATGTTGAACTCATCTTGCAGCCTGGGAATAAATCCCACTTGCTCATGGTGAATAATCCTTTTAATCATGTTGGCTAGTATTTTGGTGAGAATTTTTGCACCCATGTTCATCAGCGATATTGGTGTGTAATTCTCCTTTTTGGTGGAGACTTTGGTTTTGACATCAAGTTGATGCTGGCCTCATAGAACTAGCTTGAAAGTTTTCCTTCCATTTCTGTTTTTTGAAATGGCTTCAGAAGAATAGGTATTAATTCTTCTTTAAATGTTTGGTTAAATTCCCCTAGGAAGCCATGCAGCCCTGGACTCTTGTTTTTGGGAGATTTTTGATTACTGCTTCAATTTCCTTGCTGATTATGAATGTGTGCAGGTTTTCTATTTCTTCCTATTTCAGTTTTGGTAGTTTATGTTTCTAGGAATGCATCCATTTCTTCCAGATTGCCTAATTTGTTGGCATATAGTTACTCATAATATGTTCTGATAATTGTTTGTATTTTTTCAGTATTGGTTGTAATGTCTCTTCTTTCATTCATGATTTTATTTGTTTGGGTCCTTTCTCTTTTCTTTTTGGCCAGGTGTTTATCAATCTTATTAATTCTTTCAAAGAGCCAGTTCCGGGGTGTCTGTGTGGCTCAGTGGGTTAAGCCTCTGCCTTCAGCTCAGGTCATGATCTCAGGGTCCTGAGATTGAGCCCCACATTGGGCTCTCTGCTCAGCAGGGAGCCTGCTTCCCCCTCTCCCTCTGCCTGCCTCTCTGCCTACTCATGATCTTTCTCTCTCTCTCTGTGTCAAATAAATAAATAAAATCTTTAAAAAAAAAAGCCAGTTCCTAATTTCATTGATCTATTCTACTGTTCTTTTGGTTTCTATCTCATTGATTTCTGCTCTAATCATTATTAATTCTCTTCTTCTGCTAGGCTTAAGCTTTATTTGCTGTTCTTTCTCCAGCTCCTTGAGATATAAGGTTAGGTTGTGTTTTTGAGACCTTTCTTGTTTCTTGAGAAAGGCTTGTGTTGTTATGTACTTCCCTCTTAAGACTGCCTTTGGAATGGCTTTGAACAGTTGTGTGTGTGTGTGTGTTTTGTTGTTTTTTTGTTTTTTTATTTTTATTTATTTATTTTTTTTTTTGAGACAGAGAGAGATAGTGCATGCACACAAGCAGGAGGAGGGTCAGAGAAAGAGGGAGAAGCAGACTCTCTGCTGAGCAGGGAGTCCAATGTAGTGCTCAATCCCAGGACCCTGAGATAATGGTCTGAGTCAAAGGCAGACACTTAACTGACTGAGCCACCCAGGTGTCCCTGAACAGTTGTTTTCATTTTCACTAGTTTCCATGAATTTTTTTTCATTTTTCTTTAATTTCCTGGTTGACCCATTCATTCTTTAGTAGGATGCTCTTTAGCCTCCATGTATTTGAGTTCTTTCCAAATTTTCTCTTGTGATTGAGTTCAAGTTTCAAAGCCTTGTGGTCTGAAAATATGCAGGGAATGATCCCAATCTTTTGGTATGGGATCCAGTATGTGATCTATTTGTGATCCAGTATGTGATCTATCCTGGAGAATGTTGCATATATACTTGAGAAGAATGTGTATTCTGTTGCTTTGGGATGGAATTCTCTGAATATGTCAGTGAAGTCCATCTGGTCCAGTGTGGCATTCAAAGCCTTTGTTTTCTTGTTGATCTTCTGCTTGGATGATCTGTCCATTCTAGTGCATAGGGTGTTAAAGTTCCCTACCATTATTGTATTATTATCAATGTGTTTCTTTAATTTTGTTATTAATTGGTTTATATAACTGGCTGCTCCCATAGGGGCATAAATATTTACAATTTTTAGGTCTTCTTGTTGCCTTTAATCATGATGTAGTATCCTTTCTCATCTTTTATTACAGTCTCTAGTTTAAAATCTAATTTGTCTGATATAAGGATTGCTATCCCATCTTTATTTTGATGTCCATTAGCATGATAAATGGTTTTTCCACACCCTCACTTTCAATCTGGAGGTGTCTTTGGGTCTAAAACGAGTCTCTTGCAAGAGTATATCAATGGGTCTTGCTTTTTTTTATCCAATCTGATACCCTGTGTCTTTTGATTGCAGCATTTAGTTCATTTACATTCAGAGTAACTACTGAAAGATTTGAATTTAGTGACATTGTATTACCTGTAAAGTCACTATTTCCGTGTATTGTCTCTATTCCTTTCTGGTCTATATTACTTTGGGGCTCTCTCTTCACTTAAAGGATCCCCTTTAATATTTTTTATAGGGCTGGTGTAGTGATCACACATTGTTTTAGTTTCTATTTGTCCTGGAAGCTCTTTATCTCTCTTCCTATTTTGAATGACATCCTTGCTGGGTAAAGTATTCTTGGCTGCATATTTTTCTCATTTTGCAGCTTGAATATATCATGCCAGTGTTTTTTGGCCTGCCAGGTCTCTGTGGATAGGTCTGCTCCTGATCTAATGTTTCTACCCTTGTAGGTTACAGATCTCTTGTCCCAAGGTCTATCCTGTTTACAGAATTTTCTTTGACTCTGAGATTTACAAGTTTTACTATTATATGTCAATGTGTTGGCCCATTTTTATTGATTTTGAGGAGGGTTCTCTGTGCCTCCTGGACTTGAATGCCTGTATCCTTCCCCAGATTAGGGAAGTTCTCTGCTATAATTTGCTCCAATTTCCTTCTGCCCCCCCCCTTCCTCTTCTTCTGGGAGCCCAATTATTCAAATATTGTTTCACTTTATGTTATCACTTATCTCTCAAATTCTACCCTTATGATCCAGTAGTTGTTTATCTCTCTTTTTCTCACTTCTTTATTCTCCATCATTTTGTCTTCTGTATCACTCTCTCTTCTGCTTCATTTATCCTAGCAGTTAGAGCTTCCTTTTTTTAAAAGATTTTATTTATTTATTTTACACAGAGAGAGAGAGAGAGAGATTACAAGTAGGCAGAGAGGCAGGCAGAGAGAAAGGAGGAAGCAGTCTCCCTGCTGAGCAGGCAGCCCAATGCGGGGCTTGATCCCAGGACCCTGAGATCATAACCTGAGCCAAAGACAGAGGCTTTAACCCACTGAGCCACCCAGGCACCCCTAGAGCTTCCATATTTTATTGCATGTCATTACTAGTCTTTTTTACTTTGACTTGATTAGATTTTAGTTCTTTTATTTCTCCAGAAAGGGATTTTCTAGTGTCTTCTATGTTTTTTTCAAGTCCACCTAGTATCTTCATAATTGTCATTCTGAATTCTAGTTCTGACATCTTAGTTATATTCATACTGATTAGGTCCCTGGAAGTCAGCACTGCCTCGTGTTCTCTTTTCTGAGGTGAGTTTTTCTGTCTTGTCATTCTGTCCAGAGAAGAATAGATGAACAAGAGGACAAAATACTAATGTGGCAACAACAACACCCAAGAAATATACATTAAACAAATCAGAAGAGTCCCCAAACTGAAAAATAAAATAAAATAAAAAAAGAATATAATCATACAGGTGAATAGAACAGAGATCCTGTGTGTATTTTGGTCTGTTTTTTAGAAAACTAGATCACAAAATTGTAAAGAAAGAAGAACTTATAGATATACACAAAAATAAAATTAAATGCATTAAAAGGATAGAATGTAACTGTAAAGATGAAAATTTAAAAGGATTTTACCAAGAAGAACAAGAAGGAAAAAAGAGAGAGAGAGAGAATATGACCAGATAGGTGAAGAGAACACAGCAATATACTAGATTCTGGGTGTATTTTGATCTGTTTGTTAGAAGATGCTGCATCCTAAAATTGAAAAGAAAAAAAAATCTTACATAAATATACGAAAATAAAATAAATACAATGAAAGGATAGAATGTAATTGTAATTTAATGACAATTAAAACAGATTTTAAAAAAGAGTTAATAAAACAAGAAATTGGTTGAAAAAGGAAAAAGAAAAAAATTGAAAAACTAAAAAATCATGGGGAAAAACATGAATTCTGTACACTGTTTTCCCCTAGAGCTGGAGTTTTATAGTTCTGTGTGATTGGTAAACTTGGTCTTAGCTGGATGTTCTTGTGGATCTTCTGGGGGAGGAAGCAGTTGCACTGATTCTCAGGTGTCTTTGCCCCAGGTGAAACTGCACCATTCTTGCCAGGAGACCAGGCTAAGTAAGTCTCTGGATTTCTCTATGTGGCTTTTGTTCCCTGAAGGCTTTCTGAGCCACTTTAGTGGATGGTAATGAAAATGGCAGCCTCTCAATCTCTGGCCCCAAAGCCAAATACTTGCACCTTCACCCCACTCCTCAGTGCTATGCCCTCAGGGAGAAGCAGTCCATCTCTCCTGTCTTCCTGGTCTCCAGTTGCACTCCGTGCTCACTCTATCTGTGACCAAGCATTTCTATCTCAGGCATGCCACCCCGTTTGGAGTCTCCAAACCCTGCAAACTCCTCGTCTGGGGGGAGGTAAAGGGGTGTCCAGGTGGTTCTGCCGCTTGCTGGGTCCCTGCTCAGAGAACAGTTGCCTGACTGTGCCACAGTTCATGGTTTATGGCAACACGAAGCTGATAGCCCTTTCCTGGGCTCGCTGATTGCAACTGGCTTCCCTGCTCTGATGCCCAGGGACTCTGCCACACTCAAGCAACCCCGTTCTTTCTGTGAACCCAGGGATCCTGAGACCACACTGTCCCACCTAGGATTCTGACCCCCTTAGCCACCTGAGCACCTTTCAGGCAGGGAAGTCCTTCATCCGGAGCAGACTTCTAAAAGTTCCAATTTTGGGGCACCTGGGTGGCTTCATCGGTTAAGCATCCACCTTTGCTCAAGTTCTGATCCCAGAGTCCTGGGATCGAACCCTGAGTAAGGTTCCCTGCCCCGCAGGGAGCCTGCTTATCCCACTGCCTCCGCCTCCCTCTCTCTCTGTCTCTCATGAATAAATAAATAAAATCTAAAAAAAAAATAAGAGTTCCATTTTGTGCTCCACCACTACATCGCTTTCTAGTAGCTGGCTTATGGAGGCTCCCTCCCTGATGTGGTTTATTTTCCCATATATCACCTCAGATTCACTTCTCCAGACCTCCTACCTTGAGAAAAGTGATCATTTTTCTATTTATAGAGTTGCAGCAATTCTTTTTTAGATCTCCAGTTGAGTTTGCAGGTGTTAAGAATGATTTAAGAATTATCTAGTTGAATTCCTGGGACCAGAAGAAACTAAGTTTTCCTACTCTTTCAACATCTTGGATTCTCTGATAGTTTGTTTCTTTTTATTGCTATGTAGAATTCCATGATAAGGATGACCATACATTGGGTAAGCATTTGCTCATTAAAGGAAATTTGGGTTGTTTCCAGTTTTGGGGTATTGCAGATAAGACTATGAACATTCCTGTATAGGTTCCTTTGTGAAAGTTCCTTTTCATTTCTCTGGAGTAAATGTTTAAGCATACATTTGGTGTGTTGTGGGTAAGTGATGTTTAGTTTCATAAGGAATTGACAGACATATTTTCTAGACTGAGTGTTTCACCCTATATTCTGATCTGCAATGTCTGAAAGATCCAGTTTCTGTATTTTCACCAGCATTTGATGTTATCACTATTTTTTAATTTTAGTCACTCAATAGTCTAATAGGTGTGTAGTGGTACCTAATTGCGATTTTAATTTGTGTTCCCACTATGGCTAATGATGACGAATATCTTTCCTATGTATCTAATGGATATTCTAAGAATGATCTCTTAGAATCTTCCAAAATTTAAAGCAATATTACTTCTGAGGAAGGTGAGAGGGAACTGGGATTAATGATGAGTATAAAGAGGGACTTCAAATGTATCTATAATGCACCATATATTAGAAGAAGAATGAATTCATGTAGTATTTATATGATTAACCATTAGCTAAACTAAAACAAAAAAATCACAGAATGAAAAACAGCAGCAGTACTTTATCGTGAAAAGAACTCAGACTTCAAATCAGATAGAGTTGGCTTTGAATTCTGACGTCCTTACCAGGTGTGAGGTTTTAGTAGCTGATTTTAACCCCTCCCAGTCTTACTTCTCTTACCTATAAAGTAATGGTACTAGTACTTACCTCATAAGATTGTTCTGAGAATTTAGTTAAGTTAGATAATATATTAAGAGGGCTTAGATACCATGTGACAGAAACGATTTGTCCAGTAAATAGCCAGCCACTGTTCGTACTAAGATGGAGACTTAATTATTTTCTTTAAAGCTTAATTTATTTAGATTTGACTCCTCTTAACCTCCCTTAAATAGACTAGTGCTCATTTTCAGAAATAGTGTTATGCTATAACATGCTTAGTGATCTCATTCCATGCTTCCTAAATGAGTAATAGATTGTACCTATAAGTTGTACAAAGTTAATACTAGCAAATCCCTAGTAAACTCTTTTCCTTGAGGTCCTCAAAATTTATAAAACTGTCTATATTGCTTAACAAAGCTTTTTCTACATTTTTGTGATTATCAGACCAAGTCAGCAACAGAAAGTCTATAATCTTAACCAGAGTATAGAGCAATCGTTCATCCCTAAGAACGCCCAAACAGGTTTGAACAGGTCAGTTTCTCTGGCAACTTCACATTCCAAGATAAAAATCTAATCCAGATACTCAAAAGGAAACTCCAGTTCTCTGCACTAGGTGTTAAGTGAAGGTGCCATGTTACCAAAATTATATGCTAGGTCTTGAGTTTGAGTTAGTCTACTTTAGCATAGTTAGGTTTCTTTGCCACTAGAGATGACTACTCTGTCATTGACGACAACAATTTTTCAGGCACCAGCACGTTGCATTTACAGGGAATTCAATTTAAGTGTAATGTGTCAAATATGTCCATTGACCTGAACAAATATGAAGAAGTGATCACATGTCTAGAAACGTTAATAGGGGTGAACATGGAGAATCTTATTCTGCAACAAGGGAAGCAGAATAAGGAAGGAACAAGTATAAAGAGAACGAAGCATATGAGGAATATGTGATGCTCACCCTACTTAGAATACCACCACCGAGGGGTGCCTGGGTGGCTCAGTTGGTTAAGCGGCTGTCTTTGACTCAGGTCATGATCCCAGGGTCCTGTAATTGAGTACCGCATCAGTCTCCCTGCTCAGCGGGGAGCCTGCTTCTCCCTCTCCTGCTTGTGTTCTCTCTCTCGCTGTCTCTGTCAAATAAATAAATAACATCTTTAAAAAAAAAAAAAGAATATCACCAATGAAAAAATATAAGGGAACATAAATTTCAATGTTCTGTGTGTTGTAAAATAATATCACTTTTTATAAATTGAAAGAGTAATGCATTTATTTCGGGTAAAAAAACAAACAGAAATGTATAACGTGAGAAAAGTTTAGAAAATCTGGCCAGGATCACAAAGCTAAGTCTTCTTAAAGTGAAGACTAGAATGCAGGCCTTCTAATTCATGGGTCAGTATGCTTCCCACTAGCTTCTATATCCCATGATATAACTATATTCATTATGGCACATTTAACTCTGCGCACCCCAGGCCACTCATCATTACACTAAGGGGGGCGGTAACAAATCTGAAGGTAGTCACTGGTGTCTTAAGGCTATTGTTAATATTCTGCAAGAGAACAGTGACACTGTTATTTCAAAACAGCGATGCTGATGATTTCAGGGTGTGCCACAACAGTTACCGGGACACACGCCGGACAGTCACCTGTCCACGCTGAACACAGAGAGTACGTGCTCTGCCTGGCAACAGTCAGAGCGACAGCCAAAGTAAGCAGCAAAGTGCATTCGGTGGGCTCTCCTGCTGGAAAGGTTGGAAACCACCGGAATCCATTGCTATGCTGCATTAGGAGGAGAGTTAACTCCCTGCTCAGTCCTCTCTTGCTGTCTACACCTTATTTGAAAGCCAGGTCGGCTGATGAGTTGGAGTTTGAAGAGGGTTGATGGCTTCAACTGGGAGTTAGTTGTAAGTGAAGATGTCGGCTAGACTCATGAAGACTGTAACACAGATAAGAAATAATCCCAAGAAGTAGAAGAAACAGATCTCAAGCCTCTAGGCCAATGGAAGAGGCAGGACTCAGGTTTAGTCTGACTAGATTCTATTTTCATGCCTATAAACTCACATATTTTTATTTTAAACTTGTTTGTTAAGCTTCAAGGCCTGAAACAGCTTGTGACAAAAGCTTCATGCTGTTCCTCACGCTGCTGTTGGGGGATTTGGCCGTGAAACATATCCCTTTTTAATCTTTCATTAGAGATTTAAATTTATCACTGCCCCTGCAAGTCGCATGTTTCTTTTCAGTAGCAAGTTATTCCATCAGATTTTAATCACGATGTCAAAGTAACTGAATATCTTATTTAGGTTAGACATACATAAATTTTGAATTTAATCAAATTTTATGCATTTTATCTAGATAATTCAAGTGATTCCTAAATTAAAACTTCTGCTGCTCTGACCATTTATTTTCTTTTGGTGATGACAGATCACTCGGAGGTCAGGAGCTTACACAGTGACGGCTGGATACTGCTGTCAGGCATATTTCCCACCCCCCTAAATCATGGGAAAAGCAAAACTCAAACCTGCTTAGTTATTTTTTAAAAAACTGTTTAGATGGGCGCCTGGGTGGCTCAGTGGGTTAAAGCCCCTGCCTTCGGCTCAGGTCATGATCCCAGGGTCCTGGGATCGAGGCCCACGTCGGGCTCTCTGCTCAGCAGGGAGCCTGCTTCCTCCTCTCTCCTCTCTCTCTCTGCTTGCCTCTCTGCCTACTTGTAATCTCTCTCTCTGTGTCAAATAAATAAATAAAATCTTTAAAAAAAAAAAAAAATAAATAAAAAACTGTTTAGGGGCACTGAACTCTTATTAAAAAGTCATCCATTAATAGTCAAATTCTGAGTGTAATGACAGTCTCAGAAAACACAAGAATGAATGAATCTTACAACATTGTGTGGAGCAAACAAATGAGACAAAAAATATATCTCATAATGATTCCATTTATGTAAAGTAAAAAATGGGCAACATTAGTCTTTGTTGTTAGAAGCTGGGTAATGTTTTCCTTTGGGATGGAGAGGTGGGACAGTGATTGAGAGGAGGTGTGGAGACATCTTCTGGGGTGCTTATAATATCGTACTTCTGGACCTTGGTGTGGTTACATAGCCATGTTCACTTAGTGAACATGTCTTGAGTGTAAAAGCATCATTTTTGTACTTTTTTGCATGTATATTGTACTTTAATAAAACTTATTTTAAATTACCTATTTTTAAACATTATTTAAACAAATTATTCAAAAATTATTTAAACAAAATTATCAATTTTTAAACATTAATTTTTTAAATATTTTATTTATTTATTTGGCAGAGTGAGAGATTACAAGTAGGCAGACAGGCAGGCAGACAGAGGAGGAAGCAGGCTCCCCACTGAGCAGGGAGCCTGATGCGGGGCTCGATCCCAGGACCCTGAGATCATGACCTGAGCCGAAGGCAGAGGCTTTAACCCACTGAGCCACCCAGGCGCCCCATCTGTGTTCTTTTTAAAACTATCTGGGTTAATAGACTTTGCATTGCTTCTTTCAATAATGTAGGGTATCCACATTATCTTTTTAAAAATCTCTAATAATCTTCAGTAAAATTAAGTATTATTTTGTAATATAACCCATAGACACAGTTTTATCATACACATTATAGTGGATATATGTTTAGTTTTATATACGTTATTTATACAATATACCTCTTATTATAGTATAGATCTTTTATACAATTTGTAATAAAATTTATGTAATAAAGAGTCTTTGTGTACCTGTCAGTGAGCAAACATCAAGGACAGAAAATTAAACTTGGAAATAGAAGACTGTAAGAATCAACAGTAAGTAGCTGAGGTGAGGTAACAACTTATATAATCAAGTTATAAAAGTTTGTAAAAGTGCAGCTAATGAGATTATGCTAAAGTGTTGTCCCTATTGTATGTAGAAGCCTAAGGAAGTTCCCAAACTGAGGGGTAAAATTTAATTTAAGCAAGATACACTATGATCTTGCAATTTGTTGCATAGGGTAGGGAAGCCTTGATAAAAAAGAAAGCAAAAAAGCAAAAACTCAGCCATTGTTTATTTAGTACTGGGTATTCCACCTACGCTCTACACATAGACGAAGACACACACACACACACACGTGTTAAAAAGTCAAAGGGTTTTCAGGGAGTTCCAACAGAGGCTGCCTAGCACGGGTTGGGTGGAAACTGCCTGGCTGTGCCCTGCAGGAGTGCCTCTATGGAAGACAATGTCTGAAAGCTTCTGCTTTGTAATTGTTGGCCACCTTGATAGTCCAGTTTTTGAAATGGAGTTTTTGCCAGCTGGAAAAGCAGAATCCAATGAAGATCATCATCATCTGAACTGTTCCATCACTCACGCTGCTCTCAACCCCAGAGATAAGAACATGCGGCTGCCCAACAATACAGACTTGAAAACTGTGGACAAATTCAAGGAGTGGTTTGTTTCAGCATTTGTTCCTGCAGGTCATGTGCAATTTATTATGCTTCGTGACAGAAGACAAGAAGATGGAATAAAGAACTTCTTTACTGATGACTGTGATTTATACATGAAGTTTGCAATGAATCCACCATATGAACCCAATTCTCCTGTTTGATCAAGCGCATTTGACAGAAAAGTTCAGTTTCTTGGGAAGAAATACCTTTTAAGTTGAATGCAGAAAAATTTGGAAATAAACAATGTTGCTACAATGGGGTATTGTCAGGAATGTGTACGTTGTAAGTAACTTGACTAAATAGCCTGGAAAAGTTTAAGGAAGAAGTCCAGGGGTGCCTAGGTGGCTCAGTTGGTTAAGTGGCTGACTTTTGGTTCCAGCTCAGGTCATGATCTCAGGGTTTATAAATGGAGCCCCTTGGTGGGCTCCACGCTCAGAGGGGAGTCTGATTGAGAGTCTCTCTCTCCCTCTTTCTCTACCCCTCCCCCAGCTCACATGCATGCTCTCTCTGTCAAATAAATAAATCTCAAAAAAAAAAAAGTCAAATGGTTTTACAAAACTTATAATGTTGGACAACCAGTGCCGGCCTTACTCTCTCTACTCTCAATTTCTGCTTCCCCAAGGCAACTACCTTCAACTCTTAGTTGTTTCTTCTGATACTTAAGTCCTTATTTCTGAACATGTGTCTTCAGCTATTTCTTGATCTTTTTCAAGTTTTTTTTTAAGATTTTATTTATTTATTTATTTATTTATTTATTTATTTGAGAGCTAGAACGAGAGCAAGGGAGATTGAATGAGGGGAGGGGCAGAGAGAGAAGCAGACTCCCCTAGGAGCAGGGAGCCGGATGTGGGACTTGATCCTAGGACCCTGGGATCATGACCTGAGCTGAAGGCAGACTCTTAACTGACTAAGCCACCCAGGCAGCTGATCTTTTTCAGTTTAAACACCATCCCTTAACCATCTACTATGGAAAATAATTTAATTCCATTACAACTCCTCCACAACACACATACACTTCCCTTCCCCTCATCCTCCTAGCTCCAGTTATCATAATATTTGATTAGACCATTATTTGGTATTTACACTCATTCTGAGCCATGTAGTATACATATTAACATTTCTTTTGTATTACAACTTAAAATTTTCCCCTGGATTTAATCAATGTCTTATTTTTCCTCTGTTTAAGAAACAGTCACTAGTTTCTCACAAAACTTTTCACTAGAAGTACATATATACAGCTCCCAAAGTCTTTAATTTTAATTTTTATTTATTTATTTGAGAGAGAGAGAGAGAGAGAGCACAAGCCAGGGGAGGGGCAGAGGGAAAGGGGGAGGGAGAAGTGGATTCCAACATTGAGTAGGGAGCCTGATGCTGTACTCAATCCCAGGTCCCCAGGATCCTGACCTGAACCAAAGGCAGACACTTAACCAAGTGAGCCTCACAGGCACCACTCAAAATCCTAAAATAAATCAGATAATCTAGTGTGTATGCATATGTGGGGAGTGAGGGAGAGCTTGCTTTCCCTCCTGAAGTACTCTGTCCTGATTCAGACTCTAGAGTGATGCACAGCAGATTCCTTGGGATTTTTGTTCTACCATCAGTCATGGAATTCTTATTTTTCTCTTCTGTCTTGGTGACTCCCTGGTCTTCTACTTCTCATGATTAAATATTTCTTGAATAACTGCCTCATTTTCCAGGAGTACATCTTTCAATAACTTTCTGAGAAATGGAGCATTGTCTAGAAAATTATTTCTCAGTTCTCGGAAATAATCTTGTATTATATCTCAAATTCTTTCTTTCCTCCTATTTTCTGTTCTTTCTTTCTGTAAATTCTATTATTTGATATTAAGTGTCCTGGCCTGGGGCACCTGGGTGGCTCAGTTGGTTAAGTGTCTGACTTCAACTCAGGTCATGATCTCAGGGTTCTGGGATCGAGCCCCACATCAGCCTCCAGGGTCAGTGGGGACTCTGCTTCTCCCTCTCCTTCTGCCCCTCCCCCCCACTCATGCACTCTCTCTCTCTCTCTCTCAGATAAATAAATACAATTGTAAAAAAAACAAATGTCCTGGTCTGATCCTCTAATTTAATTTTTTCCTACTTTTTTCCATTTTTGTTGTCTTTTCACTCTACTTTCTGGAAAGCGTCTTAATCTTCATGTTCCAACCTTTCTGTAGAATTTTTTCCCCTATCATATTAAAATTTTCTTATCTCTCTGAGGACACAAAGATATTAATTATAATGATTTTAAAAAGTTCTCTTCTGCTTCCTACATTGTCACTGTTTTGGTTTTTGTCTTAGGTGTTAGAGAGTCTCCTAAAATGTTTGACAATCTCAGGCCGTCCAGTGATATTTAGGACAGAAAGACTGAAAAACCGACTGGAAGCTGTGTATTGGGCACTGAGCCTTGTTGACTCATGGGTTTTACTGTAATGTGACCTATCAGAGCTTTGACTATTTTTGTTAGGGGGATCCCCAGCTGTCAGTATCTATAGGAAAACTGATTATCAATTTATAAGCAGATCAGTAGGAAGGAGGCTGGGTGTCCCACTGGTCTGGACATAGATGTCCCATTAATCTCCCTATAGTCCCCAAATATGCCCGTCCTTGAGAACAGAGTCCCTTTGCCTTTAACTCACTCTAGTGAAAAGCCACTCCATTCCATAAGGAAGGGATGGCATGGGGGGCAGAGCAGGGTGTCATCTGGCTGCAAGGGCTGAAGGAGGATATTTAGGAGTCTGATTAATTTTTAAACCATGTTTAATCAATTCTTTTTCAGATTTCTGCCTCGAGAGGAAGCTTGCTTTTTCCCCATCCTAACCTCAAGCATTAAGTTTTAAGCTTTCTAAGGTTTAATGACTACCATTCCTCCATCTGCTCTCCAGTTTACAAATATTTGTCGATCATCCTAGCAACCTCATTTCTTTCTTTCTTTTGTTCATTCGGTCATTCCTTTTTTTGGCCCCAGGGAGTTTTTGTACTTGCAGTTCTCTTCACCTGTAAAGTGAATGTCTTTAGCCTTTATCTTGAAAGGTTAGGGAAAAAATATTGAGATATAATACACATACCATACAGTTACCTTATTTAAAATATATAAATACTATATGTCAATTACATCTCAATAAAACTAGAAAAAAATAAGTAAATACTGCAATAGAGTTGAGCAACCATCACCACAAGCAATTTTAGAACATTTCATTAGCCCAAAAAGAAACCATATAACCATTATCAGTCATTCCTCATTTCTCTGTTTCTCCCCCACAATCCACCAACCTAGTCATAGACACCATAATCTACTATCTGTTACTACAAATTTGCCCATTCCAGATATTTCATGTAAATGGAATCATAAATTATAGATGGAATTGTAATTGGCTTCCTTAGTGTAATGTTTTCAGGTTTCATCCATGTAATAACATATAGCAGTACTAGTACTACACTCCTCTTTGCAGCTGTATAATATTCCATTGTGTGTATATGAACACTTTACATTTTGTTTATCCATTCATTGTTTGATGGATATTTGGGTTGTATCTACTTTTTGGCTATTATGAATAATGTTGCTATGAACATTTATGTACAAGTTTTTGTATGCACGTATGTTTTCATTTCTCTGGTATATATCTAGGAATAGAATGGCTTAGGTCATATGTTAAATGTGTTTACCCTTTTGAGAAACTTCCATATTGCTTTGTAAAGCAGCATACCACTTTACATTCTCACCAGCACCATTTTACCTTCCCACCAGCAATAGATAAGGGTTCTAATTTCTCCACATCCTTGTCAACACTTGTTATTATCTGTCATTTTGATTACAACCATCCTAGTGAGTGTGAAATGAAACCACACTATGGTTTCGACTTGCATTTACCTGGTTAATCATTCTAAGTTTCTTTTCATGATTTTATTGGCCATTTTGTATATCTTCTTTGGGTAAATGTCTATTCAAATTCTTTTCCTATTTTCAAATTGGTTTAGTTCTTTTTTATTATTGAATTTTAAAATTTCTTTATATATGCTAGATACAAGTCCCTTATCAGGTATACAATTTGCAGGTATTTTCTCCCATCCTGTGAGTTGTCCTTTCACTCATTTGATGGTATCTTTTGTAGCACAAATGTTTTTAACTTTGATTAAGTCCAATTTATCTATTTCTTCTTTTATTGCTTGTGCTTTTGTATCACATCTAAGAAACCATTGCCTAATTCAAGGTTATAAAGATTTACCCCCTGTGTTTTTTTAAAACGATTTACTTGTTTATTTATTTGAGAGAGAGTGAGCAGGAGGGGGAGGGGCAGAAGGAGAGAGAGCTCAGGTAGACTCTGCACTGAGCATGAGCCCATGTGGGGCTTGATCTCACAACCACGGGATCACAGCCTAAGCCAAAACCAAGAGTTGGACAATTAACCAACTGCGTCACCCACCCCTACCCCTCAAAGTTTTTTAAAGAGTTGCATAGTTTTACCTCTTAAATTTATATCTTTGATCTGTTTCAAGTTAATTTTTGTATATGCTGAGATGAGGGGAGAAATATGAACCTTTTGAATGAGGAATATCACACCTAAAATGCCAACTAAAACTATAGCTTATACACACTAAGCGCCTATGAGATTTGTTTTTGATTTTTAAAAATCATTTAATTAACCTATTTTTAAAGCTATAATTCTATTAGAAAGCAAGTACAGTGGCTAATTAGGTCAAAACCTATTAGCTTTGGAATGAGAAATTATGGGTCAGGCAAACTACTTGATTGTTTTCTGATCCAATCAGGCAACAATCATTGATAACTGCTTTAACTATTAAGTGACAAACTCATGGGGAACTCTCCAATATATCATTTGATAAAACCAAAATCCACTGAATAATCTTAACGTCATAACTGTGGGGAATCCACACATTGTGTTTCTTCAAATGTGATACAATAGGAAGTACATCTCACTGCCCATGAAATATTTTTACCAAAACAGTTGAACTTACACCTAATCAAACTTCGAGATCTAACCACCAATTTCTAGAAAATATAAAGGCTAGAGGAACAAGACAAACAACATTGCATGGATACAATCAGCCAAATCCNAATAGGTAGTACATCTCACTGCCCATGAAATATTTTTACCAAAACAGTTGAACTTACACCTAATCAAACTTCGAGATCTAACCACCAATTTCTAGAAAATATAAAGGCTAGAGGAACAAGACAAACAACATTGCATGGATACAATCAGCCAAATCCAGTATCAGGAAATTCCAGAGGACAAAGGATCCTATTTCTTCATCCAAAATATGGTGTAAGAAAAGAGAGAGGGGGGTGTCATGGACTAATATAGGCTTAAGACACATATCAACTGAATGCAATGTGCGGCCCTTATTTAGATCTTGATCAAAAGAAACCAAATGAAACAAGAGAAAGCAGACATTTTGGGGACAACCAGGGAAAGCTAAATATGGATTGAGTATTAAGAGATAGTAAGAATTTGTTAATTTTGTTGGCTATTATAATGTTATTGTGATTATATTTTTAAAGTCATTATGTGTTAGAAACACATATTGAAGTATTTATATTTTTTTTATTTTTTTTTAAAGATTTTATTTATTTATTTGACAGAGAGAGATCACAAGTAGGCAGAGAGAGAGAGGAGGAAGCAGGCTCCCTGCTGAGCAGAGAGCCCGATGCGGGCCTCGATCCCAGGATGCTGAGATCATGACCTGAGCCGAAGGCAGAGGCTTTAACCCACTGAGCCACCCAGGCGCCCACATATTGAAGTATTTAAAGGAGGTAAGGTATGATCCCTGATATTTGCTTTAAAATACTCCAGCAAACAAAAACAACAAAACTGTGTGTGAAGAGGAATTGATGAAATAAGAACAGCAGAAAGCCAATCACTGCAGAAGTTAGCTGATGGGCTCATAGGGTTCATTTCACTGTACTTTATATCCATTTGAAATTTTCCACAATAAAATCCAGAAATAGTAAGCAGATCAATTATTTAAAAAATAACTTAGGGGTGCCTGGGTGTCTCAGTCAGTTGAACATCCAACTCTTGATTTCAGCTCAGGTCATGATTTCAGAGTTATGAGATCAAACCCCACACTCCAGTAAGAGGTTAAATGAATTGAGAAAAAGGGCACTTGGCTGGCTCAGTCTGTAGAACATGTAACTCTTGATCTCAGGGTCACCAGTTCAAGCTCCACATTGGGCAGGAGCCTACTTAAAATAAATAAGTTAATTAATTAATTAATTTAGGATCTTGGATGGTAAAAATTTAGTTTATTAACTTTCATAATATTTATTATTTCATAATATTTATTCCCTTCCCCAACAGCGTTATGGAATCACATATCACATATCACAGATTCCTACTTTTCTGTGTGTGCATATGTGTGTATAAAAATTGTACTCTTTCTAGGTTAGATCTAAATCAAGACAATAGCATTATGTATGGTATTGCAAGATTTTTTCTTGGTTCTGATATCAATACAATGTTAATTTTGTATTATCAAAAGCAAGAGTATCCATGTAACATATCCTGTCTATAGTATCATTGAATGCCATAACAACATTATGCATAAACATCATTTAAAATTTTAACCAACCACAAGAAAGCAATCATACAAATCCAGAACATGGAACATTACTATACCCAAATGATCTGAACCCTTCAAAAAGTTAATGCCATGAAAAAAAGTAGGATGATTACCCTAGATTAAGAGATTATAGAGATTGGGCACCTGGGTGGCTCGGTGGGTTAAAGCCTCTGCCTTTGGCTCAGGTCATGATCTCAGGGTCCTGGGATTGAGCCCCGCACTGGGCTCCCTGCTCAGTGGGGAGCCTGCTTTCTCCTCTCTCTCTGCCTACTTGTAATCTCTCTCTCTGTCAAATAAATAAATAAAATATTTAAAAATAATAATAAAAAAATTTTTTAAAAAGATATTATAGAGATTAACAAAGGGTTCCAGGGTGGCTCAGTCAGGTGAGCATCAACTCTTAGTTTCTGCTTAGGCCATGATTTCATGGGAGCCTCCCTGGGGCTCCATGCTCAGCATGGAGTCTGCTTGAGATTCTCCTTCCCTCTCCCTTTGCTCCTCCCACTTGTTCTCTCATTCTCTCTCTCTCTCAACTAAATAAATAAATCTTTTTTAAAAAAAAAAAAGAGAGAGACATAACAACAAACATAATAGCTGAACCTCAATTGGATCTTGGTTTAGGAAGAAAAACATCTATAAACATGGTAGGGACAACTGGGTAAATATGAATATGGACTGAATGTTAGATGATATGGAATTATTGCTAATTTTTCCTAGATATAATGATACCATGGTTTTGTAAAATATTGCATTTTTTCTTCAAGTGGGCATGCTGAAGAATTTAGGAGTGTAGTCTACTATCCAAAACATTAAAGCATTAACAAAAAAAAGGGCAATCAGCATGATGATGGCCAGTTTCAGATCTGAGTTTTCAATGGGACTCAATGGGCCACCTTTTCCCATTGAAGTATGAGGAGGATAATGAAGGTGACAGACTTCTCAAAAATCATGATCAAGATGTAAAAGCACATTGCTGGACCTGGGCTCCACACTGCAGAGAGTCTCCACATTTGTCCAAATGCACGGTCTCCCACTGCTGCTACTCGACTAAGATGCTCATGGCTTGCATGTCCACAGAGATTAGCAAATTGCTAACAGTTGTGTCCCAAGAGGAAGCTGAAATGAACAAGGGTCCTATTCGATGAGATCTGCTAGGTACACATTTGCAAAGTGGATGAATAACATTCCTATGACTGGTTTGGAAGTGTCTAAAAACCATATCCTCTAGGGACTTCTTTCATGCTTTCGTTCTTTGGTTTGAGTATCAACATGCTGAAGGTCACTCCACAGAGCAGCCCCTGCAAGAAAATGCTGAAACTGTGCAGGAGTGCAAGTCTCTTGCCTGGCAGCTCCCACCAGCCTTGAGGGCAGTCTGCCCGACAGTCCCAGCTGGAGTGCCTGGTGGGGCCCTGCATTGCCAATCTGGTGGAGGAGCACAAGACCCAGTCCACCCATGGCCTTGCTGCCTGCAGGCCACGACTTTCATTACGATTTTAATTTGTATTTCCCTAATGATTAGTCATGTTGAGTAGCTTTCCATGTGCTTATTACTCATAAAACTTCTTGGGTGAAATGTCTACTCAAATCTTTCACCCACTCTAATATTAGATCATTTGTCTTTTTATTATTGTGTGTTCTTAATTTATGCTGTATACAAGTTCTTTGTTGGATATATAATTTGTAAAAGTCTTTTTGTCTGTGGCTTATCTTTTGGTTTTCTTAATATATGAGTTAAAAGTTTTAAATTTCTGTTAAGTCCAATTTATCATTTTTTTTATGAATCATGATTTTGGTGTTATATCTAAGCAATCTTTGCTTAACTCAACAACAAAAGATTTTTCTTGTATTTTTTTTCCAGAATTTACAGTTTTAGCTCTTCTAAATTTATTTATTTTTATTTTTTAATTTTTTAAAGATTTTTAAAAATAATCTCTAAACCCCATGTGGGCTTAAACTCACAACCCCAAGATCAAGAGTCACATGCTCTTCCAACTGAGCCAGCCAGGCTCACCTGCTCTTCTAAATTTAAATCTACAATCCATTTGAATTAATTTTTGTAGACAGTGTGAGGTAGGATCAAAGTTCTTTTTTTTCTCCACATATAAGAATATCTAATTGTACAGTACTATTTGTTTAAAAAAAATTACCCTTTCCCCATTGAATTGTTTTAGCAGATTTGTTGAAAATCAATTGGCCATCAATGTAAGTTTATTTCTGGGCTGTCTATTCTGTACCATTGATTTATATGTCCATCCTTGTGACAATATCATACTGTCTTCATTACTGTAGCTTTATAATAAGTTTTGAAATCAGTGGAAGTCTGACACTTTTACTTTTCTTTTTCAAAATTGTTTTGGCTATTTTGGCTCTTCTGCATTTCCATATAACTTTTTTTTAAGGATTTTATTTATTTATTTAAGATGGAGAGATACAGAAAGAGAGAGGGAGAGCATGAGCTGGGGGATAGGCAGAGGGAGAGGGAGAAGCAGGCTCCCTGCTAAGCCAGGCACCCAAAGCGGGGCTTGATCCCAGGATGCTGGGATCATGACCTGAGCCAAAGGCAGACACTTAACCACCTCAGCCATCCAGGCGCCTCTCCATATAACTTTTAGGATCAAACTTGTTGGTTTCTAAAAATAAAAAGGCCTGCTGGTATTTTGATAGGGATTACATTTGAATTTACATATCAATTTGATATGAAGAGAATTTGAAGAGAACTGTCATCTTAACAATGAGTGTTCAATCTATGAACATGGTATGTTTACTTAACTAGATCTTTAATTTTTCTAAATAATGTTTCGTAGTTTTCAGTGTATCGGTCTTATATTACACTTATTTAGATTTTTCTGAAGCTCTTTCAATTTCAGAGTGTTCACTGATGACATAGAGCAACATATTGATATCTGTTATATATACCTCATATACTATGACCTTACTAGACTTAATTTTTTAAAGCCCTCATTTCTCAGGTGTAAAATGGGGATATCTATCTAGCAAGATTTTTGTGTGGAATAATATACATAAAACCATGACAGAAGGATAGAAATGAAGTCTCCCTTTCCTCCTCCCCCAAAATAATCACCGAAAATATGTAACCATATTATTCTGAGGAAAGTGAAATGACCAGGTTTCACCTGGTATAGAAGGCAGGAACCAGTCACCAATAGTACAGCATCTAAATTTGCATCATCAAGGGTTTGCTGCATTTTCATGAGCATAGTGAATGGATGTTTATTGATAGTTTCTGTCATCTGCATGTACTGTTTCTATAATCAGAAAAAAAATCCAAAAATATAATCTCTTAAAAAGTAAAAAAAAAGTATGAAATTTAATTTCACAGAGAGGAAAAATAAAAGGACACAGCAATGCTTGAGTTCAATTTGCTGAGACTAAATAAATATACTTCCAGGAAAATTTTGCAGTGCCAGGCACTAGGGCCACAAAAGGAAGATGTGTAATTTGTGAACTAATGCACTGTTCAGCAGGCTGAGGTACCTCAACAACTACTGAAACAGGTGCAGAGAAGATATATTTCCCTGAGGCCTCCTATCCATTCTAATTTCTCAAACTTTCCGCTACTATGGCAGCTTTAATCTATCTTACATGTTGAGGTTCCATGTAAGATTAAATTTGATGGGGCACACCTGGGTGGCTCAGTAAGGTAAGTGGTGGACTCTTGATTTCAACTGAGGACATGATCTTAAGGTCCTAGGATTGAGCCCTGCCTGCATTAGGCTCCACACTCAGTGGGGAGTCTGCTGGAGGATTCTCTCTCTCCCTCTCCCTCTGCAACCCCCCCCCATGATCCTGCACTCTCTCTCTAAAATAAATAAAATCTTTTTTAAAAAAAGATAAAATTGAATAAAGCCGCCTAAGCCTTTATAAAGGTTTGAAAAACACTGGTCTAAGAAAAGAACAAAGTGAAAACTGAAAGGCAGCCTAGCATTGTAATACTAGACTGAGAGGTTTACGATCCAAGCTTTAATCTAGTCAATGCACATGTACAGCCATGTGAAAGGCACAATTCTAGTTCTCACCTCTCAAAAATGCTGGAATTTCTTCAAGATAAATTTTAGTATTTGTTGAATGTAAGAAGCACAATATTATTCCTATGTCCATGGGAAACTAATTAGTGAAGAAAGAGAGTAAAGAGCATCTTGAGGGTTATCAGCAAAGTCTTCATAGATGTGACTACTGGATCTTAGAGCATGAGCAGAAGTCTCCTGATTGATTAAAAAAAAGGAGAGATATTATAGGTAGAAAGAACTATACATTTAGAAGTATGTAAATAATAATCAATAGCTACCACTGAATGGATACTCTATGCACAGAATTTTATCCTTACAACCACCCATGGAAGTAGAGGTTAGTATTTGTATGAATAGGCAAAGGTAAATCCAAATCACAGAATTCTTTTTTTTTTTAAGATTTTATTTATTTATTTGACAGAGAGAGAGAGAGAGAGATCACAAGTAGGCAGAGAGGAGAGAGAGGAGGAAGCAGGCCCCCCCGCCGAGCAGGAAGCCAGATGCGGGGCTCAATCCCAGGACCCTAAGATCATGACTTGAGCCGAAGGCAGAGGCTTTAACCCACTGAGCCACCCGGGCGCCCCCAAATTACAGAATTCTTGTGTGACAGGGCCATATTTGAAACTGGGGTTGTCTGATTTCAAAGCCGAGTCTCTGGGTTCAAACAGGTACCTACAGTCAAGAGGTGTGAAGCAACACGGTGCTGCTGGAAGGGAAGTGGTGAGCTAGGGGACTGAAAAGATAGGCGCTCACCCCCGCTCACTTGACTAAGGGGAAATTGGGCAAAAAAGGGGTTGGGCTGGAATTGGAGGTATCAATATAAACACATGACTTCGTATGTGTGTATCCATCCCAGCTCAGTTCCCTGAAGAGGCCTACAAGCAATGACACACCAAGCCATGCTCAACGGTGGGGTCAGCGGGGACGTCCTGGTTTGTTTCCCCGGACTTCCACCCTCCAGGCTGTCTCCTCTCGCCATATTCCACTGCCATCTCGCACAGATCCAGTATCCTTCGCCTGCCTGCCCCTTTTGCAGATGAATAAGGAGCCCCTCAACTCCTGCAGCGCCGCGGGCCGCAACGTCCCTTAGATCTGCCGCCATTAAGGCCCGGCGAAGCTCCAGGAACTGGAAGCAGGAGGTGGGCAGTGACCGCGACGGCTGAGCCGGAGCCGAAGCTGAAACAAGAGTTGCGGGAGGGGCCTCGACACTCCTCCGGTTTTTATTGGGTCTCACTACTGCCAGTCTCGGCCTCCTCCCTCTCTTCCCCACCCCTTCCGTGTTGGCTGTATCTTAAATGGCGGGTGGGGTCGGGCGGGGACTTCCGGTTGGGGGAAGAAAGTTGGGCCGAAGGAGGGGCCGCGAAGAAGGAGGAGGAAGAGGAAAGGGCCTGGCTGCAAGGGCTTAGGGCGTTCGGCGACGGCGGCTCTCTTCCGGGCGGACGATGGACAGCCAGGGCAGGAAGGTAGTGGTGTGCGACAACGGCACCGGGGTAAGCGCCCGGCGGGGAAGTCGTGGCCACAGGCCCGGGCGGGGATGTGCTAGTGGCGCGGGGGCCCTCGGCGCTCGGGGTTGCACCCCTGGGCCCTCGGGCATCGGGGACCAAGGGGCGCGGGGCAGCGCTTCCGGCCTTCGCGGGCGCGGGGAGTGAGCGGACCGAGCCTAGTCCTGGTCTCCCCGAGCTTGTCACCTCCGCAGCTCGGGTGAGGGCGGCGGGCACGGCCGACACTGGAGGGAGATCCAGTCAGCTGCCCGGCGGTGGCCGGCTCCGTGCCCGAATGGGAACACTTTGGCTGAAGGGCTGGAGGGGTAGAAGACTGGGTAGGTTTGTCGGATAAGGGTTCCATTCCCCGGGGTCCCTGGTTCTGTAGAAAGGAGAAAGACCCAGAGGCCTTCCTCTTCCTGTATAATTGACGATACGGAACGGAAGGCAGGAAACGGGTTTAAAGAAAAAGGGAAGTGCTGTCATGCAGCGAGCCGCAGCCCTTTCGCAGTTTTTGAAGGCGGGGGGTGGGGGGCAGTTGAGCAAAGCATCATTTACTTTTTGTTCTGCATGCTGGGAATTTGGCCTCGGTGCAGCTCCGTAGCGACTGTATCTTCTGTTATCTTGGGAGATCTAGGATCACTTTAAGGCCCAAGTGTTAATTGTGGACCTTGGGAGAGTTAACCAATTTTGTGCTCCCCCATTTTTTTTCCTTAGATGCAGAACACAAATCATGTTAGTCTTTAAGATTCAAAAAGACAAATGATTGTAAAAATCTGGCTAAAACAGTGATTTAGAAATCATTTGAAAGTTGTTGCTTTCAACTCCCCGCCCCCATTAAAAAAAAAAAAAACTTGGAGCAGAACATTGGAAGACGGAAACGTTACTTAATTGGAATGAGCTCTATAGTGATCATTTCCCCCTATATTACAATGATTTCTAACCATTTTGGAGTTGCAGTATTTTGTGCCTTTTCTCCTCTTTTTCCATAAATGTGACATATGAATTAAAATAGGCTTCCCATTATGGAGTGAATAAATCACAGGGATTACAGGTACAGCATAGGGAATATAGTCAGAGGTATTGAATAGCATTATATGGTAGCTACACCGCTGGTGAGCATAACATACCATATAGATGTCATATCACTATGTTGCACACCTGAAGAAAAAAAAGATTTTACTTGAACTTTAAAACATTTTGGAAACTGGACTGTTGAGGGGGGGAAAAGGAGCTGGTATTTACTGGCATAATACTGCCTTTACTGTGCTACAGACTTTTACAAGCAATAATTACACTAGTTTTATATGAACTAAGTTAAAAACACAGGAGTAATAAGAGTTATTATATAATGGGACATGCGTACAAAATGGTATACTTAAAAAAAGATCCACCACTGTGGAAACATGTCTAAGGTTTATTGTTAAATTTAAAAAAAGTTTTAGAATGATCCCATTTATGCGAGTGTTCCTATTTTATTAAATATGTTTATGTGTCCACGAACTTGTACATGAAAGTTTTAGAGAGCGGTATGTTTGCAGTGGTTACCTGTGAGCCTGGGGGATAAGAGTGAGGGAAGATGGGAAAGACTTCATGACTCTTCTGAATTACTAAATAGTAGCCTGATTCCCCCTGTAGTCTCATATTGACCTCTAAATAAATTTAAAGCTTTAAAAATTGAATTTAAAATATTTTTTAAATAGGTCTGATACTCTCTTTAGAAATCAGAGCCAGTTATATTTCAATGATTCCTCCTCTTCAAAGGGTAACGAGCTCTGTATTTATATGAGTTTGTCGATATTCAATTAGAATAGGGATGTTAGCCATGAGTTCATTTCTGTTACTATTTCATTAGTTTACCTGAGTTAGAAAGCTGATTGTATGTTATTGATTAGGGTTATGGCTAATCCTTAATTTAAGAATCTTGTATCTTAAGAGATCGGTAAAAGAAAAATGTAGTTAATTTGGACAAAATTTATGTATTTGGTGTTACATTTCTAGTTACTTTAAAATTTTATCTGGATTTTCTATAGACATGATTGGCTTCAAATGAAGAAACAGTTCTGATGTAATATGTAGCTAGGAATGCTGTGATATCTGAAAATTTTGAAGATTCTAAATACAGAAATTCTCTGTTTCTTACTACTTATACTTCATAGTCCTCTTGATTTTGTTTCGGTAACTGAAGCTATAGTGAGTTATCTACGACTAAATATTAGAGAAGGTATTCAATTTAATTTCTAGAAACTTGTGTAAATAGTTGTTACCTTAAAGCAACTGGCCTCTTACACATTTTAGGTTTTAGACTTACAGGCTATTTGAGAAATTGATGATTTTTTTTAACCCCACTGGCAGGCCCTAATTGAAATGCTCTAAGAGTGGGTGAGTCTTATGATCACATGCCAGATGTTGGTCCTGCTTCTCTTCCTCACTAGCTCCCAACTAGACCAGGGTCTCTCTTATTAGGGTGGCCTAGTGGAGGAAAACTTACCTGATTCCAATAATTTATGCATTTCATCTTTATTACCGTTCAAACCTAAAATAGAGCTTCCATCTAAATAGAACCATTGAAAATGGCCAGACAGGTGAAAATCTGGAGATCTGCTTAGGTTTAGGTGTCTTGCAAGAGTTGGGCCCAGGTCCTTGGTGTGTATTGTTACCAAACTTGGGTGATCTCATCAGCATTAAGCTAGTTGAACAACAGGGAAGACTCCTGTGCTTACTGTATAACTGGTACAATTTGTAGGGTCTAATGATACAAAGTAGCTTCTAGTACTAGGATAATTACACTTTCACTTATAATTCTCACATTTTTTGTCGCTTATGGCATGCTTTATCAGGTTTATGCTAGTTTATATGTTGAATTTAGAAGTGCTTGAAGTAAGAACAAACCAAAAACAAATTTGGCTTCACTCTGCAGAGTGCTTTGAAATAGAATAAATATTTTTGTGGCTGAAGATGAGAATAATCATTAGGCAGTTAAATTAATGACTATATCAATACCATTAGATTAAATTAATAAAGGAAAATATAAATTAAATAAGCTTAAATGGGAGTTTATAAATCCCAATTTATTTTTTGAGGGGAGAAAAGTGCTTTTAGAGCAAATGTAGTTGGATTTTTTCCTTCATTTTTGATTGAAAGAACATTATACTGTTCATGTTCTTACCATTTGATGACTCAGTGGTAAGTAAGGGAGCCAGTTCAAACCACAGTGCTATGAAGAGGAAACTATATATGGTAAAATCTATTTCTTAAACACAGCCTTCTTGCACACAATGAGAGAACTAAGTTCAAGTCTTAAAATGATTAGACTGGGGGAGGTATTGCAAGGATTAAAATAATACCAAATGAGTAGTTTGGAAAAGAATATTTTCTTTGCATTTTATCACATGAATTAGATTTTTTTTTAAGTACTGACTTTTTGCAAGAAAGGAAATGCCACATGGTGTCTTCATTTTATGTTATTAAAAATAGATTATTTTAATTAAATTCTTGTTATTATAGCTGTTAATGCTTTCACATTCGAAATAATGTGAAGTAGTGCAGCTACTGTCATTTTGCCGAGTATCTAATACCCTGTAGGAGTGCTAGCACTGGATTTCTAAGGCAGCATCTGCTTCCAGTAAGCTACTGCTGGAGCTGAATAAGTAATTTCATTAAGTGATTGATATATTTAATTGGAATTATATGCCAACTTTCCTTATTTTGTAAAGCATAGGAGTAAGTGGGTTTACAATTGTTTTTATAGTTTCAAGGGGTCTCCTGTTTCAAGGAGGTCTTTTTACCTTAGTCACTTGGCAAATATTTCATCCTTTAAAATATGCTCAAACAAGAATTTTAAGCTATAAACCACCCATCTGAACTTTTATAATCAGTAAACATTGACAAATGTGATTGTTTTTGTATTTGCCATGTTGTGTGTTTCTGAATATGTGTAGCTCAGAATAAAAGAGGAAGCATGTCAACCTTCACAGCCTCCTCCCCTGCACCAGGATTTGATTTATTTCCCATGCCAGGCTCGTCCTCCCACTTTCAGTTTTCAATATGATTTCTCTCTTAAATCATTTGTTTATATTTAATATGCTGAAACTTGATTCTTTCTTCAGTCATTCATTCTATAATTTTCTTTAAAAACATTTATAACTATATAAGAGAGCATTTTCAGCCTGGAATGGACACTTTTGACCCACTCAGTGTCTTTATCTGTTCATTACTTTCAGAATTTAATAGAATTTAATATCTGCATAGTATTTACTTTCTGTATTTGGAATATAAGGTAAATTATGACTAATGCTTGTATTAGGCTGATGATCATGACAAATTTAATTCATATAGAAATCTGGGTATGATTGGGGGCGCTCATTATCCCAGGGATCCTGGGATCCATCCCCACATCAGGCTCCCTCCTTCTCCCTCTCCTTCTGTCTGCAGCTTGCCCTGCTTGTACTCTCTCTCTCTGTCAAATAAATAAATAAAACCTTAAAAAAAGAAAAGATTATTCCTTAAGCCATCATATCCTACTATCGCCTTGAAAGATAATCCAGCAAGACTTGTATCATAATTTAGAAACAGGTAGCTATAACTGAAAAATACCCTAGCCCTGGTGGCTCAGAGGTTAACTGACCAAGATTAGGTTTTGTGGGTTTGGAAGAAAATGTATATGAACAGTATGTTTTATGTAGATTCTAGAATGTAAATGTGAACTGGGAGGATCGGAATTCAGGTGGTATTTCAGACAGATTTTTCATAGCTTTAATCTGCATAAGTCATGACTTTTACATGTTTTAAAAATTCTATTTATAAAAGACTTGAAATTCTGGATGGCAGAATGTTCTAGGCTATTTATAATTAAATGTGGTTCATCAACATTTCCAACAAGGTTGCTGTAGAGATCTTTGAAATATGAAAATTCTATATTTTGGGGGGGTTAGTCAAAATCAGTAAGTTTAAGATCATTACTAAGTTTTACCACTGTCAAATAAAACAGTTCCTTGTACACAGTAGCTTTCTGTCAAGGGGAGGTTAATAGTTTTTGTCAGCCTTTTTATTATTACTGTCATGTGTCACACTCAAATACTGTTTTTCTCCTTAATTCTTTTCAGAGAATGTATGGTGCCTGGAGCCATGAAACAATGTACTTTTTCTCAACATGAAACATATTCTCTGTATTAAAATAATAATGGTATCATACGTCCAAATCAACAGCAAAACTTTTAATTTTTATTGGTCAGTTATATAGTATGCACTTCCTATGTGCCAGACACTGTTCTAGGCACTTGGGATTTATCAGTAGACACAAAAATCCTTGTATAATATAACTTACATGAATAAAGACTTGTTAAGAAAGAGGGTAGAGACTGATTACATTTCCTGGTCTGTAGCTTCCTCTTCCTACCCTTAAGTTTTTTATTGCATTTTCCTTGCAATGTCTGCTCTTAAAAATAAGACTGAACAGACTGTATTATTGGTACAAGAATTAAAAACCCTTGGTTCTATTTTCAGTTTCACTGTAGTTGCTAAGTCTCTTGGTGTATCAGTTTCTTGCAAAGTATTATCAGTGTCAGTGTTATACTGGAGAACTGCACTATCTTAATATAAAATTTTGGTTACCTGGCATTACTAAATACATTTATCTAAATATAGAAGTGTAAACAATCAAAAATGGCCAAAATATTTTTTTAACATGATGCTAGTCCAGATGCCATTTTCTCCTCCATTTTGGTTGCTTAAGTGAGTTGCCAGAGATAAATGAAAGCCTGCTTTAGAATTGAAGCATTAGTTCTGTTCAATTTCTAACATTTCTCTTAGCATTTGTTGAATGAATCTGTCCATTTCTCACTTGTATGACAACTGTGTGCTGAAATCTCTTTGGGGCATTGGGCTCCACCATGAGCTGCTCTCCTTAAGCTCCCTGGTTTTCTAAGACTTTCCCTGCAGTAGGGAGACTTGAGCACTAAATGAGCAGTTAACTGGTAAATAAACATGAACTCTGAAGTATTCAATGCTGTAAAGGAAATAAAAGGAGGATAGAATAGATTGGTGGGTGACTACTTTGGATAATTTGAAAGCACCAAAAGTTTAAAATATTGTATAAACACAAAATGGTATCTTCCAAAAGCTCTTTTTAAATGGACATAGTAAATACCTTGACACTAACCCACTTTTACTGTTCTCTTCCAGTTTGTGAAGTGTGGATATGCAGGCTCTAACTTTCCAGAACACATCTTCCCAGCTTTGGTTGGAAGACCTATTATCAGATCAACCACCAAAGTGGGAAACATTGAAATCAAGGTAATATTTTATTTATTGATAAATGAGGATCAAAACTTGTGGGGTGTTCTTTGAATTAAGTAGTTTTAAGATATGATACCATGAAAAGCAAAGAGGCAGAATTTCTTATATTTTTAATTTATATCAACACTTGAAGAAAGACACAAAAACTGAAATGCCATTACTCTTTGAATGGAGTAAAACTCTTAATAAGATTTTTATATTGATGTGAATATTGTATTAGGGATTTAAAGCCCTTACTACATATAATGTTTAAAAGAAATCAGCCTGATATTTTTATGTCTTTCAGTTCCATATATTTTTCATTATATGTTAGTGTCTAGTTGTGACCTAAGACTTTTCCTTCCTTCTCATGGCCTGATTCTCCTACTTTTTAACATAGCTAGTCAGGAAAACACAGGATATAAATTTTATTGGTTTGGTTTTTTACTAATATAGTAACTGATTTCCATAATGTACAGGAAGAAGCCATGCAAATCTTGAGTTGGCCTTGTATTATTGCATTATTTATCTTACTGTAAGGAGAGAGGAGGAAGGTTGTCATTGCCTATTCACTGTACTTAACATGAGAGACTGGACATTAAGGATGATAGATTTTTCTTTTTAAAGGGATTGGAAATCAAGTGGGAATTAAAATATTTTAAAAGAAAAAAATAGAACAATCAAAAGGACAGTGGTCACCAGTTGACTTAAATTCTTCAGGTGGCCTAGGGATCAGATTATTAAAAATGCAGTCGAATGTAAGGGCCTTTTTACTGAGTTATTTGTGAACAAGCTAGCTTTGTTGGTCCTATCTGGACAGTCTTTGGCAGAACTTCAATTAGATTATGAGTCATTTGAAATACAAGTTAAGTGTACCTTTTTGGGACATTTGTTTGAGATATCTAGGAAGGTAGTAATAGCTAGGGAGAGATTTGCTGCTTGGTAGCTCTCTGCTGTTGGTACTAGAGAATTGAGTTACACAATGAGTACAGGTGCCAACCAAAACTGAGGTTCTGGGTTAAGTTTTTAAAGACTTAACGTAGTGAATGATTCTGGCTTCTGTTTACAATCAAATGGGACATTCAAAATGATAATTTTTTTTTCAAGGTCTTTTCTTTTGGGAAATTTAGGGGATACCTTATTCTGTTTTTGTGAATGCCTTTCATTCTGATTGAATTTAATCTTAAAAGAATGATTTAAAATTTAGCCAATACTAGTGATAAGGACAAACTTTTTTAATGAAGTTGGAAGTCACACTTTTTATTCAGTATCAGGCTTTTAAAGAATGTCTTTTTTATCTACTTTATGGAGAATAACATTTTTGAGGTGCACAGATACATCACATATAACCATTTTAGTCTCTAACATGTCACAAATGATTACATATCTTTTCACTCCCACTTTCTTGCTTTTTAAGGCCAAGTGATAGAAATGAAACTAGTCTATATTCTAAGACATGTTTGCTAAGGAATTCCCCAGTAGCATTTGCTTGTATGGTTTGTCATTCTGTGTTCTGTTGGCTCAGTTCTGTTCAATCTGCTCAATCTTTGAAGTCTCTCAAGTTAATTTGTTCTTCCAGTAGAAAATAGTAAAAGAAATCTGTGTCAAATTTAACTTGACTACTAGAGCTTAGAAAAAAACACTCTAAACTCACCCTCTACCTACTCAGCTAGACCTTTTCTGTTATTTATTTTCCTTAATTAAGGTTCTTAAATTCAGTAATGAAGTAAAGAAACTTGACTTTTTGGAATTCCTGTGCCTAGTGGATTGACTTATACTTTTGTGTTTTGATAGCTGAAATGTGGTGATAGACTAAAAACTGGAAATTTACATTGTTTAATGAGTTAACTTTCATTCAGGAGTAATAACTGTCCATGTTAATTTGGCCCTAATTATTAACTCCGTAAAATATAGTACTGCATCTGATCTCTACCTAATTTGTCTCTATTGCTTGTATGTTTAAAAATTTCAGTGAGGATTTTATTTAGGCCTTTTCTGACTCTTACTTCTACCTTCTCTCTCTTCACCTTTCTTGACCTGTTGAAGTAGAATAACAAAAAGATGGTAAGTGAGGTTACACACATGCTCTCTGTTTGTTTTCCACTTTTGCTTGATGGGACAGTAGTTGTTGTTTTGTGTCCCTGTAGTATTGGGGAGGGGGGTAATTCCATATTTTAATTTTAAGTACTTTGATTTTTAACCTTTTTCATTGCTTCAATTTGGTAGCAACTAATTAAGTCCTGTACTTTCCTGATTGCATACAATGGACCAAACCAGAACTAATTACTAACATAGTTTTGAATTGTTTTCCTTGTGTTTCTTGTAGATGAATGTTATAATTAAAATGGAATGTGGTGTGCATAATATTAGAAACCAAGTAGCTTTATTTAGAATATGTGTGATCCAGAGAATTGGGGTGAAGTTGTTACATTTGGATAAATCTATTTTATTCATCAATGTTAAACTGAACATTGCCTATCATAGCCTGTATGTATTTGCGTCCAGTTGGGTAGTAAATGTGTAACAAACTGAGTAAAACTTTAATATGCTCATGACTATACATAGTAAAAAGGGAGGAAGAGATTGACTTGTTTACTATACCATTTTTATTGATGAGCAGATTTTTACAACATTATCTGAGGATAAATAAGAAAAATGTGAAAGCCCTTTAAGACTTTTCCATAGACAACACATCTTCCCCCTAAATAAATACCATTGTGTGGCCCCTTTTTCTTTTGAACTAGAAGCTGGGCACAGACAATTCACTTTTCTTTATATTTTTCTATGACAGTCCTTAAGTGCTTCAATAGTAGGTATTTTCAGGTTTGTGTGTTTTTGATAGTATTTGTAAAAGCAGTTTTGACAAGGATCAGGCATTTTTAGTGATTTATATTTTAACTAGTAACAGTATCTTTGTGGAGTTTTCTTTGGATAAATTAAAACATTTAAATATGGAAATTCCTTTATATTTATACTAAGTAAAAATCATGCATTAGTCTTAAAATCTTAAGGAAATTAAGTGTATACTTGTAGAGAGCAGTCTAGGCTTTATTAACAAGCTTTTTTATGGAATTTCCTTCTTAGGGATTTAATTGTGGTTTTTAAATGTGTTCACTCAGTTTTCCAATTTGAGGTGACATTGTTCAGAATAATTCTTGGAAAATATAAGCTACACTGCCTGCTTTTCATAAAAGATAAATGCCTTTGAAAGAGCATCTCAGACAGTTACTGTGATTTCTCATTCTTTCAAGTAACAGGAGGTAGTTTAGGCTTGAAATCCAGGGTTGGGGTGGGTGGTAAAAATCTAAGGTTCTGAGGCATAAGGGCAAGTTACATAAAGTTCTTGGCATTTGTAGTTTTTGGAAGTTGAAATATTCTAGGGAAGAATATATGTTTTATGACTTTTTTTAATTAAAATTTTAGATACAGATAAATTTTTGGATTAGGTGATGAAGCTACTTGAGAGTATTTGTACTAATTTCATAGGTTAATACCTATTTTCCATTGTAACTGTTCTTCCTCTTTGTTCAGAGGGATTATAAAATATTCAATACCAGGTGTTTCTTTCAGTTAATCCTTTATAGTATGTATGCTTTAGAAGTGGATAGATGAGACTTTTATTTTGAGTTGGTATTGGGTCAGACATATGTAAATCCCTATTCTTGCATGGAAATAGAAAGTATATATTCCGATGAAATCAGATCAGACTTATTCTAAATTTGATGAACTGTAGTTGTGAATGTATTATCGATTATATAAGCCATCTAATTATCTAATTTATTAACTTTGTACAACACATAGAATGATACGTTCTAGAGGAAAGTAAGTAACAAAATTGTGCATTATATTTGTCAATGGTTAAAAGTAATGTATGTTCTTGTGGTGTAGATTCCCCCCTAACATTTTATTAAATGTTTAGAATGTATAGCAGAGTTGAATGAATTCTACAGTGAAACCCATATACCCATCACCTAGTTTCTAAAATTAATATTTACTCTACTGACATATCACATATTTATTTGTTCATCCCTCCATTAGTCTATCTCGTTTTTTGATGTATTTCAGAGTATCAATGTACTTCTCCTGAAGTAATTCAAAATATGCATGTCATTGACTAGAATTCACAGATGCAGATTTTTAATTTTCCATTTTCCTATCAGATAATTTTATACAGCTAATATTTAAGAAATTCGAGTATTTACATTATGGTAAATTAACTTTATAAGAAATTAGTTGCAACAGAGAAGTTTTAGTAACGTTTCTAGCATCTGCTTTAACTTTTTTTTTTCTTTTTGTTGTTGCTTTCAGTGGATTTTCCAGAAATCTTTTTTGAGCCCTCACCCTGGTTTACCTCTGATCTTTTTTTAAATGGTTATTTTTAAAAGTTTTAAACTCACATATATTTAAACCTTATTTTGAGACATTTTATGTTAATTTTAACGTTTCTTTTCATTTCCTCATGTTTTAAACTTATGGTGTTGTAGCAAACAGTAGGTATTTCTGATAGCCTTTTTTTAGTTGAATTTATCAGTATATACAGAAATCAGGATTATTTAATAGCTTGACTAGTTGATTTTTAAAATAAGCTTAAATTCTGTGACATCATTAGCCTTATTATACATACAAAATTTGACTTTTCAAATATGGGTCATCTTAAGTATGCTCTCCTTGGAGACAAGACTTGTGAGTACTCTGCTTCCTGTGTGCTAGCATAGTTTTCTAGTAATATACTTTAAGGTTGGAAATGTTGTTCATGAGCTAATTTTTAAAAATTGTTTCCCTGTGGCTTAATTTTTGGTATCTCTACAAATTTCCATTGATCTTGGTGAGGCATATATAGAAACTTAATTTCAATTCTAACTGAGGCATGTGCAGGTGGAAATTTGTGAAATTTGCAAATAATGTGCATATCTGCATTATTACAATATAATAAAGAATCATTTAATTTTTAACTTCTTTCATTATGCTTTATAGTACATTAAGACGTATCATTTACACTTAACCATTTCAGTATTTAGTACAAAGAACTGTGCTGCATGCATTGAGCATTTTTCTACAAGTTTTTTTTCCCTGATGTGCTATTTCACATATCACAGGCCTTATTTTTTGAACATTTGAGCAAAAGAAACAGATGAAACCTCATACAAAACCCTCCAAAATATGAAAATGTGGGGTTTATTTGTGCTAATGCTCTTCTTTTGGAAACATATGTATTAAAGGTAAGGTCCATTTATTGATTTAAACCACGTTATACATAAAAATTCATTATTCATGATTAAACTTTCCAAGGCATTGTTCTTGAAAGAAAAGATTTTTAAACTTGTGGAATGAAGAACTTTATCTGAAAGTGCCAGAAAAATTAAAATTAAATTATTCCCAAGTTTTCCAAAATAATCATGGGAATGTAATTTTCTGAAGATACTTTATGTGCAAAAATTTGGCCTAAAGCCTTGGTATTATAATTTTCTAGGATCTTATGGTCGGTGATGAGGCAAGTGAATTACGCTCAATGTTAGAAGTTAACTACCCTATGGAAAATGGCATAGTACGAAATTGGGATGACATGAAACACCTGTGGGATTATACATTTGGACCAGAGAAACTTAATATAGACACCAGAAATTGTAAAATCTTACTCACAGAACCTCCCATGAACCCAACCAAAAACAGAGAGAAGATTGTAGAGGTAAGTTTTTAAATGGGTTGTGTATGTATGTGTTTCTGTGATGTGATGTTACAACAGACGTTCTTTTACCATTGTTGTTAAGGATAAAGGGGATGAAAATAATTGTTTCCCCCCTAGATCCTATTTATTGAGCACCTAACTAGTCATTATTTATAAGTAGGATATATCAGTAAACAAAATCAAGTCCTGTTGCCATGGAACTTACGTTCTGGCAGGTGACACCCACCCCATCCCCACCCCCCACAGAGTGAATTCTGAGCGGTCTGTTAGAAGATAATAGATGCTAAAGAGGGGGGAAAGAACAGGTTAAGGGGAGTGGGTGGGGGTGACATTTTTCATAGGGTGTGAGAGTAGGCGTCCAAGAGAAAGTGATGTTTAAACAAAGAGTAAGGGAATCAGGATATGTGGGGGGAGAGCATTCCAGACAAGGGAAGTAGCTAGCCAGTGTGAGGGTCTTAACATGGGAACAAGCCTGGTGTATTAGAGAGTCAACAAGGAGGCCAGTATGGGAGAGCAGCAGGGGATGAAGTCAGAGAAATAACAGGGCCAGATCATATAGGGCCTTGCAGGCACTTAAAGAGAATTATTCTTTTGCTCTGAGTGAAATGAAGGGCGGTCACACGGAAGGGACATGTTCCAGTTTAGGTGTCTGTGGCTGCTGTGTTGTGAGTAGACCATAAGAAGGCAAGGGTGGAAGACAGACCAGTTCGAAGACTTTTCAGTTACCTAGGCAGAAGATAATGATGGTTAGGATTAGGGGTAATAGCAGTAGAAGTAAAGAGAAGCCAGACTGTGAACCTATTTTGAAGGTAGGGCTAAAGCATTTTCTGATGCATTAAATATGGGTAATAGAGGGGAGATGACTCCAAAAGTTTTGGCATGGGCATCCGGAGGATGACATTACCATCAACTGAGATGGGAAAAAACTGAGATAAGTAGAACAGGATTTGAGGGGAATGGATCAGGAGTTCAGTTTTGGACATGGTAGACCCTCATTAAACATCCAGTCAAAAATGTCAGAGAGAGAGAGAGGTATCCCCCACTTTTCGAAAGTTCATGTTATGCCACTTCACTTTGACCAAAGACCTACATTAGTACCTGTTTCCACTAACTGAAAGAATCCGAAGAGGATTTTCACTTACATGAAAAAGGGGGAAAAGCAAAAATTTCATTCAGCAGTTTTTTTGCAGCGAGCTCTTAGAGGCAGCGCACACCCAGATCAGCGAGAGTGGTCCTGCCAAACCGTGTACCCTGGAACTACACTCAGTGTCTCAACATTAAGGCGCCATAGCTTTGAACTGTGTTTGTGAGCATCTGTGCTTTATCTCATTTTATTTTGTGCATCCATTAGCAAGATGTGTCCTAAGATATCAGAAAAGCTCAAGAGAGGTTATTTTTGGGGTTTGGGAACACTCAGTTTTCCATATAAACTAATGGTAATTGCTTCTTTGATTTACAACATTTCAGCTTTACCTAGGGTTACATAGGAATGCTCAACTTTCAGATAGCGGGGAAACCTGTAAAAGATCAAGTTGAGAAGAAAAGTCTGAGGCTGGAGACAGAAACTTGGGCGTCATCAGGATATAGATAATCAGTTCACCAGGGAAGCAGGAGCAGACTGGTGGGAAGGCTAAGGACCAGGGAGGTGGGAGTTATTGAGAGGACATCGAAGGGCTCTGGGGGAAGCAGGTATGGAGAGCAAGAAGTCTCCATTCTTCATAGTTTAGATAAGTAACTTTTCAAGGCTTTCATTATATTTTGTTTTATGTGAGGTAGGAACTGTATATCTTTGTCTTTTGTTTTATTTGAGGTAAAAGCGTATAATAATTGTTTCTGTCTTAGTAGCTTTGCAGATACTACTTTACATAAATATTCTGTTTTACTGTATGACCATATTTAGGTGTTGATGGAAATTTTGGAAGGATTTTACAAGAGACTGTTGCTAGACAGTATTTTTAAATTCTGGATTAAAACTTAAGTTTTATATTAAGTTTTTTAAAAATTTAAGATCCTGGTTTTAGTTACAAAATCCATGTTATTCCTTATGGCTTATAGCTTACTATTTTTTTGTCCCTTCCTGCCCACCCCTAGAACTGTGAAAGATGGCCATTATTATGTTAGTTCATATTTTAGTTGCAATTTATTCTTTCTAAATGATTTATAACTACTAATTCTTTGTGATGGATAAGTAGTCATTTGTAATTCGTATTTATTTTTAGAAGTGCATTGTAAAATCAGAGTAGAGGTACTTTTGCATTAAACCAAAAGGTTCCTACTACACATGGAAACCTCTTTAGGAAAGCAACACAACATCAGAATGAAAACCAAGTTTCCTTTCAGATGAAAAGTTAGGGAGATGACATATACCTAGATGCCTCTTCCACTAGCTAGCTATTTGACTAGGACATGTGTTTTGTTTTGTTAAATCTGCTAGAGTGACAAGAATTGGTCTCACTGTGCTATAAGGTCTCACATTCTTTTAATACTCTTTTTTACTTGTGGGTGCAAATTTGGCTGTGACTGATAATGCCCTGCTTTAATCTTATCCAGTAAGTTCATTTAGTACTACAAATACTTTCTAATTATCTTCCAAATAAAAACAAATTCTAATGGACTTTCACGATGACAAACACAAATACAGCTTCATTCTTCCATTTTCTCCCAGGTGGAGGGGGAATGTGGAATAGAGTACTAGTTGGAATATCTAGTTGCCTAATTGATGAGTACTGGCTAGATTAGAATATCTGGTTAGAATATCTAGTTGCTTAATTGATGCAAATGTATTTCAGAGTAATAACATTTAAATCCTATGTAATTCTCATTGTGATCAGTTATAAAATTTCTGGGTCACTAGATTTACAGAGTGGTAGTCAGCCTTGCCAGGCAAGGAGTGCTCCCTGTAGATGACAGAAAAAGTCCTACAGGATGTTCCCAGCCCACCTGGACTACAGAGAATGAGCATGGTTGTGACCAGGGAGGGCACAAGGAGACTCCTCCCTTTCGTGTAGCTCAGCTGAGAGCGGCGCCCTAGCCAGGGCTCAAGGTGGGAGGGTGGGCGGAACAGCTAGGCAGTTTCTATCTCTGCCGGCAGTCAGGAATTACTGCATATGTTTTTGGCTTCCTGCCCTGCCGTTTTACTACTTTTTTCTTTTACTTTTTCTTTTTTTTACCTGTTGGAGGTAGATCTCTAGTCTTGGCCCAGGTTAGGGCAGAGGCATGGGGGTCTGTAGTTTGTCCTTGACTTAAAGATATTTTCATTAAGGGATATCATTAAGAAAGGCTTGTTCAGATGCAGAAATCTTTCTTCCACTCTAATTAGCTATTAACTAAAACATTCAGAAATCTTGGCTTTGTAGCACTTATGAAATAGACTCAGTGTATATCCAAAAATCTGTTCCCCACCTTGGACCTCTGTGATTGCTGAGGAGAATAGAGGACTCTTTTAGGTCCTAAAAGAGTTTATTTGATTCTCTTTTAGCAACTAATCTACTCTGTGACCATCAAGAAAGCATAAAATATATACTTACCATGTAACTTCTAAATACCAGCATTTCTTTCTTTCCTTTTGCATTTTCAGGTAATGTTTGAAACTTACCAGTTTTCTGGTGTGTATGTAGCTATCCAGGCAGTTCTGACTTTGTATGCTCAAGGTAGGTGGAACTTAACTTTTAGAACAATCAATTCAGCAGACATTAAGTGCATTTTATGTCAGAGGAATTTGGTTGTTTGGGTTTTTTTTAGAGTTTTTTATTTATTTATTTGACAGAGAGAGAGAGAGATCACAAGTAGGCAGAGAGGCAGGCAGAGAGAGAGGAGGAAGCAGGTGTCCCTAAACTTTTTTAAAGTAAAAATTTTTTATGCAGTGAAGAATGAACTGGAATTTGTTCTTAGAATTGTCAGAGTTGGGGTACCTGGGTGGCTCAGTTGGTTCAGCATCTGCCTTTGGCTTAGGTCATGATCCCAGGGTCCTGGGATCAAGTCCCACATTGGGCTTCCTGCTCAGTAGGGAGCCTGCTTCTCCCCCTCTGCTGCTCCCCCTGCTTATGCTCTCTCTTGCTCACTCTCTCTCACATAAATAAAATCTTAAAAAGAAAAGAATTGGCAGAGTTTTAAAAAAAATACATAGAGATCTAAAAAGTTTAGTACAAAATCACATTTGTTGTATACGTAGTAGAGAAGGTAGACATTTGGAAGTGCCTTCCTAACTTTTATGTTTTCTTGGTGCTGCCATTAATAACTGCCTCCCTTTCTATTGGGAATAAAAATTAGCCATGTGGGGAGAGCTCTTTATATTCTGATAGTCTTGTTAAGAGATTTTATGGGGCTGTCAGATATGTGCCACACAGCCTGTTAGGCCCTTGAAATGTGAAGATGTCGCCAAAGAATTTAGAGTCTAATAGGGCAAAAAGATTAAGAATCAAATAATTTTGACTCAGCATGACAGAGAAGGTTTCTGAAGGAGGTGACACCTGAGCTAAGTATTCAGCCTTAGTCATTAGCTATATGTATGACATAGTACTTAGAAAACTCACTGTGCCTGATGGTAGGTGTTAAGGAGCGCCCATATTGCATGGAGCACTGGGTGTGGTGCATAAACAATGAATCTTGGAACACTGAAAAAATAAAATGGGCGCCTGGGTGGCTCAGTGGGTTAAAGCCTCTGCTTTCGGCTCAGGTCATGATCTCAGGGTCCTGGGATCGAGGCCCACATCGGACTCTCTGCTCAGCGGGGAGCTTGCTTCCTCCTCTCCCTGTCTCTCTGCCTGCCTCTCTGCCTACTTGTAATCTCTCTCTCTGTGTCAAATGAATAAAATAAAAGTAAAAAAATCTTTAAAAAAAAAAAGAAAAGAAAAAATAAAATAAAATTAGGAAAAAAAAAGAAAACTCACTGTGATGACCCAACTAATTCTAAACATGGATTAGTAAAAATCACCTTGTAAAAATACACATTGGCTCATTAAACTATCTTTAGTACTACATATAGATACTTAGAATATACTTGGGGGAATTAAATTTTCAAAGAAGCTTTGTTCATTCACCAAGTGGAATGTACCTTGCACTGTGTTTAGTGCAAAGGACATTGCAGTGAGTAAGGTCTTCTTGACCTCAAGGTGATTACATTCCAGCTGTGAATAATTTTCCTTTGAAGAAGGAATTCAAAATCACTTGTTACTTTATAAGGAGTGTTTGCACTGAGGTAATTTTCATTTTTAGAAAAATGAATTTTAGAAATTAATTTAGAAAATACTTTGAAAAAATAGATATTAAAAATTTTGGGAATCTAAGCTTTGAAACTGGTGATAATAGTTTCATTTAGGCGGTGAAGTTGGATTTTAAACAAAAAATTTTTGTTTAAATTATATTTGAATAAAACTGATTGTAATGGATTTTTCTAGCAGTATTCATACATTTATTTCCATCCAATGAGAAGATACCATTTTTTAATTCCTGGTACTTAGTCATTTTTTATATAACTGTTGAATCCTTAATTGTGAGAAATGATAGTCCAGTAATGATCAAAGGAACTCTGACCCACAGTAAAATTCTCCTTCTAAGCAAGGTGGCTAGTGCTACCAGTTAAACCAAGGTAGGAAGAAGCATTCGGAGCCATGGAAGGGTTCTGAGTAAGAGAAGTGACATGGTGAGTTAGGAAGCTATGTTTGACTGCATGCTATAGACAGGATTGAAGGGAAAAACTGGAATTAGGGAATCTGGAGGTTAGAGTTGTCAGGAAAGGTGTAAATGAAAAGGTATGAACTCGGGGCGCCTGGGTGGCTCAGTCATTAAGCGTCTGCCTTCAGCTCAGGTCATGATGCCAGGGTGCTGGAATCAAGCCCCACATGGGGCTCCCTGCTCAGCGGGAAGCCTGGTTCTCCCTCTCCCACTCCCCCCGCTTGTGTTCCCTCTCTGGCTGTCTCTCTCTGTCAAATAAATAAATGAAATCTTTAAAAAAAAAAAAAAGTAAAGGTATGAACTCAGTTGAACCTTAAAGAATCCATAGGAGTCATAGTGGAAAGAATGGATAGCCAAGTGACAAAATGGTGTGGCACTGGAAATTGGTCAGATGTGTACGGCAAAAGGCTAGTCTGTAACCTGCTGGGAGTGGGAAAAAATAAGCTGTGGTTGGATGGGAAGGTCTGTTTGGAACATAAAATGTAAATCTCTGCTTTAGTTGGTATTACTGGGAGTATTTTTGAATTAATGATGTGGATTCCTCTTTTTTTTGCAATGAAATGTTTCTTTTTTAAAGGAACGCAGCATTAAAAGGCAGTAGATGATTTTTATGAAGCTTTTTGTGAAGATTTATATACACTCAATCAAGGAAAGACAGTATATCAGCTTCAAAAGGAGGTAGATTGAGTAAATGTATCAAAGATAAATCATTATGATTAAATATTATAGTGTATTCAAGTTCATTTTAAGATAGGGAGAGAGCCTATTCAGGGATGTGAAAATAATAATGGTTAAGAAAGTTACAGACATTGCATATTTTATAAGGTTAAAAAATTTTTTTGGTTAAAACATTAGACTATTAACTATTAGAAAATTTGAGTTAGAAAAAGGTTATCTTTTTTTTTTTTTCCTAAATTAACCCTAGTGCAGAAGGTAACTTTTGCAGTCATTTGTAGTTTGAATAGTATGAATGGGAAACAAGGCAGCTTCTTTGCTGTTCTTTTATTATAAGGTTTAACTGACATTGTCTTTCTGGTGAATAATTGAACTGATCCTTTGGCTAGCCAAGGTTAATTGTTCTCAAATTTCCAGCTATCTAGTATCAATAGGAATTTTTCCAAGACACAGTTTTGAATATATTATATGACAAAAATAAGTACATTATTTCAACAGGTTCACTATCAACTTGTGTAGTATTTATCTCTCAAAATGGTTTTCCTAAAAGTTACCATGATGTTTTAGAAAATTTCACTTCAGGGGAATTCAGGGATCAAGATTAAATTGGAAAGAAAAATAAAGAATTGTACTGAGCTTTAAGAATGTGTTGTTTTTTTTCAGTCCTAGGTCTTAGAGTCTGTTTCTTTCCATCTCTTGGGATAGCGCACAGTTAGACTAAAAGTCTCACAAGAGACATGTGTGAGAACACTCACTTTAGCATCTAGATATTAGAAGTAAACTGTAAAATAACAAAAAATAAGAAATGCTGGCTTCTAGACCATTCTGGTTGGTGAAGTTTCTAGTTTGGCTTCTGTACTAATTTTTGAAATTTGCTGGCTCTGATTTTCATGATTTGGCTTTTTAAAACCTCATGGTTCTCTCACAGGTTTATTGACTGGAGTAGTGGTGGACTCTGGAGATGGTGTAACTCACATTTGTCCAGTGTATGAAGGCTTTTCTCTCCCTCACCTTACCAGGAGACTAGATATTGCTGGAAGGGATATTACCAGGTATCTTATCAAGGTAAGCAAAGAAGGTATCATAGAAATTAGCTTTTGTAGTTTATATTTACTGACTTAACATATTTGAATACATCCTCTCAGGATCAGAGCAGATCTTTTGCACCACTAGGGAATGACCCATTTACTCCATTATTCATATAAAAATCCATGTAAGATTTATACACATGCTCTCTGGTATGGTAATGAGAATAGAATGCATCATTACGTAATTATGTTTGCTATTCCTGAGGACTTGGTAGTGAGATAGAAGAGACCTTAAAACTTCTTGAACAATAGAGGCAGCTTTTTCTGCCATAAAACCTTTCTTTGAGGGGGTGCCTGGGTGGCTCAGTCGATTAAGCGTCTGCCTTGGGCCCAGGTCATGATCTGAGGGTCCTGAGATCCCTCAGCAGGAAATCTGCTTCTCCCTCTGCCCCCACTCCCAACCCCCCACCCCTACCCGTGCTCTCTGTCTCTTTCAGATAAATAAAAAACCAAACAAACAGGCCCAGTTGTACTGGACTTTAATATTTAGTACTTTTCATGGAATATATCCAGTTTTTAGTGTTTACTATATATTAATGTTTACTTCTGACTATAATTAGTTACAATTTTCTTTAAAACATTGCTGGAGAAAGTATATAGAGAAAGTTATTTAGAGGTATGTGTATATTTTTAATATTGAAAAAAAATAAGTTTAGTTAGTCTATTCTCTCCAGGTCAGTGGCTCTCAACCAGGGGTGATGCTGTGTCCCCCCCCGCACCTCCGGGACATTTTGGGATGTCCGGACACATTTTTGGTTATTCCAGCTGTGCAGGAATGCTACTAAACATCCTACAGTGAACGGGGCAGCCCCCATAACAAAGAATTATTAAGGTTCACAATATCATTGGTGCTGCTGTTGAGAAACTATTCTAGGGTGATGTCCGTGCAGTAAAATGGGTTGTATAAGTCTTTATCTTGACATGGGCTTCCTTTCGTCTCATTTAGAGTAATAATGAGATTAAGCTAATGAGAGCTATAATATTCTCATTCCGGGTCAAAATTCTGTCTGAGGACTGTCCGAGGGTTTTAAAGTTTTTGTATGAAAAATCCAATTTGGTTTTTTGGGGTTTTTTTTTTCTGTTAACTTGAATTATCTTCATTGGAATTTTTTTCTGTTAATTTGAATTCTCATCATTTGTTTGACAAATACTCTTGCCCGTCTACTGTGTGTCAGACATAATGCTGGAAGTTAGGGATAAAACTTTTTAAGACCTAGGGACATTTCATGAATATGGCATTAATTGAGCAAATGGCAGATTATAGGAGTCCATACTAAAATAATATTTATGAAAATATTTATTTAGATTATTTATCAAAACTTTCTAACCATTAGCACTCAAAACGGTAATTTCTTAAAACTAGCTTTGTTTTTTAAGCTTATTTTACCCATTTATTATTCATAAACTGTTAATTCTTTCACTCTCTGTGAAAGCGAAATATAATTTAAGGAAAGTACTATTCCCATTACTGAAATATTCAGTAAGACCTAAGGATCCACTGTCCATTGCATTTGTTACTGACATGAACTGTTTAGTGAGCAATTAAAGCTTGCCAGAGTTGAACTCATTCAGATTAATTGTGAATTTACTGCTGTTTTTTTGTACCAGCTGCTGCTTTTGCGAGGATATGCCTTCAACCATTCTGCTGACTTTGAAACAGTTCGCATGATTAAAGAAAAATTGTGTTATGTGGGGTATAATATTGAGCAAGAGCAGAAGCTGGCCTTAGAAACCACAGTATTAGTTGAATCTTACACAGTAAGTATTTCCAGTATTTAATACATACGTGGTTTTAAAATGGAGCAGCATGATTATTGGTGTGTGCTTAAGTGGTTTTCTTAGAATCAGTATTTTTGTTTTGAGTTGTTAGAGTATGTATATGTGTGACTTTTTTAATGTCTTTGTACAATAAGATTCTTTGGTTTAGTTATTTTAGGACACCATATAATGTGAAATAAGGCAAGAATCATAAATTGCTTTTCTACCTTAGGATATAATTAGATACAAGATGTTACTTTGAGATTCTGATATCTAAAATAGCATTTTTCAACATGTGTTTTACAGAGTGTTATTTCCCCAAGATGTTATTAAGTAATTTCACAAAAATTAAAGTGGAGTTTACATTGTCCAGTAAGTTTGGGATTCAGTTTCACTTTACTAAAGAACTTCTCAAAACCTTTGATGTGCTAATATGTGTATGTCTGTGAGAATGTGGTAAACTGCCTGTTTCTCAACTTTATTAGACTACAGGATTCTAGCATTTCATGAGACTCAGGTTCTGTGAAGCATACTTTGGGAAGTGCTCATCCTATAGTATTGCTCTAATGATTCAGTAGGTGGCAGCCTTTTCCTAAGTATTTTCTTAATGAGCTGTTCAAAACAAACGTTAACTCAAAAATGTAACTAGTAGGACTGAGAACCCGGTTATAGTTCACACCAGGAGAGTTGATTCTACCTGAATTTTTAATGTATTATTATCTTAAGTCTGTTGTATTCATCTGGGTAGAAAATACATCCATATCTCGTCTTTGATCTAGTTATTACTAAAATGAAATCAACTAATGGGCAATGAAAGCAAGTATTCTTAAACCGTTTGATTCATGTAAGCTCTACATATCACAAATATGTATGAAATAGTCATTTAAAAAATGTTAATTTTTATAAGTTATATTGTTTTATTTGTAAGCAGTACTGATCCAAATAATTTATAAGCAACTTATTAATCTCCAGCTCTGCCCTGGGGATTCTTTTCTGAAGGTTTTTGATAGTTCCTCTAGATTTATAATTTTTCACCTACCTGATTTATTTGTAAGAAAATGGTGTGAGACAAAAGATGAGGGAACTAGAAACGTAAAACATGTTTTATTTAATTTCTCCCCTCCTTTCTCAAAGAATTTCAGGTGAGTTACAAAAATATATGCACTTGACCCTTGGGATGCTGACTCCCTATGCAGTGTATAACTTTTGACTCTCTAAAAAACTTAACTACTAATAGCCTACTGTCATTGCCTTCCCAATAACATAAACAGTTGACGAACATATTTTGTATGTTAAATGTATTATATACCATGTTCTTACAATAAGGTAGGAAGAAAAAATTATAAGGGCGAGAAAATACATTTATAGTATTGTACTGTATTTGTTGGAAAAAATCCATGTCAGTGGATCTCTGCAGTTCAAACCCACGTTGTTATAGGGTCAGCTGCACAACTAATAAAAAACAGTAGACTGATGAAACTGATGAGCAAATGAAGAGGGATAAGGGCTGACAAAAGATAGGATAAGATTTTGTGCAAAAAAATGAAAATCCTACAGTCATAATAGGTATGGTAGGGTCTAGAGGTGGGTAGCTCCTAGGTCAGGTGGCCCCATGCTGACCAGCAGCCAGACTATGAAAAGAAAACACCCTCAGAGAGGCTGAAGCGTGAGCTACAGAGGTTTTGCCAGTAACCGTGTACTGGGTAAAATTTTTCCAGATAATTTTGGGTGATTTCATGTGGTTTCTAAACTCACCTGATGGGTTTTTTTTTAAGTGTATTTGTTTGAATTAGTATCCTTGGGGGTTGTTTGTTTTTTGAGTGATTTTTTTTAAAATTTGATACAATTTATTAAAAGACAGTTATGGAGGTTTTGAAAAGTGTGATTGCTTTTGCCTGTATCTGTAAACATGGAGTAAATGTTTTAAGAAAAAGAAACTTGGCTTTGTGGTACTTTGACACACTGGAAAGTCATTTTTAGAATCCAATTGCAGTAGTCATAAATATACTATTAGACATGTCAATATAAGACTGATTCTGGTATCTCCTATGGAAATGGGGTCAGATGCCAGCATACACCAGCATGCTTATAATTTAGGTCAATCCAGTGAGTTGTGAGGTGGTTTTAAGAGAGGAAGGGGCACCTGGATGGTTCAGTCGGTTAAGCATCTGTCTTCGGCTCAGGTTGTGATCTCAGCATCCTAGGATCAATCCCCAGTTGGGCTCCTGGCTCAGCGGGGAGTCTATTTCTCCCTCTCCCTCTGCCCTTCCTTTTGCTTGTGTGCGTGCGCACTCTCTCTCACTGTCTCAAATAAATAAAATCTTTTAAAAAAAAAAAAGGAGTTTTTTGGGGTGCGCCTACTTGGCTCAGTCAATGGAGCATCCAACTATTAATCTTGGGGTCATGAGTTCAGACCCCACATTGGGCATAGAGCCTACTTCAAAAATTAAACATTAAAAAATAATTTAAAAATTTTAAAAATAAATGAATAAATGGAGTTTTTACTTATCATTTCTCATTTAATTAAATATAAACATTATGTGACATAAGAGTTTTCTGCATGTACAAGGTCATGTTGTAATGATAGCTCACCTGTTATTTAAATCTTAATTTGCTTAATGGGCGCCTGAATGGCTAGGTTAAGCGTCCAACTCTTGATCTCATGGCGGTGAGATTGAGCCACACATCAAGCCCTGTGTTGGGCTGCTCGCTGGGTGTGGAGCCTGGTCAAGATTCTCTCCTTCTCCCCGCACATGCCCCGCCCCCCATGTGCATTGGCTTTCTCTTAAAAAAAGAATCTTATTTGCTTAAGTTAAAATTTTATTTGTCCGTCATTTAAAATTTAATAGGCCATAGAGGGGAGCCTGGTTGGCTCAATTGGTAGAGCATGTGACTTTTGGTGTTTGTGAGGGGTTGTGAGTTTGAGCCCCACTTTGGGTGTAGTGATTACTTAAAATCTTTTAAAAAATATTTTTAATACGTTCTAGTAAGTAGGATACAGAAGAACTGCTTAATTAAAAGTAATCTTGGGGTGCCTGGGTAGCTCAGTCATAAGTATCTCCCTTCTGCTCAGGTCATGATCTCCTGGGATCAGGCCCCCACAAGGGGCTCCCTGCCCTGCGGGAAGCCTGCTTTCCCTCTCCCACTCCCCCTGCTTGTGTTCCTGCTCTTGCTGTCTCTCTCTCTGTCAAATAAATAAAATCTTAAAAAAAAAAAAAAAGTAGTCTGTATCAGTGTTTCTTAAACTTTTTTGATCATGAAACATTTTTTGGATTACATGATTTGACAGAAGTTTTACACGATATAAAGTGTTTTGATGGCAAAATAGTAAAGTTTCACAGTGTAATTATTTGGTAAAAGAAATTATTTAAAAACTTTAACTGAATATGTCTATGCTACATGGTAAAAATATCCATAAAATAAACCACAAATTATTAATAGAGAAGCAGCATTGACACAGCAGTAATCCAAATGCAGTGGTTTATTAATGCTTCCCCCCCCCTTTTTTTTTTTAAGATTTTATATGTTTATTTGACAGAGAGAGAGACATGGTGAGAGAGGGAACACAAACAGGGGAAAAGGAAAAGGGAGAAGCAGGCTCCCTGCTAAGCAGGGAGCCCAGTGCAGGGCTTTGTCCCAGGACCCTGGGATCATGACCTGAGCAAAAGGCAGACACTTAACAACTGAACCACCCAGGTGCCCCTTAATGCTTCCTTTTTTATGCTTAGCTCCACACAGCAGTGGAACATAACACACTCATGCATTCGTGACTTTTTTCAAGAAATTCCTGATGTGTTGGAGCATGGCATGATGGCATGTTCTGCATTTAAAAAACCAAACAGCATGATAATAAAACTATCCAAATGTATTTTATTTTGCCTTTTTTTTCTTTTTCAGAAATTTATTTTAGGAGAAACATGTTGCTGATAATGATTTTGGTTATTGAACAGATCTGTTTAAAGTTCTAGTGTTCTAGAGAACACTGGGAAATTTTTTAATATGTTTTGCTGACTAATACCTGGTTATTCTTGGTTTCTAGCTCCCAGATGGCCGCATTATCAAAGTTGGGGGAGAGAGATTTGAAGCACCAGAAGCTTTATTTCAGCCTCACCTGATCAATGTTGAGGGAGTAGGTGTTGCTGAATTGCTTTTTAACACAATCCAGGCAGCTGACATTGATACCAGGTATATCATAAATGATGGTTTCAAAGTTATTTATCAATAGATGGAGTATGTATAGTTAAAGTGACTAAGTTGTCTATTACCTCATTCATGGTTTTGAACAGATAAGGCAAAAGAATTTTTTGAGGGTGGCACTGGATCTTGAATATATATCATTGTGTCTCAGAAACCACCTTAAACTTTTTTTTTTTAAAGAATTCAAGACTTAAGGGAAATTTCCAAGAATAATACAGAGAAGTCATGTATACTCTTTATTCAGTTTTGCATTCTACTAAGTTTAACATTTGGCAAGTTTATTCTGTCATTCTCCCTCTCTTTTTTTTTTTTTCCTGAGCCAGTTGAGAGTATGTTGAACACTTAAGTCCTCTTTACTCCTTAATATTTGCTTTGTGTTTCCTGAGAACAGAGGTGTTCTCTTATACAGCCACATATTCTGGGCTCAGGACAGTGATTACTGATCTGCTGTTACCTGCCATCCATTTTTCAGTTTCATCTCCTGTCCCAGTAATGTCCTTTATACAGTTTTCCCTTTCCCCAGGAGATTATCAAGTCTAAGCTCACACAGTGTATGTGGTTGTCATGTCTCTTAGTCAGCTTTTATCTGTTAAAATTCTTCAGTCTTTCATGACGGCAACATTTTTTTTAGAGTATAAGCCAGTTGGTGTAGAGAATTTTTCTCAAATTGAGTTTGAGTATTTTCTCATGATTAGATTCAGGTTATGCATTTGGGGCTGGAATACGACTGAAGTGATGTGTCCTTCTCAGGGTGTCCCATCCAAAGATGAGATCTGTTTGTTCCTTGTTGGTGATGTTAGGATTAAGCTCTTAATGAAGTTTCCTGTTTAGTTTTTGTATTTTTCCTTCTTTAGTTTATATGTAATTTGTGGGAAAGTACTTTGAGACTGTTGAGCTCCTGTTCCTCATTAAACTCTGCCCCCACCCCTTTTAGTATCTATTGATGATTCTTGCCTAAATACATTTTTATTGTGGTGGCAAAAAGGTGATTTTCTAATTTTGTCATTCCTTCTGTATTTATTAATTGGCATTCCAGCATAAGGAGGTGCATTGCCTTGTTTTGTTTGTTATCAGCGTGAACTCATGATTTTGTCCAGTGATTATAATTTATTACTGTCTTTATTTTGGTGCTCAAACTGTTCCTGATTTGGCCAGGGAAAGCCCCTTCAAACACATTTGTGTGTCCTTTGACATGCTCTTATCTCTTTGAGCACATTCTGTTTTGTGGCATGGGATAGTCCTGGCTTAGCTTTAATTTTATAGGTAAAACATTACCGTCTAGTCAAAACTATATAAAAAGCATACTTTGAGGTTTTACTCTCCCAGCCCCTTGTTCTCTACCCTAGTTCTCCTCCTTCTTATAGGTAAATGATCTCGTTAGCTTCAGGTTTATCCTTTCTGTGTTTCTTATTTGTTTTTATACAAAAGGTAGCTTAGTATAAATGCTTTTTTACACTTTACTTCTTTCATTTAACATATCCTAAACAATTCTGTACCATTTCCTAGGGATTGTCTTTTTTTTTTTCCAGTGTCCTTTTTTTCCCCAAGCATTTATACATATCATGGTTTATTCAGTGAATCTGGGTTACTTAGGTAGATTCCAGTATTTTTGTAGACAAGTAATGCTGCAGTTAATAACCTTGTGCACAGTATATTTTTGTACTGTTGGGCATGTATAATTTGAAAAAATTTCAAAGGGAATTGTTGGGTCTGAGGGTAAATATATGCATATGGTTTTGTTACTGCTCAGTTCCCCTCTGGAGGTTAGGACTCCTCCTTCCCACCAGTAATAGATGAGGGCATCTGTGTCCCCACAGCTTGGTCATAGTTTGGCAACTTTTTAACTTTTATGCCAGTCTAGTGAGTGAAATGGTATCTCAATGTAGTTTTAATTTGTATTTTACTTAGTGAAGTTGAACATACTTTTCTATGTTTAGGACTCTTTCTGTCTTTTTCTGGTGAATTATCTGTTCATGGCTTTTGCTGCTTCTGTAGAATTTTTATAATTTTCCCCCTCAATTTTTTTAAAAGCTTTTTTTATATTATAGTTCTGTGATATCTATTGCAGATACTTCTGATTTTCCATTTGTCTCTTGCTTATGGTGTTCTTTGGCTATACAAAAATTTGTATTTACTTAGTTATTAAATAAGTTTTTAAGCTTTTATTGCATCTAGAGTTTGAGTCCTAATTAAACAGCCCTCCTGTATACCCAGGTTATGGAGGAATTCACTCAGAAGCATTTTGTAAAAAGCACGTGTTTGCTTTCCTGTCTGTTGAACCCTGAATTAAATAACCACCAAACTAATTTTTGTGGGATGGCCAAGGAGCAGGGTAATAATGCTTATAACAAGCCATAAACTTAATGTAAGATGATCAAAAATCTAAACCTCTCTTAGTAGGGGTTAGGGAGATGCTTTTGTCCCTTGACTTAATGACCTTTAATAGTAAAATTGGGCTCAAAAAGTATATGCCTATTGGTGGTGATTGACGTGCTGGCATTCCCAAAGCACTAGAGTCCAGTTCAGTACCCTTACAACAGAGCTAGCATTGGGAAGTAGCATAGCTCAACTTTTGCATGTTCTGCATGTTGAAGGTGTACCTGTCAATGCTAGTGGTACGTACCACGTGTAGCCATGTGTCGACTGCGTATGTGACACTCATGTGCATACTTCTGCAGGTAGATATAAAAACTCCACTCTTCTGTAAGCTGGAATTATAATAGCCTGAGCCATTGGAAGCCAGTTTGAATGAGGCCAAAATAGATGGGACTCAGCTCCTGAACTTTACTAGAAGAGTTCCTCAGACCCTTACTTTGTTATATTACTTTTACTACAAATGTAGTTATTTTAGATTTGATTATCTGGTATCACAACCGGTAGCATATTTAAGGAAGAAAGAGAGGACTGCTATAACGAGGAAACACGTCAATCTCACCTAAAATAACAGCAGCTAGTTCCAAGGCAAAGGAACAAAAGGGAAAACTACAAAAGGCAAATGGAAAAATTGGAAAAGCAACTGAAATCATAGTAGAAAATGGTTAGTTATAGTAAACTCCGGGAAGCACTGTGATGACATACATAGTCCAAATAATGGAAGTTTGTGATGCAAACTCTGGTCATTATTAAATGCTCAATTGCAGGGGCGCCTGGGTGGCTCAGTCAGTTGGACATCTGCCTCCTCTGATTTCGGCTCAGGTCATGATCTCAGGGTCATGAGATCGAGCCCCATGCCAGGCTCCAAGCTCAGTGCAGAGTCTGCTTGTCCCTCTTCTTCTGCCCCTGCCCCCAGCTTGCTCTCTCTCTTTCTCTCCCATTGAAAATACAAAATTTTTTTAAAAAAGTCTCAATTATATTTGCAAGAAAGTGTATCATGTGCTTTAGAAGCATTCTCATTAAAATTATAATAAGTATTTTGTATGTAGAGAGGGTTTTTATCTAATAACAGCATTAATACAGACATTCAGCCCTGCAATTTCCATGTTGAATTTTATTTAATTCTCCCAGCAATCCCTTGAGGCTGACAGATATAAAAGGAATGCTGAAAGACTGTTTTTCTCATCTGAAATCCCAAATGAATACCTTTTGTGTCCTCCTAGATCTGAATTCTATAAGCACATCGTGCTCTCTGGAGGGTCTACTATGTACCCTGGGCTACCATCACGGTTGGAACGAGAACTTAAACAGCTTTATTTAGAACGAGTTTTAAAGGGAGATGTGGAAAAACTTTCTGTAAGTATCATTCAATAATCCAGCTGTTAACATAGTTTTTAAAACCCTGTAAAGTAGTTTGTATATCTTGACGACCACCAGAGGGAGCAAGAAGTCTTCCTAAACAAATTATTAATGAAGTCGCATGCAGCCTTGAAGAGATAGGAAGAAGGAAATGGTTCAAGGTAAGCTCTGTTTCAGAATGGTTGTACTCCCCAGTTACCTCTGTATTCAGTGGCTGGAGGCAGTGGGGTCCCAGGCCAAATATTCTGGTTCCTCTGTGACCAACAGCCTGGAGTCAAGGTGCTTCTAAGGGCACGGAAAGAAACTGCCATATAGTATTCCCTCCCCCCAACCCTTTTCGGTGGGGATACGTTCAAAGGCCCCCAGTGGATGCCTAAACCGCAGATAATACTGAATCCCATGTATACTATGTTTTCGCCTATATAAGAACACCTTTGATAAAGTTTAATTTATAAATTAGGCCCAGGAAGAGATTAACAACAACAATAAAATAGGACAGTTATAACAATATACTGGAAAAAAGTTATATGAATGTGGTCTCTTAAAATATCTTGTTGTACTGTACTCACTCTTGTGGTGATGTGAGGATAAAATGCCTCCGTGACAAGATGAGGTGACAGGAATCATGCAGGCCTTGTGATGTAGTGCTGTGTCAACCGGGCCATCATCCTCTGGCGGACCGCGGGTAACCAGAACCACAGATAAAGGGGCACTGCTGTGCTATGGAGAGAGAAATGCCTCTTGGGGTTTTGGGGTTCCTTTTAGCTTACTTTGTGGATATATAACCAGCCTTCATTGCTGCTCTTGGACTGTCTCAAATTTCTGATTCTAGGTTATTTTTCTGGCTATTTCTTGCGTATGTCTTATTTCCCTAATCAGATTGTAAAACGTAGCAAATATTTTGTATCCGCATCAGCTATCCTCACTCTTGAAACAGACTTTAATTGGTAGCTGTCAATGTGTAGAATAGAAAGTAAACTAGTAGGTAATAGTTGATGGTAATTCGGCATTGATCCTTTTTTCTACCAACACTGGAGTGTGTGAAGTACACTATATATATACTATGCACTCAGCCAGGAGTCACTGAATTCTGAGTGAATCTCTGAGCTCTGTCCCAACAACTTTGATCAGCTGTTGTAGATAATGAGATTACCGTATTACAGAGGACTATGTATATCCGAGATACTAATGTCACATCTTTCATCTGTGACTAAATTGTGAAAATTGAGTGTGGACTCACATATATTAAATAAATTAAAAGACTCAAAAGGAGCCATGTTGTCTAAGTACTTTGCTTATTTGATTTTTCTTGAGTTATGCAATTTAAAATTAGTCTAGGTGATTATTTCCTTACTCAGCAAATATTTCTTGACCTGCTTCTGGGTGCCAAACACTTGTCTAGGTGCTGGAACAAACAAAACAGTAGTAAATAAAAACCAGGTCCTCACTTTTATTCTATGAATGCGTCAGTAGTAATAAGCACTGTGAAGAAAAGTAAGGTAAGGTGAAGGGCTAGAACGTGGTAGTGACGGGGGAGATGGCATGCTCCTTCATGTAGGGTGGTCACAGAAGGATTCTGAGGAGATCAGTTCTGAGCAGAGACCTGAATAGAGTGAGCGGGTGAGCCATGTAACCATCTGTGGGAAGAATCTTCTAGGCCAGAATGGCAAGTACAAAAGCCCTGGGTTGGGGTGCCTGGGTGGCTCAGTTGGTTTAATGTCTACCTTCGGTTCATGTTATGATCTTGAGGTCCTGGGATTAAGCCCCACGTTGGGCTCCCCATTCAGGGGGGAGCCTGCTTCTCCCTCTCCCTGTGTCTCCCTCTGCTTGTATGCTTGCTTGCTCTCTCCATGTCAAATAAATAAAATCTTACCCCCCTCCAAAAAAACAAAGCCCTGTGTCGTTGGGAATGTGCAGGTGTGGCTGAGGCAGAGTGAGTAAAGGAGAGGCCTGAATGGTGAGGTCAGAAAGGTGGTCGGATGCAGGTCTTGTCAGCTACAGTGAAGGGTTTAGCTTTACTCCTAGCGAAACAAAGCCTTGGGAGGGTTTTGAGCAGAGGGTGATAGGATCTGACTTGTTTTTAAGGGATCACTAAGTCTGGTGTGGTGAAAGGAGGAAGAAAGAAGGTTGTGGAAGGATGAGGTAGCAGGCTCGAAGGGAGGGAGGAGATGGAGGTTTATGGAAGAGGTATGAAATTGTGGTCTTAAAGAGTAGAAGAGAGAAGACACGTGCCACGAGCTGCACTAAGGGTCTCAAGTGAAGGAAGTGATGCAGTTAAACCAAGACATGGAGTTTCTCACCTGTCCTGTTCAGTTGCTTGAGGGCAGCTGCGGAGTAGAGAGTTGGTCACCCGAGTCGGTATTGTCCCGCATGAACATGAGAGGGAGAGCAGGACGCGCGCGGTCACTAAAGAGAATACCAGGAAGTGGTGGGGAGAGCACACATACAGGCACGGCAAGAGCGGGCCTGAGGGGAAATAATGTCCTGTAGGTGACTTGGCAAAGAGGAGTGGTGGCTGGAATGGTCTCATAGAATGAGTTTCAACTTGGGAGTTGCAGGGAGGAGGGAGAGAGAAGCAGCAGTGGAGAACAAGAATTGGTGTGACCAGACCAGGTGGTGTGAGAGGAACAGCAGCCCGCCAAGAGCTGCAGGGACAGAGCTGCAGGGACGGCAGCATCTTCAGAGGCTAGCCAGGTTTCCCTTAGAGCCGGGGCCCGCAACCTTCAGGCCTGCATCGTACTGGCTGTTTGTGTAAATAAAGTTTTATTGCAACAAAGCCAGTCCCATTTTTTTAAGTAAACTGGTGTTTATACCTGATCCTACAGTTCGGTTATGTGACGTGAAGACAACCTAAAATGACATAGTTACTTTGAGTCTTTTTGCAGGGTTTGTGACACAGTAAATTAAACTATGACTTTTTAAGGTTTTTCTTTCAGGCATGGACTGATCACACAGATTGAGATATGTCTTCTATTAGACAACCAATAGTGGCTGCAGAGTATAAAACTTACTCCACTTGTCTTTAATTTTGGTACTGTGTTCATTTTTTTTTTTTTTTGCAGCATCCCCACGGTTTATTTGACCATATTTGGCCTTGTTTATTTTGAGAACATTTTCATTTAAATTTGAAATAATAGAAAGTGAGCTTTGCTTATAAGAAAAGAATTTCAATCTTACACTTACATGGCACAACAATCATAGAGGCATTAGACCTTGAAGAAACCATAGAAGTCCTCTTACCCAAACTCTTGACATCTGGCTAACTGATTTTCTCATGTGGTCATCCCCAGGTGGTGAGGAAACCTGCCGCAATCAGGACTCTGGTACTTGGGCTCTCAGTAGGCTGATCATGCAATTTATTGTTCATAGCAAGACAACTTTGAGAGTGACAAGGGGTGTTGTTAATAGTGATGGGGGAACAGGTGTAAGTCAGGACTGTTCTAAGCATGCTGGGTTGGATGTGTGACCTCCTTGGTGTGAGCTTTGGGCAAATTACCAAAAATGTCTCTGCTTCAGATAACAAATCACGCTCTCCTACTCACGACACAGGACTTGTGAGACTTCAGCAGCAGAATATATGAAACAGTCATCTTCATAAACCAGAAAGCATGATGCACTTGTGACAGTTTACAATCTCGTCTTTCTCCTCTAGAAATTCAAGATCCGCATCGAAGACCCACCGCGCAGAAAGCATATGGTGTTCCTGGGTGGTGCCGTTCTAGCAGATATCATGAAAGACAAAGACAACTTCTGGATGACCCGACAAGAATACCAAGAAAAGGGTGTTCGTGTGCTGGAGAAACTTGGTGTGACCGTTCGATAAACTAACTCCAGAGCTTGTTCGCATCACACCCCTAATGCTTTCTTTTTGCCTTTATTGCCAATCTTTGAACTCATTCAACTCCAGGACATGGAAGAGTCCTCTTTGTGCCCTTTGAGTGGAAAGGTCAGGTTTTATTCTGGTGTCTTGGGGAAGCTTTGTTAAATTTTTGTTAATGTGGGTAAATCTGTTTAATTCAACCACTTCCCTACAAACACGATGAGAGGGCAAAGGGTCCTGTCTGCTGCTTTGTTTCTTCTAAGTAGGCATTTAGATCATTCCTGTCGGCTTCCTATTTTCACTTTACTGCTCTAATGCTGCTAGTTTTAGTCTTTAGCACGCTAGGTGGTATGCCTTTATTAGCATAAGAAAAAACTTTACCGGGACTTTTACATATTATGGGGGGGGTGGTGAGGGACGGGCGAGCGGCAGCTGACCCCTTTTACAGCATTTCCTCTGTGGTGTGGTGCTTTCAACAGTCACTGCACAGTTGAAGTACCTTAAAGCTTCTGGAATTAACATTTTAGGGGAACGTTAGACTCAGAATTAAAGTGTTTTGGGTGGGTTTTTGTGTGGGGCAGGGAGTGGTCTTTTGATTTTTACTTTTTGATTTTTTGAGCTTTTCTGCTCTGAGGTGTGTAAGATGAAATTTATTTACAGTACTTTGATTTGGCAGGTTTTCTTCTACTTTCAGACTGCCTAGAACTGTTTCCATAATACAAAAAGCAAGTGTAATATTCCATTACCATGTGGCTTAGGGTTGATTAACATCAACCATGTTAGCTGGGAGTAGACTCCCTAGAATCTGTGAGTGGAAAATTAACAATTGAAAAATGCTTTTGGAAATTCAGATTACAGATTTAAAAAGTGCTTAAGAGTGCTTCTTTTTATACCAGAAGCATTAAGGTAATCCAGTGCCAAGTACCATTCTTGCAATTATGCTTTTATATAACTGACCAGTGCTTCTTGAATAAGAATAGGTAGATACATATGAATAATTACTGGCAGTAGGATATAATTGTTGGGTTAAAAATAACATTGAAATATGGGACTTGTTGCCAGTTGGGTAATTTTCATTAGTTTTTTTATTATTATTTTAATTTGAAACCTAGAAGTGGAGTAAAATTTGACTACTTGAAATGTTGGCAAAAAAAATCAAGATTTAAATTTGTATTTGTACTAAAAAAGTAATCAGAACAATAAGTCTCAGTCATCTTATGCTTGAAAGAAGAGTTGTTGATATTTTGTAAATGTTAGCAAACTTTCCCGTCTGTCAGAAAATCTATTTATGAATCCCGTCGGTATTGCTTTGTGTCTGAAAAAATATCAACTACTACTCAGACTTGAATTCTTTCTAAATTTGAAAAATAAAGTAATAAATTATATCACGCTAAGTACAAAATACAGATTCTGGGAAAAAATGTTTTCCTTCATTTCAAAATATTCTTTACTAATAATGGCTTTGAATGAAGAGGCTTAATTTTTAGGTGACTGAAATTGGAGAAATTATTGGCTTTAGAAAAAAAGTCTCTTCTCTGTGAGAAAACCTAGAAATCAATTTATATGAAATAAACAACAAAAGGTTAGTTTTAATTATGCAGCTTCTGTTAAATATTAAGTATTTTTTGTCTGTTTTACCTCAATTTGAAACAAGTAAAAGAAGTTTGCCTGCATGCTGGACATGCTTCAGTACACGTGAGTAGCCTATGAATAACATGTACTAGATTTGAGGGACATGGATGTCAGTCATTCTGGAATTCTAAAGTGTTTCTAAATCATGTTCATATAAATCCCCCTAGCCTTTGAGTCCTGGACTAGTTAAAGGACACAAATGTAGGGTGAGTACCTACCAGCTGTTCATTTCTGGTAAATCCTTGGCCTTTGGTCGTGATTTTTTTATCTATGGGGGTAGAAAACAACAAGGAATAGGATAGACTCTTTAGAACAGTAACAGAGCGTTTATCGTTTGTCCCTTGAATATAGAATTTGGTTTTAATTTCATGATTCTGCTAGCAGATACGACAGTTAAAGTGGTGTGGGTGTGTGTGTGTATATATATATATATACACTATATATATATAGTAAATTTTAAAATTCCATTTTCTAATTTTCCTATTCCAAGGTAAAATAATGTATTTAGTAATTTGGGGGGTAGTAGAAAATAATGTTTAATTCGAGTTGCCAGGTAGGAGTCCCTCAGAAATTAAAATTTTTTGTTTTAAAAGAGATCTGATTTTTAGCTCTTGAAAACCATTGTCACTTAAATTTCCAATAATGGTTAAAAAATTCTTTTAAAATTAGAATTGCCAATGCCTTGACCTTTGAGAAGGGTTTCTTAGAAATAAGTCCTACATTTAAACTTTTTTTCTTTAAAATATGGTATTGGATGTTGATTTTTTACAGTTCTAAGCACTGTTAACAATTTCTGGAAGGTGTTTTGAGAGATCATTGGAAAGTTAAACATTCTACATTTAACATGAATACACTTCTTTTTGATTCAGAAAATAAAATCAGATTTTTGAAAGTAAATTTGAATTTTGTCTTGGTTTTACCTATTGTTTTTCTTTCTAGTTTCATATTCTTATTTTTGTTCATATTTTCATTTTTTCTAATGCAAGGTGGATTGACAGCTTCATCTGCACACAACACAAAATGTTAGGCAAAGTTCAGCTCAGAATTGTTCAGAATTGTTCTGTTATTTGACCAAAAAACCTCTTTATTTTTTTTTCTGGTATGATTTTAAATACAGAAGGAAAGCAAAAACTAGAAAGCAGAGTAAATTACAACTACAGCTGTATTAGAGGGTTTTTTCCCCCTCAAGTGGACAGTTTTGTTTCCTGGAAGAATTAAGGTGGCTTTTGCAGGATTAAGAATGCTAGACAGACCTATTAAGGTGCCTCTGTGTTAAACTGACTTTTCCGTGTTTTCATACTTATCTTTGAGGATGGGGCTGAGGAGTAGATGATAGGATTCTTGTGTATCCTTCTTCATGAACTTGGATGCTTGAATCTCATTGCCCCCTTCATGGCCACGTTCCCCTAGGACATTGTGAGGTTTACCTCTGGTGTCTTCTCCAACCTCTTCTCAGTTGCCAAGATAATGGGACAGCTGTCTCCATGTGTTACAGAGGAGGAAGATACTGGGCACTGCTCTTTGTTGATGGAATGTTGATGAATGTTTCAGTGGTCTCCATTGGCTTTCTTCACCCATAAACTTTGAACATTTTACAGTTGAGTGTGGAGCAGTGCTAATTTTAGAACCATCCAAGAGGGTACCCAACTAAAGTGAACCAGAAACTCAAGGATTGGTTTTGGCTCAATATTGAATATGTAATTTAATCTTGGACTGAGTGACCAGTATCCACAATACCTGGGGTATTTGTAGGGTCCCTTTTTTCTACCAGCTCAAACTTCTTGATCCATTAAAAGCTTGAATACTTTGTAAAGACCAAATTCCTGACTTTAACCACTCTATTGCAAGTAACCTTAGCTATAGAATAGAAAAACTTGTGTTGGGGTTGTCAATAAGGCAGCTGTTGTATAAATTCACACCGATTTTTTGCATTAAACTTAACACTTCAAAAGCCTTTTCCTAAAGCAGCTTGCTCTGCATTGTTGAACATCTGAGGTTAGGGAGAAAGAAGCTATTACACTTTTTTTTTTTTTTAATCATCTGCACTAAGGCAGTGACAAAAACAAATAATGCCTTGTAGCTGTTCTAAGTATCTCACTTTGTGTTGTGTGCAGATGTAAGATACCTAACTGGGCAAGGGGAATCAGAATGATTACTCTCTGGCAGAACAGTTCCTGTCCTGCCTCCTTTCTACCCTCAGTTCCTCCCCACCCGGAAGAGGAAAAAGACTGGAAAGGGCTCTGCAAGTATTTTTCCTTGAAAGAGAAGACAGTATTTTAACTATGCTTGCATGTATCAATCGAAAGGTTTGGGTTTGAGAAGTGCAGTAAGCGGTCACAAGAATAATAAAAGTATGGTTTTTAAGCCCAAGGTAGGCTCCCTAGAACACTGCCTTTGGCCATTAGCATCAGGGTGAGCTTTTGCCTGACGAATGCTTTTTCTTAAAGGTCAGTAAAAAGGGAGGTGCCAGCGAGCTGCTTTGCTCTTCCTTGAATATGGGTTTGGAAAAGAGGGCGCCTGGGTGGCTCAGTGGGTTAAAGCCGCTGCCTTCGGCTCAGGTCATGATCCCAGGGTCCTGGGATCGAGGCCCACATCGGGCTTTCTGCTCGGCAGGGAGCCTGCTTCCTCCTCTCTCTCTCTGCCTGCCTCTCTGCCTACTTGTAATCTCTCTCTCTGAATAAATAAAATCTTTAAAAAAAAAAAAAAAGAAAAGAGGGCGCCAACTCTCAGGAATTAAGAGTTCCTATGCACTAAAGAAGTAATTGTAAATATTTGAATGCAAAGGTATTAATATCAAATAAAGGTTGACATTTTAAGCAACTAGTTCAGGAAACCAAAGTTAAGACCTGCCGCAATATTAAGTTGATCTTTTTGTTAAGCCTTGATGTTGTGTGTAGGGGTTGGGATTTTTTTCTCTAGGCATATCATAAAATACGCTCAAGAAAATTGTAAGGCCTGTCTTATCTTGGGTAATCAAATCTAAGGATTTCCTGAGTGAGGATTACTTCTAGTAACTGCTCTTAAACATTTTCATATCTCATGCCAACTTTATATTTGAAGAGTAAGAAATCTGGGCTTTAAGTGAGGTTCAGGTGTCAAAAATAAGTTGATAACATACATTTGACCCCTTGATTTGAAATCTTCAGTCTATCTCCACATATGTGTTTTCTTTCTTAGATCTAAAGCTTCTGGCATTAAATTTTAAGAACGGTTGAAAGGAATGTAGGTTTGGAAATTAAAAATACGATGGCTAGGTACAATTCAAAAGACCTTGATCAATTAAAAAGGTCATTTTGCTTGTTTGTTTTTACTTAGAGCTTTAGGTGGAATTTAATATGTCAAGTATCCTACAGGAAATTATGTAGATGGAGTAGAATTACCTAAATTTCAAAAATTGTCAAATTACTTGCCCCTCCATGTCTCTGTTGATAGGAAGTCAGAATCACATGGAGTGTTTAAAACAAATGCAGGTTCCTGCCCTCTGGGCCCACCAGGTTTGGGGCTGAGTCGGCCTGTTTTCCAGCTGCGCCAGTGGTCCTGCATCCCCTCAAAGCTCTCACTCGGCTGCTGTAGGGTCTTAACAGAGTAGGCAGCCCCAAGGAATGAGCCTCTCCCGGGTGCACACTGGCCTGCCCTTGCCCCAGTCTCCTGACACTTTTAGCGAATAGCTTCCCAAGTGAGATGGGAAGAGGCCCTGGGTGGCCGGTGTGCTGGCTTCCGCCCCCTCCCCCAAACAGATCCTCAGTCCTCAATCCTCTATCCTGGTGGGCGGGCGATAAGAGCCTTTACTCAAAATGCAAGTTCTTCCTGGAAGGTTACAGCCCCATTAGCCATTTACACATTTGTGTGAATTAAAAGGAAGTCCGGGGACTCAAACTGACGCCCAGTGAAGCTTACCAGCTCTTTGTGATTTAAGGCAAGGGAAGGTCTGTAAGTTTGGCCTCAAGAGTGCCTTGGAGAAAACAGACTCCCAGGAAATACGGAGTTATTAGCTTATTACCTTTTAGGGGCCATACACATGGGAACTAGGTGGTGGAAACAGCGAAATAACCAGACCAAACTGCTTATTTCAGAACTGTTTTTAGAGATGTTTCTCCTCACTCTGACTCGCATGCTTCCCAGCTCCCCGAACTCAAGCAAGTACAGCTAGTGCTACAGTTCAGCCCTTTGACGGATTGTAAAATGATCTGTAGTCTGGCCAAGCAACCCACCTACCAGGTGTAGCTTTACTTCTGGAGAGGAAATGTCTGTTTCAAGGTCCATGCAACTGACATACAAATGAACTGTTGGATGCAGCTTGGAGCCCGCGTATGTATGGTTAAGTTTTGATTTTTTGAAAGTATAAAGCCAGTTCCAAAATTTGGAAGTTTTTGGCATTTTATTATTGTAGATGACAGCTTCTAGAGAGACCCAGAAGCTTATCCCTGCATTTGCTTGTTCAGGCAAGGGTGATTTTAGCGGGAGATTCGAGTGAGGAGGAGGAGGGAGGGGGCAGGCCATTTATATTAAAGTGTTGCAGGTGAGCTCACGCACGCACAGCACGGGAGAAAGTCAATAACCCGCTGCAGGTAAGGAGGTGGTTTTCAGTGCGGGAACCCTCTCTAAGGAGTTGGATGGAGCCTCTGGGTGAGTAGGAAGTTACTTTTCTCTTCTGAACCTATGTCTTTGACAGCCCATACCAGTAAGCTCTAGAGTGCTCTAGCTGAAGAGTGTATAGCTGAGGCCAGGTGCGTTTTCTTGCAAATTGTTTGCCTATATGTCATTCCTACCGTTTTCACCATGAAGGCTTCTCTTAAATTTTCTGCTTCACTCCAGAGCACACAACAATTACCTTACAGCCTTTTCAAGCACCATCCCTAACAGCACAGTTAGCCGAAAATGCATATCGGATGTTTGTGAGCCTCATTCGTTCCAAATGTGGACCTGAAATTTGTCCCAAAGTGGAAGTGCTTAACTGTTCATAATGTTCAATAGTCATTTTAATGACTGCTATAAATACATTTCTTACCACATAAAAACAGTGAAAAGCACAAGGTCCCCTAAAGCAGAATGCTGTTTCATAATGTGAATTTGGGGTGGGGGAGTGTCCATGTTTACCATTTGCCTTTTCTCAAACAGGTGGAAATGATGTTAGGAACACTGTCTTCCGACTTTACGCTACTGTTCTTTTAAAAATGGTGTGACAATGTCATGTTTGGTTGGGTTAATTCTACCAATCTCAGAAAAGAGTTGGCTGAAAACTATCTTTCTCTTTTCCCATTTCATATATGTAGTGTTCTTTTATACCTTAAACCCTTCTTTCTGCTCCTACCATTCAAAAAAAGCTAAGGTTTGTGATGGTAGCCAAAAGAATCTCTCTTGAGATGTCTTCAAAATAACAAAGACTTCCTTGAGCATTCTAAATGAAAGTTTGTTTTGTTGCATTTGTGGGTCCTTTGAACAAATATGTGATGGGAAGGATTTATGGGATGAAATGCCCATGTTTAAGGGTCTAAAGAGGTTTGGATTTATGGGGCCCACAGCCCCACTGTTGCCTCACTGAGACTGGAAAACTTTTGAGCAAACGAAACAAAATGATCGCTTGCTGCACTAGCTGGTGGCATTCAGAGGCTGGGACCGAAGGAGGGACTTTTCCCACTAAGTTTCAGTACAGTTATTACTTGAAAGAAGAGGTCCTGTTTTCTTCAGGCTCCGAGCTTGTCTGCTAAAATAATCAGCTGTGAGGCAGATGGGGGTTGCGGGGGGTGGGGAGAACTCCATCTGCAAAAGGCAGGACGAGGTGAGGAGAGGAGGAGGAGGAGGAGCTATGGCCCTGGTCGGACTCACAGCTGCCCACCCTGCAAAGGAGCAGAGCTCGCTAAGAATCTCCACACTGATTTATGGAAGAGAAATGAGGAAACCATTTGCCCCAAATATCTTGGATTTGTGACAATATCAGTGTAAACCGTTTTCATTTTGACCAAGAGAATTCCGAGTTTCCAAGGTGTTCCCGCCCCCACCTTGGACCCTCCTAGTCTTTTTGGCAGTGGCTCTCAACGCGGGGGGCGCCTATTGTTACCTGAACGGAGGTGACAGGCTAGGAGGAGCTCCTTTGCACTTGGAAAAACCTAAATCAGAAACCAGGGTGCTTTGTACAGAAATAAGCTGCAGTTTTCCCAAAGGTTCCGCTTAATCGTTTTCTGAGAGAATGAAGCCCGATGCTTTCTGCCTAGAACTTAACTACCAGGGGCTCTTGGACTCCTGGTTTCTCCCTCTGTTTCTCTCTCTTCCTCTCCCTCTCTCTCCTTCCTGTGTGTGCCTGGAGAAAATCAGCTTCCTTAATACTCTCCAAAGTGTTGCCAATCTCATCCCTTTGAAAGGGCCTTTGTTTCAAACCCCTTTTGGAAAAGGAGAGCATTTTCCTGCCTTGGTTTACTCCCTTTCAGAGAACAAGAATGCCTCTTGAACCACAGTGGTATCGAACTCTTACCTTTCCTTGACTTTCCGCCAGCCGAGCCAGCAGGGGTCCTCAGGCCCTCCATTAATGACAGGAGAAGCAGTACCAGTTAGGACACAGAAGGCTGTGATGGGCACCGGGTGGTGATGCCCATATCATTCAGCTAGGAGCTGTTACCTGCACTTCCTCGATGAGAAAACAGACCGTAAAAGAAAAATACCCAGAACAAGGATGTGGAGCTAGGAAGTTGTAGAGGCAGAGTCTAACTCAAGCGTCTCTGGCTATACCACTTGGCTTCAACACCCCACCACAGTTCTGGATGACCGTCCATGTCTGTCTGCCTCTCTTTCAAAGACTTGATCAACTTCGGACCCCATCTTGACTCTTCCCGCCCCCCACCCACCCCCTCACTCAAAGGCCTTGGGAAAAGCACTTGTCTTTTGTGTGCCTTAATTTAACTCAGGCAGATGAGTAGAGTGCCCTCAGCCTGGAGTGGCTGACATCCCAAGTGCCATTAGAAAAGTGCTTTGATATGAAGTGCCCCGTAAGAGCTTTGCTCTTCTGTTTCTAGCAAACCAACCCCAGGAAGAAAATTAAGGGGTACATCTGGGAGTGAACGAGTGAGCCATCCGCTGGACACAGGCACTGAAGCCCAGAGGAGCTTGTCATCCTCTCAGGATTTATCAAGTTTGGGGTTTTTAACATTTTTTTTTCCAGTAGGCTTAAATTTTGCCTAGTGGGTGTTCATTCTGGTCCAGGGCTCTGAATTTAGATCAGAACTTGACAAATTCGTCAGGAGAGGTCTCAAAATCTCCACTCACAACAGGAAGGCGAGAAATGGAAAGAATGTCAGTTATTAAGGTTAGCAGTGGCCCCTGGAATCCAAATGGCCCTTGAAAAGAACACTTGGGGAGAGGAAACCTTTGAATCCCTAAGTCTGCTAAGAACTTGCCTGTCTGGAATGCGTGGAGAGTGGCAAGAGCATGAGCAAGCTCTACGAGTGCTGGAGAGCCGGTTGCCAAGGGGGCCAGCCCACTGCAAGGCGGGCTGCAGAGGCTAGAAGGCGCCAGGGGCCAGGGCCAGGGGCGTTTGCTCTGCTCCCAAGCCGAGCAGCTGGGGGCCACTTAGCAGTAGTGAATTCAAGGATGTTCCCCGGATCGCCATCCGTACTGGGAAGAGCAGTGTTGTTGGAAATGGCCATTGTTTGCTTCTGTCCCCCTTTGGCTAGGAGCAGAGGGAGGGGCCTGGACCCGGTCTCCTGTCGCTGCTGCTTCTGCTGCCGGAGGACAGGATTAGTGGTTAGCCTCTCTCTCAAAGCCCCGGGGAGCAAAGGGCAGGAAGGAAGGAAGGAAGTTGTGTAGGATAAACAAAACAAAGCAAGACCAAGAAAAGCCACAAGAAAGTACTTCAGATGTGCAAGAATCTGTAATTCACATACTCAGGGGATGGTTGAGGGTTAGGACCTGGATTAAATGCTTTCATATGAACCGGAATACCAAGAGTATGGAGTGCCTGGCTGGGGCTAAAGAGGCCCTGGAAACAGATTCCTCCTCTGTTTCTGGGTGTTCAGAACTATCGAGGCCTATAAATTCTTTTTAGCTGTCTCTAGCAAGTTTCACCATGAGGCTGTTCACATTGTCCGTTTGCCATAGGTTTTCATAATAGGATTAAATAGGTTTTATGAACTTGTTGAAAATAATTCATCACTTAAAAAACTGGTTTAAAAGAAGTGAGTATACTGATAACAAGTGTGAAATGATCTCTTGAATGTCAATCAAAACCCATTCCCAGTGAAGGAATCTCTATCAGATACTATTTTAGGGTAAAGGGGCTGGTACTTGGCAACCTTCGCAATTCAGTTCTTTTAGGGTATCAAGGCGTAGAATCCTTGGGATGGATACTGTGTGTCACGCCTCATAGATGGGGTTTTTCAACATCTTAATGACTTTAAAAATTATGACCGGTGGGCATTTTGAGAGGCTGCTACATTCTCTCCGTGTAAAGTACGCCGAAGATTTCTAAGCCAAATTCGGTGGGAAGTTGTCAGCCTTGTGCAGCTGTTCTGGAGAAGGGCTTGAGGGCCAGCCTACTTGGGAACCAAAGTTTTTGCAAATTCTGCACATGTACATGTGTGAAATTAACTTGAAGTTGAACTTGACAGTGAACCAGAAAACGAAACAAAAAATAACAAAAATCAACTCATGACAATGTTAGTTTCAGCTGGTACAAAATAAGCACATTTGAAATTACATTGATTTTGCAGGAAATACCCCTCCCCTGCCTGCACTGGATAACATTATTATGCTCTGCGTGAATTATAGTTATTTAACCATCAGCTTGAGCGTAAGGTCAGGGGTCCCCTTGTTTAAAGATCACAAGCTGTGTTTCCTAAATGCGATGGTGGCAGAGACAGTCAAGAGAATTTGAAAGAGATTCGACTCTGCAGAGTGCTGCTCCCCTACCCTCCACTTCCACTCCCCACCCCCAACCTTTTGTATAGATTTTATTTATTTATTTGAGAGAGTGAGTGTGAGAGCACAAGCAGAGGGTGGGGCAGAAGGAGAAGGAGAAGCAGACTCCCCGCTGAGCAGAGAACTCCACACAGGACCCCGGGATCATGACCTGAGTCCAAGGCAGACACTTAACCCACTGAGCCACCCAGGTGCAACACCCCCTTGTATTTGCACGGAAAGCTCCAAGAGTTTTGAAGCTGAAGAAATGTTCCGTGAGGTTCTAAGGCAACGTGGGGTAATGGAGCATTTCCCGAAGGGTATTCTGTGAAACCCAAATCCCAGCAAGATGCCTTGCAACCCACATGTGCTCTGGAGTCCAACGAGTTAGGGAAAGAAATCTCCCTTGCAGCATATGAAAGTCTTGGAGAAGTCCTGTGGGAAGGATAGAGTGAGCTTTATCCAAGGCAAAGTCTCTCTTTCCATCCTCCCCTCCTTTTCTCCCCAGCCACTGCCCATTCACACCATGCAAAGCCCACCCCTGAGGATCCTGGACCCCACCAGTAGCATAGATGTGTAGCTGTGGTCCCTTCTCATCTGAAACTAACAGGTTTCAAGGGGCCTGAAATAGTTATTCTTCCAGTCTCTTCCTCAAAGGTTCACTTTAGAACTAAGATTTGAGGTTTTTATCCATTTTTATTTTATATCTGAATAAGCCTCAGAATGCCAGAGCAGCAGCAGAGAGGAGGATGAAGAAGATGGTCCCTGAAAGCACCAGGACAGCAGACAGAACCTGGCAACTGGGAGTTTCTCCTGGGTTCGCTGCTCCGTGCTGGTGCCGCACTGGTGGACACTGGCCATGATGCCTGAGGCCACCAAGCATCTTTTGGAACTCTCTCCCCACATTTAGGGACTTTCCTACATTGTCAATGCTGCCTCCTCGAGACAGAAGTCGCTGTCACCATCCCAGCCTCTCTTCCAGCACAGATCTGCCCATCGACACTCGTTCCCTTTTGGGGAGCAGAGCTCCAGAGGGGTCCTCTCTGGCCAGGGGGGCGGCACAGGCCTGTTGCTCTGGGGCACCGGCAGGCAGGAAGCCAGGGCCCATTGTCCGTTGTGGGCGACAGGGGTGCTGCCGAAGGGGAGGTGGCGGAGGCCCCGCTGAAGGCCCCGCTCCTTCCTGAGCCGTCTGTAGCCGGACTCTGGCCTTCCCAGGGCTTCTGTGAGCTCCCAAGGATCCCTTGGTCATTAGTCTTCTTTTCCGCTTAAACCATCTGGCGCAGGTTATTCTGTTTGCCGCGGAGATCCTCACTACCAGGCGCAGCCGGACGGCCGAGAGGGAGGCCACTCAGTCTTCAGGAAACTAGCGCCTTGCAAGGCCCTGGATGGGGTTTCCAAACATTTCATTCAGGAGCCCAGAATGTGTTTATTCTCTCAAATGTCTGGGATAAGTGCTGCGTATACCACACGTAGCAGAGGCCGGCTCAGTACTTGCCAAACGAAAGACAAGTTTCTTCTTCAAGTAAGAGGCCCAACTCTTCCTCCCCATCTGGTAGAGCGGGAATCTGACTGAAGATTTTCATGATGGCGGCTGGTCGGAAGAGCAGAGAGTATACTCCGCCATATTCTCCTGACTTCGTTTTTTTCACCCCATGAATATGGTTAAAAGTAGGAATATCTTAAATAAATTTTCAGGAAATATGGAGGTATATTCAAAAGAGAACCCAGCAAGACAGATTCACAGTAGGCTTTTCCCCTTAGAGGAGCTGAGGGCCCAGTGGGGAGTGGGTGGGTGACAGATCAGAATTTTGTCTGTGCCTTCTCTGAAATCAAGCAGAAGTGTTAGAAACCAAAAAAGCCTCCTTGAAAAGTATTTTCCTTGATGTCCGGAAACTGTGGGATTATTTAATCACATAAAAACAAAGATTTTTAATTCACTATCTGCCACGGGCTTAGCACTCTGCTGGCTGCTGGAAGGAATACCACAGCAATGTTTTTTTCCTGAGTCATTTGAGAGTAGCCAAGACACCATGCCCCCTTATCTCTTAATACCTGTATTTCCGATGAACAGCCACAATACTTATCAGATTCAAGAAATTGCATACTGTTACAATATTTGTTTCTGTTGTACACCCTACATTCCAAATTTGTCAGCTGGCCCAGTAGGACCTCTAAGCATTTCCCCCACTCCGGGGCAGAATCAAATCTAACACCACAGACAGCCTGAAGAGGTCATGTCCCTTTTGTTTTCTTTACCCTGGAACCATTCCTCGGCCATCCTCTCCCTGTTACAACATTGAAATGTTTGAAGAACAGAGGCTATTTTATAGACTGTTCCTCAATTTGGGTTCCTTGTGAGTAGGTTCAGGTGACGTAGCTCTGGCCAGAAGACAACAGAAGTGATGTTGGCTGATGTCCATCTGCTAATGTTCGCTTCATCAGCGAACATCATCTTGGTCCCTGCGTCGTCAGGTTTCTCTGCTGCATCCTTACCATTTTCTCCTGGCAACTAATAAGCCACCTGTGGGGCCATATACCCTTCCAAGGGACAAGGACAGGCCACACTATTTGAGGCTAGAGGGCAGAAGTGAGACCTGGCTTGAATCCTGACTCTCTTCTATGAGCTGTGTGACCTTGGGCAAATGACCTAACCTCTCACATCCTCCATTCTTGATCTGTAAAATGGGATAATAACATTTCCCTTCCTGTCGTTGAGAGGATAAATAAATAAGTAAGGTACTCGGCACATAGGAGGCATTCCATAAATTTAACCCACTTCTCATTCTCTTCCTCTACCTTTTTAAAGTTACTTTGGGGACAGTGGTTTGTTGCTTTCTTACTATTATTTTTAATGCCATGAAGGGACACCAAGGGCAAGCAAGTAATACAACGTAGCCCCTACAGTGAGTGGCCTGAAAAACCTGCTATGTGGGACACCCAGGTGGCTCAGTAGGTTAAGCGTCTGCCTTTGGCTCAGATCATGATCTCAGGGTCATGGGATTGAGCCCAGGTTGGGCTCCCTTCTTAGGGAGGAGCCTACCCTCTCCCTCTACCCTTCCCTCTCCCCACATTTTCTCTCCCTTTCAGATAAATGGATAAAATCTTAAAAACAAACAAACTCAGATATGCAGTAGAGCCCCCTGGGGGAGGAACCTGGAGTTCTTGGGAATGCCAGGAGCAAGTCTTGGAAGCCACAACACCGTGGCTGTCTTAAGGCGTGTGGTTGTGCTCTGCTTGATCGTCAGCTGTAGGGAAAATGGCCCACGGGACACAGATTTTGAGACTGACGTGGGCTCTGCAGCATCAAGGACCAAGGGGTTCCAGCCCAGGCCAGTGGCCAAGGTTGCAGAGCAGAATCTGCTCTCCCCCAGCTGTGCATCCCCAGGAAATCCACGAGGCTTCTTGAAGCCTCCATTTCCTCATCTGTAAAATGAGGGGTTTTGACCAAATCTGCAGTTCTCAGTCCAGGCCGAGCATTAGAACTAGGAGGGGAATTTTAAGAAAATGTCAATTCCTGAGCCTATCCCCAGACCAATTAAATCAGAACCCAGACCAAAATTTTTCAAAAGTTCCCCGGGTGATTCTACTGTAAGCCAAATTTGAGAACCACAGGCCTAAATTATCTTAAATGTCCTTCCTTGCCTTAAGTTTCTACAAGTCCATGAATGGAATATTCTGAGGAACTGAGTTTTCTGGTGAACTTAGAATTCACCACCAGAAATTCCTTCTTGTTTCTATTCCTATTTTTGATAAATGTTTCTAAAGCCAATAAATCCAAATAATCTCTTCTTACATGTTTTAATTTTAAAAAGTCTAGTGTGGTTAACACAGTGTTACATTAGTTTGGTTTTGGTGTATAATATAGTGATTCAACACTTTCAGACATTACTCTGTATGATAAGTGAACTCTACTTCCCCATCATCTGTTTCACCCATCCCCCCACCCATCTTCCCTCTGGTAACTGTCAGTTCTTTATAGAGAAGAGTCTGTTTCTTGGTTTGTCTTTTCCCCCCTTTGTTCATCTGTTTTGTTTCTTGAATTCCACATATAAATGAAATCATATGGTATTTGTTTTTCTCTGACTTACTTCACTGAGCATTATACTCTCTAGCTCAATCTACATTGTTGCAAAGGGAAAGATTTCATTCCTCTCTTATGACTGAGGAATATTCCATTGTATATGTACACCACCTCTTCTTTTTTTTTAAGATTTTATTTATTTATTGGAGAGAGAGAGAACATGAGAGGGGAGAAGGTCAGAGGGAGAAGCAGACTCCCCATGGAGCTGGGAGCCCAATGTGGGACTTGATCCTGGGACTCCAGGATCATGACCTGATCCGAAGGTAGTCGCTTAACCAACTGAGCCACCCAGGCATCCCATACCTCTTCTTTATCCATTCATCTACTGATGGACAAGTCCAAATAACCTTGAAGTTCCTTCCTATGTTAGTGTTTCTATGACTACGTGAAAAGGCATTCTGAGGAACTGGGGTTTTCTGGTTATTTAGAATTCCACCAAAACTTCCTTTTCAGGTTTATTCCTATTTTTGAAAACTTTTCTGAGTGTACAATTTCATACCTAGGGAACTAAGGATAATATGTTCATAATATGGAGGCTACCACATGACCTCTCCTTAGCCTGGACAAATATTAATAATTGATGATAACCTCACCAACTTGTCTTAAAAATCCTTCTCAACCCCAGGCAACCATGACCAATCAGCTGACACTTGATATGAAACCTATTTGCCCTTCCGACTATGGGAAATTTAGCTCAGTATTTCTTCCCTGATGGGATATCTTTCAGCGTCCAAGGCAAGATTCCAAACAGCCCTTCTCCCACTCCAACTCCAAATGCACAAGACCACAAAACAGGTGGTGTAGGGGGCTCTGTTGAATGTATACCGACTCTGGGAAAACTTTGGGTATAAACTCATACAACTTTTTATAAAAGCATGGTTTCTTCCATTTACTTCTTTTACTTAAATTGAATACAGAGAAGCCGGTTCTAGGGAAATAGTACAGCAAATAGAGTAAGAGCTAGAGTTCAAATTCTGATCCTGCCACTCATAAGTTGGTCACTACCTCATAGGGTTATCTTGAAGTTTGAATGAAATAGTAGACCTAAGACCCAGGGTCTGACACACAGGGAACTCTCAACAGTTGTTACCTTGTTAATACCATTTGAGGGTTTCCTTGAGTTAGGATAAGTGAACATTGCATGAAGTGTTAGAGGTGGTAGAGATAAGAGTAGTGGAGATAAGAGAAGCAACCCTATCTTGTGCCCCAAACACCAGCTGGTGGCAGGAACATATGAGTCTGTGCATCCAAAGTGGGTGCCTGTCAGTACAGCCTTGGGTGGCAGTGACCCATATCTGGGATGTGGTCATGGAAGCTTGGGGTAGTCAACAGGAGCTGAGGTACCCCGGGGGAGCATGTTGGAAATTAGTGGATATACTTTTTGGAGGTTGACCCCTTCCATTGACATTTGGGGAAGGGATGGAAGCTAGGTGCCCTGTAAGGTTTGGCATAGTCCCATACAATGAAAACTTATCTCCTATCTCATATGGCTTTTGGATGTTCTTCCAGACGAAACTCATTACAAATGTAAATAGAAGTGATACTTAGAACATAATAATCCTGAAAAAAAGTTCTAAGAAGTTACTTGAAGAGCCCAGTAATTTAGAATTCCATAGAGAGAAGCAAATTTAAAAGGAAGAAAGATCTTGTCTGGAAATTACCGTGTAATTTACTCACGATCTGCAGGTGTGAGCCAGCTCAAGGCATTAAGCATTTCTAACTACAGATTCTCCTGAAAAGGGTTTCAATGCTATTGGTCAGTTACTGTGCAATGAAACTAACTGAAAACCTGTAACAGGGATTTGAGATTTCTTTGAATAGGCTTGAGTCAGATTTAATTAACAGACTCATGAAATATAGGGGGTCTCATTGCATTTCATTGTTTTACAAAATTTAAAAATATTGTTATAATATTGCCATCTATATACACATTCTATTTTTTAAATAGCACAATGATAAGAAATCTAGGTTGTGGGAATTACACTCTAAAATTTATTTTCTAGCTACTTGTTCTTTTTTGAGAGCATTATTATGACTCCTTTTCTGGAGGTCACCACTTGGCCTCTCTCCCGCCATCCTCACAGGATACAGGCCCAAGTTCTTTTTAAATAGTAGAGACTTTGTCAATAGAGCAATAACCCCAGTCTTAAAACAGGGAACCATCCTGAGATTGTCCTTATAAATAAGTCCCAGCTCATTTATGACTTTAAGTCTGTAGCTTGTCTTAGTCTACTATCTCTATTTTAATTATGGTGGTTTTGTTCTTTCTGTTATTAGCATATCATTAACTTTTATTCTAGTGTCCTCCCATACATCTGCCCTTTCATTTTTCTGTTCTTCTTGTATAAGCAGCTTTGATCTTTTTCTCCGAAATCCCAAATGTCTTCCTTATCAGTATGTGCTGGGCAGCTGGAGGACACGCTTGAGCCTTGATGTTTTGAAATACATGTTACTTTATTATAAATTATTATCTTTCTATTGATCCTTTTTGCTCAATGGGGGACAGTTTTGTTCCCCAGAGGACATTTGGCAATATCTGGAGACATTTTTGGGTGTCGTGACTGGGGGTAAGGTGCGGCTGGCACGAGCGGGCCGAGGCGAGCTGCCCTGCAGTGTTATAGGACGGTGCCAACCCATTAAACAAAACCCTGTGGTAGAGTTAGGGCATCACATTAATTACATTACTTTGTGTGTAGATAGCTTAAGTCCTCCTTGAATTTTATTTGGGCTATTGAGAGCAGTTTATAAAATATTTGTCGTACAAAGATGCTCTAAACCACTGGCATAAATCAAAGTAAGAGGATATAGTCAGTAGACTTTGGATTCCCCACTTCTACCAAAGAACTTCAACTAGATATATAAGTAGAAAATGACTTTTTTTTTTTTTGAAGATTTATTTATTTATTTATTTGAGAGAGAGAGATGTGGGGCTTGATCCCAGGACCTTGGGATCATGACCTGAGCTGAAGGCAGAGGCTTCACCGACTGAGCCACCCAGGCACCCCAAGTAGAAAATGACTTTGAAAAAGTTTTCTGTCTTTTCATCTCATGTGGAGGCCAAAGGTCATATGTGAAACTCCAGTGCATCCCAACTGCTGAGTTTCCATCCTTCCAGCTGAACGTCTTGAACGTTCATCCTTCTTGAATGTTGATCCTTCTTGAACGTCTGTCAGCAAACAATCTCGTTTCTGAAAACATTTGTTCAGCACCTGGTGAATCCACAGTCTTCTCCCCTCCCATTTTGATGCTGAGTTTCTTGAACCCTTGGGAGGGTCTAAGTCCTCCACAAGATCGGGCAGAAACACTTCCCTCGCAGTCAGCACCCAGCTCTGAGTGAGTCTCTGTCACAGTTCCCAACCTAGAGGAGCACAGCTGCAAGAAGGCCTCACGGGCTTCCTCCCTGGGCCACAAATATCTTGAGAAGAATGTCTCAGAATTATGTAAAGGCGTGGCACGTAGTGTGGCTAATATGTGGGGGAAGCGAGTTTGTATATAGTACTATTTAGCACATTCCTTCCCAAGATGCATTAAGAAGCCTTCACTACAAATGGCATCAAATGAATGAAATGGAAAATTCCAGAGTCTGCAAAACAAAACAGGGGCAGGAGGAGACTTTGGAGGAGTTTCTTAGGCTCTTTCGGTGCAGAGGTCCTCTCTGTGAAGGGGATAGGAAGCACCTATCGGATGCCTGGCACACAAAAGATACACCATGAGCTGATTTTGCCTAATAAATCCACTCAAGGGGCACCTGGGTGGCTTAGTTGTTAAGCGTCTGCCTTCGGCTCTGGTCGTGATCCCAGGGTCCTGGGATCGAGCCCCGAATCCAGCTCCCTGCTCAGCAGGAAACCTGCTTCTCCCTCACCCACTCCCCCTGCTTGTGTTCCCTCCCTCACTGTGTCTCTTACTGTCAAATAAATAAATAAAAATTTTAAAAATAAATAAATCCACTCAAGGCTGCACAGTAGAAAGGAAAGATGGAGCCCACCCATGTCAAATCTGGAGTGTGCTTTAAATGGGTTACAGCCATGATGTTAGCATTGGGGAAGGGGCATAGGCGTTAAGCCAGCCCTATACTTTGAGCCACTCGGGGACTACTTAATTAGACCTTCAGACCATCTTAAGGTACTCCAAGGTTAATAGGCGTGCTTGCTATATTGCCAGATCATATATGCATAATCTCATATGATTGTCATGATCTTCCAAAATGTAGGTGCTATTGTCCTTTTTAGTGGACAAGGAAAGTGAGGCTCAGAGCAGCGAAGTGATTGGCAGAGGCCTCTCGGCCAAGACAGGAGGAGCCCAGGCAGGGCTCTTACCTGCTGCCTTTGCACCTGATCAGGGCCTCATCCCTTCTTTCTGCAGAAATCACTGCCTAAAGCCCACTCGCACACCTTTTGGGAGGGGAAGTTTGTGAAGTCAGCCAGCCCTTCCCCGGGACTCCTGGGGCACTGCACTCACTCCTGCAGACAGGCCAGCACGTGGGGGGTGGGGGGTATCCACCTCCTCACCCCCACCGTCACCCCACACGCCCCCTTGGCTCTCCACTACCACTTCTGCTTGGTGGAGAAATGGGTGCGGCCCAAAGAGCAGATTTACTGCGACTCCTGCGCCTTGGGCTCCATCCCAGCCGCGCAGAATTGGAGCGATGACAAGGATAAATGTGTTTGGCTCCAGGCTCGGTCCCTGAGAATTCATCTAGCACCTGCGGTAATAAAAGCTAACGCTGCAGCGCGCAAGGCCCCTCGTGGGCTCTCGGGAAGATGTGGAGGAGGTGCGGCCGGCAGGAGAAGGGCGCTTGCTCTCTAGCCGCTTGCAATCTAACTGCGGAACCCAAGTGGTTCCCGGAGAATCTCTGAGAAGGAACGAGGTGGGGCAACTTTGAGATGAGGAACCGGAGAGGTCAAGTGCTCTGAGGTCATACAGCTAGTGAGGAACCAAATGACAGCTGCAGATTCTGTGACACATACATGAACTCTTCTTTCTTTTTTAAAAGTCTGTAGAAAAATAAAGTTTAATAAAACAGGGGCGCCTGGGGGAGCTCACTCGGTTAGGCGTGGGACTCTTGATTTCAGCTCAGGTCTTGATCTCGGGGTCCTGAGATCAAGCCGGACATTGGGCTCCATCCTGGGCATGGAGCTTACTTGAAAAAAGGGGGGAAACAATACAGTTAAGCAAAAAAGGAAAAGACCACCCCAATCCCACTGCCCAGAGAAAAACCACCATCACTCCCCAGCTTTCTCTTTCTCTGCAGATGTACTCGAATGTGTCTACAGCATGTGCCATTATTTTATTGCTGTTCTGGAACAACTCCTCCCCCCACCCCCCACCCCCCACCAATAGGCACTGGCCATTAAAATGGCTCTCTGCAGGGGCTGCCCCAGGGCCGGGAGGAGGGGGCACTTCTGGGATGTTCCCTGCCCCTGCAAGTGGCCTGGGGCTCCAGGAGGGAGGAGGCCCTCCCAGCAGGGTGTCAGGAGGTAGGTGGGTGAACAGGACCCCTGGAGGGAAGAGAGGATCCAAGTCAATCCTGAGGGGTAGTACTCTGAGATGCTGAAGGCAGTGGGTTTGGGCGCAGGGACTGTGGCGCAGGCGGGATGTAGAGAGGGCTGTGCTTCTGCCCTCCTGTAGGAGATGGAAGGAGCAGGTGAGCATGTGGCTTTGTGGAAAGGAAAGGCCCTTCTCTGGGTTCTTTAGGTAACCAAAGCAACCGGCTTTCCGGCAGCTTCCCACACACCTCTGCAGAAGGCACTTCAGCCAGGAAGAAAGCATGAAGCCAGTGTTTTCTAAGATGTACCCCTGGGAACACATAGCCCACAAAACTGTTCTCTGGAAGAAGGTTTGGAAAAAAGTTTGAGAAATGTGATCTACGGTCACCCTACCTTGGAGAATCACGATGCGCAGAAGCTTACCTGTGGCCCCGAGAAGAAAGGAGATCTTAATCCAGGGTTTCCCAAATGTACTTTCTCAGAGTAGCTGTCTATGGAATTTCCCTCTTGCTCTGGGCCCAGTGATGTTGGAGAAGACAGCAGAGCCCCACGCTGGGGGGCTCCCTCCTCAGGGTGGCTTCCTTACGGCCGTGGAAAGCCCCGGCCCGTGCAGGTGTCAGGTGGGGCCCACGCCCAGGCCTCGGTCCATGCTCTCAAGGACTCCTCCAGCTCCGACAGTTCTGTCTGTGACATTCACGCCAATCATGTCTTCCAGAGGATACCTAGCAGGTATGGTGGCTTAGGCAGTGAAATTTGTTGGGTAAAATTAACTCCCGTTTATTCAACAAATAGTTCTTGAGTTCCTACTGTGTGCTGATTACTGTTTAAGGCATTGGGGGTTGAGGAATGAATATGATCTTTTCTTCTTGCTCTAATGGGGCAACAGACTACGAAGAGTTACTGTCCTATATGTCCCTTAAGGGCTATGAAGAGAAATAAAGTACTATAAGCACAGAGTGTGGGACGGGCAGACTGAGAGAAGACAGTTTTGTTTTTTTTTAAGATTTTTATTTATTTATTTATGAGAGAGAGAGCAGGAGCAAGGGAGAAAGGCAGAGGCAGAGGGAGAAGCAGGCTCCCCCTGAGCAGGCAGTCCGACACGGGGCTTGATCCCAGGACGGTGGAATCATGACCTGAGCCGAAGGCAGATGCTTAACCAACTGAGCCGCCCAGGTGCCCTGAGGAGACACTATTTTATTTATTATTATTTTTGTAATTTTCCCTTAACAGGGTTCCTTGTTGATTAATAGAGACGTAGGTTAATGAATTTCGTTTGAGTACTACTTAACTCTTTGTGATCCAATCTGGTGGTATTCTGGTTTTTGTTTTTTTTTTCTTAATTCCAGTGTAGTTAACATACGGTATTGTATTAGTTTCGGGGGTACAATATAGTGATTCAACAGTTCCATATATGACTCAGTGCTCATCACGATAAGTGTACTCTTAATCCCCATCACTGATTTCACCCCTTCCTCTCCCACCTCCCCTCTGGTAACCCTCAGTTTGTTCTCTAGAGTTAAGAGTCTGTTTTTTGGTTTGTCTCTTTTTTTCCTTTGTTCATTTGTTTCTTAAATTCCATGTGTGAGTGAAATTATACAGTATTTGTCTTTCTCTGACTTCGTTCACTTAGCATTATACCCTCTAGATCCATCCATGTTGTTGCAACTGGCAAGATCTCATTCTTTTTTGGGGGGGAGTAACATTCCATTGTATATACAAATACCATATCTTCTTTATCCTTTCATCTATCAATGGACACTTGGGTGGTTTCCATAATTTGGTTACTGTAAATAGGAGGGGATGCAGTTTCAGATAAAGTAATCAGGGAAGGCTTTTTGAAAGAGGTGATATTTGAACAGAGACCTGAGGTAAGCAAGGATGAAACCCTGAAGAGATCTCAGGGCAGAGCTTTTCAGGTGGAGAGAATAGCAAGTATAAAGGTCCTGAGACAGGAACATGACGAGGAACAACAAGGAGGCCAGTGTGGCTTAAAGGGAGTACAAGAGGGGGAGAGTGGTAGAAGATGAGGTCACAGTGATAGTGTGGACCAGTTCTTGTAGGACTAAGTGAAGGTCACAGGAAGAACATTGGGTTTTATTTAGAGTGAGCTAGAAAGCCACTAGAGGAATTGAGCAGGGGAGTGACAAATGCTATAAGGGAGAACTTCTGCTTTCTAATGGGCATGAACAGTTTTCTGAATGGTAAGAGCCCACTCTCTGCCTTTGAAAATAATAGAACTTATGAAAATTGAGTTTTTATTTGATGATTGAAGGAAGATCTTACAAGGCCTCCAGACTGGTCATTCATTCATTATATACATATTGAGCATCTACTACATGCCAAGCTCTGTTCTAGGTACCAGAGATACAAATGTAGTTGATGAGACTCTTTTTTTATATATATTTTATGTTTAGGTACTCTCTACACCCAACATGGGGCTTAAACTTAAAACCCCAAAATCAAGAGTTGCATACTCTACTAACTGACTCAGCCAGGTGCCCATGGAGTTGATAGACTTTTAGTTCCCAACTTGCGACACAAAAAGAATCACAATTACTCTGTCCCCCTAATTCAATAGAATTTCAAGCTCGCATTCGCCATGGTGGCATGGAGGTCCATCTCCGTCATATTCAAGAGGGGATGTCCTCCCTTTCCTTTATGGTTCCAGATGCATCCAGTAATTCACAGGTGCCTGAGAGGGGAAGGGCCTCTGGTCTCCTTTCTGTCAGGGATAATGCCAAGATGCTCTTGACCCAAGCCCACTGTTTTTCTCAAAGGCAAGAAGCTCCATCCCTTTGTACCAACCAGGGCTTCCTTCCCTTGTTCCAGGATCACAGCTTTTAAGAATTCAATCTCCCTGTGGTCTGCTTACTACTCTCAGTGATCAGGTTACTGACTGTTGCCACATGGATGCATAAGGCATGATAACCTTTGCTCAAACCTCTTATAACCAGTATTTATGGTAGGTGAGGCTGAGCTGGGTCAGTACAGTGGAATAGACTCTAGAGCTGTTTGCCTTAGAAGGAGTGAGGCAGAGTAGACTGCACAACCCATGTTCTATAGTTGTGTGTGTGGGGGACACCTGGGTGGCCCAGTCGGTTGAGCATCTGCCTTGGGCTCAGGTCATGATCCCAGGGTCCTGGGATAGAGTTCGGCATTGGGCTCCTTGTTCAGCGGGGAGCCCGCTTCTCCTCTGCCTGCTGCTGCCCCTGCTTGTGCACATGTGCTCTCTCCCTTTCTCTCTGACAAATAAATTAAAAAAATCTTTATAGTTGTGTGTGTGTGTTATATGATTAACACAAAAATTATTCATTTTCAGTTTTGTGCAATAAGAAAAGATGTGCAATAGGTTCCTTCTGTTTATTGTGAAAGATGCTGAATTTTTTATGACTGTAGAACAGAAACAGGTATATATATTTTTTCTTGGCGGTAGAAGGACTTTTAAGGATCATTTAGCTGAGATGAAAAAAGTGGTTTTGGGGGTATCTGGTGGCTCAGTTGGTGGAGCACATGACTCTCTATCCTGGGGTCATAAGTTTGAGGCCGATGTTGGGGGTAGAGTTTACTTAAAAAAAAAACACACACACACACAACACTAAATGAATTTTTTAAAAAAATGAAAACTGATTTTGTCTTTAACCTTTTGTCCTTAACACTGTCTCCTTGACCTCTCTTAGTCTCTTTGTTTTATACATCAGAGAATATGTATCCTCTATCATAGCCAGTCTTTTCTAGAAGCAATAACTGGTTGACTAGAATGTCATTTGTCTGTTTTTGCACCTCCTGACTTTCTTTGAGTAACTAGGGATTGAAACAAAGTTTCTCTTTCAGCTCTCCTTCAGCTGGCATCCTTCTTCACTCTTTGCCCTTCCTTTTTTCTGTCATCCTCCTTTTCTTTTTTTTTTTTTTTTAAGATTTTATTTATTTATTTCACAGAGGGAGAGAGATCACAAGGAGGCAGAGAGGCAGGCAGAGAGAGAGAGGGGGAAGCAGGCTCCCCGCTGAGCAGGGAGCCCGATGCGGGCCTCGATCCCAGGACCCTGAGATCATGACCTGAGCCGAAAGCAGAGGCTTTAACCCACTGAGCCACCCAGGCGCCCAGTCATCCTCCTTTTCTATTCATTTACCAGTTTATTATAAGGGGTATTATAAAGGGCACAAATGAATAACCAGCTAAAGAGATACATAGGGTGAGGTCCAGAAGAGTCCCGGGCTCAGTAGCTCCTGCCCCAGTGGAGCTGGGGTGCGGAACGCTCCCACCCCACACGTGGATGCATTCACCAACCTGAAGCTCCAAGTTTTGTTTTACTTTTTTTTTTTAATAATTTATTCAGCTTTCCTTAGGGTTTTTTTGTTTTGTTTTGTTTTTTAACTAAGCTCTACACCCAACATGGGGCTCAGACTCCCAACCCTGAGATCCAGAGTCTCATGCTCCACTGACTGAGCCAGCCAGGTGCCCCTCCAGGTTTATGTTTTAAAGATCACTTGAAACTCTGGGTGATGGGAGTCAGGCCGGGGTGGGTTAGCACCGGGCCCCACAACCTCACCTGTACCCTGCACTCAGCCCCCGAGGCCCCAGGTCTCTCTTGCTCAGGAAGCAGGGGTGCCGCAGCGAGCCGCCACAATGGAGTTTGTCCTCTGCTCTTGGGCGTCAGCCGGCAGCCTTCCTGCGGCACTAATGAAGTTTAGGAAGTGCTTAGCTGCAAAGGGCACAGATCGGGTAATTGAATTGGTGTCAGACACATAATGGCTTCGAGAGTCTTTTCTCCCTCATTTGGTAAGAAGAGCCTTTGCCCTCACATCCTCCATAAAACCTCAAGGAGAAAAGGATGTTCACTCAGCTATACATCAGCCCTGTCTACGGAGTAGGACTTTTGGGAAACCATATGGAGAAGCACACTTTTTAAGAAGGCTTTGGGGACTGTTAATAGCAGGCTGGGCAGGACACAGGAAGAGGCTACAAAGGAGTGTGTTCCACAAGATGCTGCCAGGTGATAAAATATTAAAACCGATACCGACACTCGCTCTTCAAGGAATGGTCTTAATGATTGTGTCAGATATCTGGGCTCTGTGGTCAAATGGACAGTGAGCTTTGGGCTTTATCAAAAATAGTTTAATGGATGCCAAGAAGGCTTAATGGGTGCCAGGCCCTATGCTAAACTCTTATGCATTATCTCATTTAATCCTCATAACAGTCCGATGAGGGAGGCTCCCGTACTAGCCCCATTTTACAGATAAAGGAGCCGAGGCTTGCCCCAAATCGCACAGTAGTGATGTAGCAAAGTTTGGCTTGAAATCTAGGATTGGAATTCTAACACCAGTGGTTTTTTTTTTCTTCTTCTTTGATAAAAAACTCAAGGAAAATATGATAAAAAGTAGCAGTGAAGAGTTTATAGTGAATTAATTCTGTCCCACCAGACCCCACCCCAGATGGAGTCACCATTACTGGCTTCTTGTACTGCCTTCCAACTATATAAAATACACACACGAATATGTACCTGTTTGCGTGTCCACATGTGTGTATACAAATGGTTGTAGGCTATCCGTGCTATCTGCACCTTGTTTTCTTCATTTAATAAGTCTTGGCTTTAGCGTTCATACATAAAAGGCTGCCTGGCTTTTAAATGGCTGCATAGTAGTTCACAGTATAGATATATAGGAATTTAACCAGTCCACTCCTCAGGGACATTTAGGACTTTTAGGACTTTCTAGCGTTTTCTGGGGGTTTTTTGGCCTTTCTTGACTTTTTGCCATCCGTAACAATGTTGCAATAAGCATCTTCAGGCAAATGGTTCTGCAAATGTGTGTGAGCAATGTGGTGCTTTTGATCACAAGAGCAAGAGGACAGGCGGGGACAGTTGAGGTCACTCACCAGGTCATTGACTCAGAGCCAACACTTTTTTCTGTCATCTCCAGGGTACTGGGGATGGCAACCAGGGAACCATCTAGGGTTTGGGCTTTGGGACATCCCATTCATACAACCTTAGGTTTGATAGTGACAGACGTCAGCAGCGTGTGGGGCCCCAAGGACATTTCTGAATGAAAATGACTGGAGAGCAGAGGTTCCTCTCTCCAGCCACCATCTTGTCACACCCCACTCAGGGCAGCCAAGAAATGTAAGGCTCATGAGTTAAGCCTGCCGCCCCAGGCAGGCGGAGCCCCCTTGTGCCTGGTTAACTTAAGGAGGCATGTGCTGAAATCCAGAACTGGAGTGGTCTGCTCGAGGTCACACGGTAAATATGGCGGGAGGGGGCCAGAGCACACTCTTGTCTCTCCTCTGCACCACTCCCGCCATTGCTCCCTCTTGGCTCAACACGCTCTGATTAACAGAGCTTTGCCTCTTCTCTAGCTTGGACGAAGGCTTGAGAAGCTCCTGAAGCCACTTCTGGGCCTGGGAGAGAGGGTGCAGGCTGCCCTTTGTCACTTTTTTGCCTTTCCTTTACTAGAGTGAAGCTGGCTTTTGTCTCATGAGGTCAATGTTTTGTATATAAACTGCTGCTATCTTAATATCAGTCAGGACGACTTTGGTGGTAACAAACCAACCCCAAATTATACTGGCTTAATACTAAGATTTATTTTGTCCTTACTCAATTCCTCCCTGACTTGGGCCACTCCCCATGTCAGCTCTTCTCCCTGAAGTGACTCACTGCCCCAGTGTGCTTTCATCTTGTGGCTTACCACCACAGTGGGTGGCTCCGTGACTGCCCCGGAGCGGGGTACGGTGTTGGGGAGGGGAGAGGGGCGGAGAACAGGAGGATCACACGCTGAATCTTGAATGCCTCTCCGTCACTTGCACTCCTAGCCCACTGGCCAGAACGAGGCACGAGCCCACACCTAACTGCAAGGGGAGTGTGAGTGGTGGCGAGGGGGTGAGGGGAGGTCACACGGATAATCCTCGGAAGTACACATCTCTGCCAAGTCCTGCGGCTGCTGGGGCCAGGGGAACGTGGGCTGTATTAAGCAGGGCAATGAGCACAGGCCTGTGAGGGCTATTGTTAATAATAGTAGATTCGGGGACTGATATTAGCTTTTAGGTGTCGCTCAACTGCTAATTTGTCTGCAGAGGACTTTTATTTGACAATCAGATGATTAAGAAAAATAAAATATATGTGCAGAAAACTCCATACAACAAATGTAGAGCTTAACCTTAGTAAATTTATTATAAGGCAAATACTCTTGAACTTCCCTCCCAAGGCAAGAGACAGAACTTAATAGAATTAATTGTTAGACTTTTTGGACTCCACGCTGTGTCACCAAACTTGAGTCTGACGCAGCTTTGGAAAAACGAAGCTTTGTGTTCTGGAGGTCCAGTGCTCTTTTATGCGGAGACTGTGGAACTTGCAACATCCCCCCCGGAGGGAGTGAGGAAGCTCTCCCACCCCGCCGGGAACATGTGGACGGGGTGTGGGGAGCCTGGGGCAGGCCAGCCAGCAGTCTGGGTGCCGGCCGCCAGACCCTCCCTGTCGGCCCTAACTGCGTGCTTGGTCCCTGGGTCAGCCTGCTGCTTGTGGCCCCGGTGCTGCAGGGAACGCATCTGGCCCGAGAGGCAACCCCACCTACCGTGCAGCCTCTCCGCCAGGCCCAACTGCAGCCTGGAGGTCGGCCTGACCCCGGGGACTCCCAGCTCCGGGCAGAAGCCCCGTTACCCCTGCCAAGGTATGTGTCAGCCTAGAAGCAGCACTCCATGTTTTGGGAACTTGTAAAAGCCTAATCCTAGAAAGACTGCGTGTCCCGGGCTGCTGGCTCGCCCCGCCTCCAGGGAGCCCGACGCACCTGCTGGGACGCAGCCCCGCGCGAGCCCCTCCCATCTCCTTCGGTCACTGCATATTTCTAGGCTCGAGTCAGACTAGGGGAAGTACGGCTTTCTCCTCTCTCCACGCCCTGGTCCCCTGCACCCATGAAGCCGCTGACCCAGTTTTTGGTGGAAAAATGAGAATCTCTGTGCGAAGTCCTGGGAGAGGAGACGGAAGCGGATGCTGCGCTGCTTTCACACGACCCAGATGAGACGTCCTTCGGAGGAAGGGGCAAGGAACCTGCGCCTTGCTGCTTTTATCAGAGCGTTTGGAACAAGCTCGCAAAATACCAGAGGCCGAGCACAAACCTCCTTCGCTGTCACCAAGAGGAATGATGAATCATCCAGAACGCACGATTTCTCTCATCCCCAAATACTGCCTATGTACTGACGTTTAGTGTCATTTTACATGTGCGAGGTAGTTTTCAAAAATTCTTTTCTCTTTTTTTCCTAAACCCAAAACACCAGCTGTAAAACCCACTGCTTCCTTCCCCCCCAGGTCTGCAGCAGTAGGAGGCAGCGGCGGCGGACAGCCGGGCCCCCTGTGCTCTGAGTCAGGCCTCCCTCTCAGGCTTGCTGCCTGCAAGACAAACGGAAAAGCTGGTGAATGGCACTTAGGGGCCCACAGGCATGCGGGCAGGCCGAGAATATTTGCAGAGGCACACACTCTGTTCACAGAATGGAAGGCCACTATGTAAATATCTGGGCTCTGTCAGGCCCAGGCACCTTCAAAGTGGCTTCTGCTTGTCACATCGCGCCAGCAAGGAAGCAAAGACGTTCATTCAAAAGCAGCACACAGGAGGCCCACCGCAAATTCCTGGCCCCAGAAGGTAGACTCAGAATGGGACCGCAGCCTGGGGTCCCGTGTGTTTCTTTTTCTTGCCCTTTCTCCTTCGCTGCGCACCGCCCAGGATGGTTTTGTGATGGCCTACAATGTCAGCTTTCAGGGCTGGGCAGACAGAATCCGTTTTCTCTCCCTTGGCTGGGGAAGGCTTTTTTGGAAGACACTCAAAAGGCAACCATAGTTACTAATGGAGCATGGCAGGCATGAGACAGAGGTAGTTATTACCCGGGCTTGACAAAAAAAGGAAAAACGTGGGATGGTTTTTGCATCAGGCCACAGATATGAATGCCAAAGGCTCCCAGGTGAGGGCAGAAGCAGACCAGACACACCTGATAGCCCCTTGCAGCATCCCCCACAACTCCAGGAAATCCCACATGAATGTGAAAACTGGCAACAGCCCTCTCTCTGAACACACTGGGGCTGTGAGCCAAAATCCAGGCAGAATTTTCACTAGCCACATTGTCTACTGGGATGCGTTCAGAACAGTCTTGGATTTCACGCCATTTGTGTTGGCCCCTCTGAACTAGAATGGGACAGCCAGCCCCCGGAAGGGGAAGAAAGAGTTTTGTTTCACTCAGTCCCTTTGTCAGTGATGATCTTCCACCTGGGCAGGCAGGAAGTATCTTCCAGGTCAGACACAGCCTGGTTTCCTCCCCCTCTTCTGCCTTTCTCCAAAGCAACAATGACTGTAATTTCCAGCATGCAGCATGGTGGAAGAAGAATGGCTAAAGGCATGCATCATCATCTTCCGATGTTGACTTGCTAGAGGAAGTGTCCTCAGCGGGCAGAGAAGGGAAGGGGGCTGGGAGTGGCTGCTCATAGGTCTGCAAGCTATCCTGGATTCCCCAGCCTCGTCAGAGAGCCCAAGAGCAGAGCAGAAGAAACAACGTCTGGTTCAGAAATATCCCAGGGAATTCTCAGCAGGCAAGAACACCTGAGCTAAGCACACTTTGATCCACAGAGGAAGCTGCCAGCACCCAAGTGGGAGGCTAAGGATGCTGCATTTACCTTATCTGATGGCCAGGGCTGAGCCCGGAGAGAGGGGTCTCCATGTGAATACAACAAGGCCATGAAAAGAGAAGAGAACCTGAAGGAGAGGAGAACTGCCCTCAAGACTTGGGGCAGCACCTCTCTCTGAACATCACTGTTCTATAAGAAACAGATGCTAATCTTAGACAACTGCTGCCCTGTGTCCTTGGGAAGATGCAAGAAGATATGGCCTCGGGGCACCTGGGTAGCTCAGTCAATTTAGCATCTGACTCTTGGTTTTGGCTCAGGTCAGGATCTTGGGGTCATGGGACTGAGCCCCGAGTCAGGCTCCATGTTGGGCATGGAACCTGTTTAAGAGTCTCTCTCTCTACCTCCTTCTCCTGCCCCTATCTCTTCCTCTTGTAAAGAAAAAAATAGATATGGCCTCAATGGAACTGGCTAAAGAAGAAACTAGAAGGACCCCTTATCAGATATGATTTGGAAATATTTTCTCCCATTCAGTAGGTTGTGTTTCATTTTGAGATGGCTTCCTTTCCTGTGCAGAAGCTTTTTCTTTTGATGTAGTCCCACTTGTTTATTTGTATATGTGTTGCCTTGATTTTGTGTCAAATCCAAACAGTCATCACTGAGATGCAGGTCAGGAACTTGCTGCCTCGTTTTCCAGGAGTTCTATTTTTTCAGGTCTTACATTCAAGTCTTCATCCATTTTGAGTTAATTTTTCGTGTATGGTGTAAGATGGTGGTCTGGTTTCTTTTTTTGCGTGTGGCTGTCTGGTGTTCCCAGCACCATTTATATTCTTGGCTCCTCTGTTGTAAATTAATGGCCATATAAAAGTGGGTTTATTTCCAGGCTTCTTATTCTGCTACATGGGTCTATTTGTATTTTTATGCCAACACCATACTTTCAGCTTTTCACCACCGAGTAAGATGTTAGCGATAGACTTGTCATTATGACCTGTATTTTGTTGAGGTACATTACCTCTATAACTACCTTGTTGAGAATTTTTATCATAAATGGATGTTGAATTTTGTCAAATGTTCTTTCTGCATTTATTGAGATGATCATATGATTTTTATCCTTCATATTGCTAATGTGGTATGTCCTGTCGATTGATTTCTGGATACTGAACCATCCTTACATACCTGGAATAAATTCCACTTTATCATGGTTTATGACCTAATGTTTAGCTGAAGTTAGTTTGTTATATTTTGTTGAAATTTTTCGCATTTGTGTACACCAAGGATATTGTCCCATAATTTTTTCTTGTGGTGTCCTTGTCAAGTTTTTGTATCAGGCTATGGAAGTGTTCCCTCCTCTTCTGTTCTTTGGAAAAGTTTGACAAGGATTGGTATTATTCTTCTTTAAATTTTGGTAGAATTCACCAGTTAGGTCCTCTCTGGTCCTGGACTTTTGGTTGTTGGGAGGTTTGTGATTACTGATACAGTCTCTTTGCTAGTAATCAATCTGTTCAAGTTTTCTGTGTTCTTGATTCAGTCTTGGTAGCTTGTGTGTTTCTAGGAGTGATCCTGAGATCAAGACCTGAGCTGAAATCAAGAGTCAGATGCTTGACCCACTAAGCCCCAGGTGCCCCTCTCTTTCATTTCATTCTATTCGAGTCCTCTCTTTTTTTCTTGATTAGTCTAAAGATTTACCAATCTTGTTTATTTCTTCAAAGAATCAGAATCAGAATCAGTTTCATTGATCTTCTCCACTGTCTCTTTAGTCTCCTTTTCATTAATTTCTACTCTGATCTTTGCTATTTCCTTCCTCTACTAACTTTGGGCTGAGTTTGTTCTTTTCCTAGTACCTTAAGGTACTAGAGTATCCTATGAAGTAGGGTTTTTAATTTGAGATTTATCTTGTTTGAGATCGATCTTGTTTATTATTGTATGTATTTATCACTGTGAATATTCCCCTTACAACTGATTTTGCAGCATTTTACAGATTTTGGCATGTTGTGTTTCCATTTTCATTCCACTCAAGGTATTTTTTTAAATTTTTAAAAAAATTTTTTAAAGATTTTATTTATTTATTTGACACAGAGAGAGAGATTACAAGTAGGCAGAGAGGCAGACAGAGAGAGAGGAGAGAGGAGGAAGCAGGCTCCCTGCTGAGCAGAGAGCCCGATGTGGGCCTCGATCCCAGGACCCTGAGATCATGACCTGAGCTGAAGGCAGAGGCTTTAACCCACTGAGCCACCCAGGTGCCTGCTCTCAAGGTATTTTTTAATTTCTCTTTTTATTCTTTGACTCTGGTTGTTCCATAGCATGTTTTTAAATCTCCATATCTTTGTGAATTTTCCAGTTTTCTACTTATAGTTGATTTCCAGTTTCATACCATGGTGACTAAAAAATATGACCGTGATAGGATTTCACTGTTCTTAAATTTATTAAGCCCTGTTTTGTGGTCTAACATGATTATCCTGGAGAATGTTCTGTGTGCTTGAGAATAATGTGTATTCTGTTGTTTTGGATGGAATGTTCTGTATATATCTGTTAGGTCCATCTGGCATAACATGTCATTTAACTGTTTCCATACTGATTTTCTGCCTGGATGAACTATCCACTGATGAAAGTGGGCTATTAAAGCCCCACACAATTATTCTGTTGCTGCTTATTTCTTCCTTAAGGTGTGTTGATATTTACTTTATATATTTAAGTGCTTCTATGTTGGGTGCATAAATATTTACAAATTACAAATTTACAAATATCCTCTTGTTGGACTAACCCCTTCGTCATTATGTAATGCCCTTCTTCATCTCTTACTGTAGTCTATTTAAAGTCTGTTTTGTCTGACATAAGTATAGGAGGTATACAGCCCTCCTTTGGTTTCCTTAGCATGGAATATATTTTTCCATCCTTTCACTTTCTATCTTTGTGTCCTTACATCTGAAGTGATTCTCTTACAGGCAGTATATAGATGGGTCTGTAGAGATTCATTATAATTAAAATGTTAAAAGTTAAAGATAAGGAATCTTTAAAGCAGGAAGAGAAAAACAACTTGTTACATACAAGGGAACCCTCATAAAAATATCAGCAGATTTTTCAACAGAAAGTTGCTAGCCAGTAGGGATTGGCATGATACATTCAAAGTGCTAGAAGAAGAAAAAAATTTCCAACCAAGAATTTTCTACCCAGCATGGTTGTTATTCAGAACTGAAGGAGAAATAAAGAAATTTCCAGATAAGCAAAAGCTAAAGGAGTTCATCACCACTCAACAGGCCTTACCAGAAATGTTAAAGGAATGTCTTTTTTTTTTTTAATGTTTTTTAGTAATCTCTACACCCAATGTGGGACTGAGATCCACAACCCTGAGATTAAGAGTCACACATTCTTCCAACTGTGCCAGGTGTCCCTAAAGGGACGTCTTTAAGCTGAAAGGAAAGGGTGCTAATTAGTAATAGGAAAACATATTAAAGTATAACTCTCACTGGTAAAGGTAAATATATAGTAAAATCTAGAATACAGTAATGTTGTAAAGGTGGTGGATTAATCACTTTATAAAGCTAGTACAAAGGATAAAACAAAAGTAGTAAAATATAACTACAATAATTAAAGGATACACAGATAAAGATGTAAAATACGATATTAAAAACAAAGTATAGTGGGGGGCAATAAAAATGTAGTTTCGGGATGTATTCAAACTCAAGTTGTTACCAACTTAAAACTGACTGTTCTTTTAAGTTGTCATATGTAAGCTTCATGGTAACCACAAAGCAAACTATAGTAGATACAAAAAAGAGAAAGGAATATAAGTATACCACTACAGAAAATCATCAAATCACAAAGGAAAAAAGCAAGACAGGAAGAAATCAGGAAAGCACAAAGGAAGAAAGAACAGAGGGACTGCAAAACCGCCAGAAAACAATAAAATAGCAACGAGCACATACCTATCAATAGCGCATAAATGGACTGAGTTTTCCAATTGAAAGACTGGCTGAGGACATATTTTTAAGTAAAAACAATGTATACTCAGACACATCTATGTATAAATGCATAGAAAAGTCCAGAAAAACACACAGTAAGCACTGTGTATTTGGTGAGCAGGAGAGTGTTACAGGTTGAATGGTCTCCCCCACGTTAGTAACGGAGTTCTAGCCTGTAGTACCTCAGAATTTGATATTATTTGGAGAACTGAGTCTTTACAAATGTAATCAAATTAAAAAATTAGGTCATCAGGGTGGGCCTTTAATCCAGTATGACTGATATCCTTATCAAAAGGGGAAATTTAGACACACACATACAGAGGGAAGGTAATAGACAACTTCAGACGTNTTATTTGGAGAACTGAGTCTTTACAAATGGAATCAAATAAAAAAATTAGGTCATCAGGGTGGGCCTTTAATCCAGTATGACTGATATCCTTATCAAAAGGGGAAATTTAGACACACACATACAGAGGGAAGGTAATAGACAACTTCAGACGTAGGGAGAAGGTGGCCATTTATAAGCCCATGTAAAAAGCCTAGAACAGAATTTTCCCTCAAATCTTGTGTTTGGACTTCTAGACTCTGTAACTGAGACAATACGCTTCTGTTGTTTAAGTTACCCAGGCTATACTTTGTTATGGAGCCCTAGCAACCTAACACAAGGAGACCCCCATTTTTATATTTTTGTAAGGATATGACATTTTTATAATGACTGTTTATATTACTTCTATAATCAGAGCACCCCTCTTCAATTTTTAATTTTGGTAAATGGGAGAAGAGACAGAAGAGGGGCAAAGAGGACCAGGCATGACTATCCCATAACTGGTTTTATTCCTCATCAGTAAATAGAGAGCATACTTCCTGCTACTCCCTCTGTCCCTGCCCCATCCCCACCCAACACTGCCCTTTAGGTGGCCAGCTTGCCCTGAGGCGACCACTAGCTGAGAAGACCGGTGGGCCCTGATTTGCTAGGTGACAACTAGGGTCTAGCCATGCCAGAGGTCACCAGGGCCATCTCCCTTCATTGCACACATCTGGTTCAGGCCTAGACAAAGTGTGGCTTTTCTAACCATCTCACCCCACAAATCAGAAAGTCTGAGGGGCCTATAGTAAGAATGCCTGCAAGCAGCTGGCAGGCTTCTGCTAGCTCTGCCCCCTCATTCACATGGATGGGTTGCCTGCTTGAAAGCCATATTAGAATAACAAACCACCCTAGAAGTCCCTGTAAAACAATTCTTTCAACAATTTCCCCCTGGGAGATGTCCTGCTTTTCCAGGAGGGCAGGGGGTTGTCCACTGGGGATGTGGGGTGGGAGCTGCAGGGAGGAGCAGAGACCCCAGGAGAGGAGGGCACTCACTTGCAGGGGTCGAGACCACCAAAGAGAGCTGGAAGGGTTAAGATAGCAGCACTCTGCAAGACCACGTGCTCCCATCCTGGTCAAAAACGCTGAGCCAGATCCAGCCTTCTTGGCAGAATCGCTCAGGGGCCCCGAACTTTCTGGCAAGTTGCACGCATTGGCCCCAGAGGAGTCCAGCCAGCCTAGTGCACTTCTGCAGCTAGCCCTCGGGCCAGCAAGGAATCAAAACTGAATTTAGAAATGCAGAGAGGTTAAGAAAAAAATCTCAATGTATATGTGGTAGGTCTAAATACTCACAAAATAGCCACCATCACTTCAGCCTCCTGTGCTTCAAGAGGTTGTCCTCTCCAGTTCCTGATGTTTCCTCAGGTTTCCAGAATACAGGAACTGAGGACAGGACTAGCATTTTGAAGCACCTCCTGTGTTCTGCACTGCAAACACAGCAGTCTTTGACCTTCCTGATGTGCTGAGGACCCATGGTATTCCACTTGCTCTACCTGAAAAAAACCAAAACTCCGAGAGGTGAAGTCACTTGCCCAAGGGTTAATTGGCTAATAATGGTAGAGACATGGAATCGTGATTGAATTAATGGACTTTATACCTACTTTCTCATCTGAGTGGAAATGAACCCTCTTCTCGAAGAGGTTTAAAGATGATGTGTGCAGCATGCCCAGCTCCTGGATGAGCACACAGGGCACCAGATGACCAGCTAATCCTGAGGCAGCCTGATGGGCCCAAGAGAGCACAGAAGACTGAGCAAGGCTCTTGACTGGCGACCCCTTTTTAAGCCCCAAAAGGGAGGTGAGCAGAGGTACGAGAGCGAGGCTGGGAAAGGATCAGGGCTCATCAAATTTCTTGAAAACATGTTTTCCATTGGACGTCTTCACTTCTTCCATGTTGGTTTTCCACCCCACTGTAATCATTCTGGCCTTCCTACTCTGGACAGCGTTCATGTTCTCTGGTCATCTCTTAGTTACTAACCTTTATGGCGTGTTTCTCTCCTGCTTTCCAACTTCCTGCATCTCCTGTTGTTTTTCACCTTTGTCAGTGGCTCGGGAGAGTTAAAACAAAGACAGAGGGCCCCTCTCCATGTCTTTTTAAGGCCCCTGCTCCCTTCTCTAGAGAGGAGCTGAAACTTTCCTCTATGACCCTTAAAAGACCCCACACTTTACTTCCTCCCGAGGACTGCCACCGTAACTTTTGAGCATCCAAAGAGCCCATTTGGAAGGGAAAGTGGGCCAAATGGCACTGAAAGAGAACTACTCTGAGGAGACCAAGGGTCTTGCGGTGTTAACAATTGTTTTCTGTGAGAAACTGTCTCCCAAACTCCACACCAACCCACCCACCCGAAGTTCAACAGGAATTGGTGGAAAACAACTCGGAGGAAGTACAGCTGTTCCCTCTGAGGAGCACGCGTGGGGGAAGCCAGGCCTAGGATGAGGGGGTGTTCCCGGGGCTGTGACATACAGCATTCCTTTCGCTTGAGGCATCCAAGCCCAAGGAGCTGCAGTCTCCCCTCGGGAATATGACATAACCACAGCCGGGAAGGGCCTCACAAAAACAGACCAGTGTCCACGCATCCTTCTCCAAAGGAAGCCCCTTCCCATCCTCTGTGTGAGAACTTTCGCGTGTGCTGAGGCTCAGCCGCCCCTTCCAATCTCCTGTCAGACAAATACCCCAAAGCCAACGATCTTTTGGATGTGTTTATATTTACATGGTACATTTTAAAGCAATGGCTACATTGGTCATACATATTAGAAACCATAAAAAAAAGTTAAGAACTAAAATGTACATCATACACTTGTATATATATTTTTTACACAGAGGTAAAAAGGCTTATTATAAAAAAATCAATACAACAGGGTTTTTAGTATACAGGTAAAGAATGAATTATGCTTCAGGCACTTTAATTTGTTAATGTGAGCAAATAGCTTGGGGTGGGGGGTGGTTAGAGGAAGCTTTCAAACAAATCTTTTGGTTAATGTTTTGTTACCACAGATACAAAAATAAAATCTGAATAATTTCTCTCAAATGATTGACGTCAGTATGGCAAAGCTGACTGGGAAAATACTACACACTGTTCAGCTGCAGTGTGGCAATTAGAGAGAGACGTATTTACATCAATGTCCCCATGGCTGTCCTTGTGCCCTTAACCACTCGCTGCCTTCACAGACCAAAACGTATAGGCGGAGTAAGATTCACTAGCATAACTCTTCAAAGGGGTGGAAAAGGACTAGGGGTCAATAACAACTAAACAGGGACTACAAACAAAACGCGGCAGGATATGTGTGTTCCTAGTGAAATAAATAGGGGCACTTGAACTGAGGTCTAACAAACCTACATTAGTGTTGTGCTTTGTAGAGAGGAGAGACCTTGAGAAAGGCCCTGAGGAAATGCCTCAGGATGGGGGGGCTGGTCTCTTGACAGGGTCTGGAGGCTGGCTGGAGGTTTTCTATGTGTTCTCCAGGCTGGGTAACAGTTCTCTTTTCTTCCATCACCAGACTGACAGCTCTCTGCTCCTTTCCAAGCCAGAAGGCCCAAACCAGTCACTCCCAACATATGAAAACGTCTACCAACTAACTCATAAGCACACGGAGTATTTACACTGATGATCTGACTAAAGAAATGTGAGGGGCGCTTGGATGAGCTGAAAATGTTCTATGAAGGTAAGCATGGCTAGTACTTTCCCAATATGATTGGCAGACTGGAAAAAAGTCCCTTTCCTTGAAGACTGCTATCCTGTGTGCAACAGAGAAGGGATGAGGGAAGTAGAGATACAGAGAACAGGCTATGCCCTCAGCTGGCAATTACCACAGGAAGATCATGGCAGGAAGAACAGCCAGCCTTGACAAGCCTGTCCCCTATGGTCTCCATGACATTCTGATTGTACTCTGCTAGGTACCACTCTTCACTTTTCTTCTTTCTGCAACTAGAAGATTTGGCTACTCCTTGCAATATATTAGAAAAATACTCTTTTCCAGCTAATTAGAAGACTCCTACATGGCAAGGCGACAGGTAGACCCAGACTGCTAACTAACCATTTATGCACCCGAACTGGCAAGTCTGGGATTGGAGACGCAGGAGAAAGACACTTAGGCATTGGAAAGGTTTTTTACATATGGCCTTGTTTCATTTTTCCCCCCAAGTATAAACAAAGAATTTGGTGATGTGAAATTCAGTCCAGAATGAAAACAAAAACAGAAACCATGAACAAAATGCAACCCACCACTCTTCAGATTTAGGACATTTAAAATGTACCCCTCCCCCAAAATAGCCAGTGGGGGCGTGGGAGGAAGCTCCTTTAATTTTATTTACTACAACCTCTGTGTTTCTCAACTGGTACTCTTTGGAGAACACGGGTGTGTGTGTGTGTGACTCAACTATTTATTTCGTTTGCAAAATAGCACAATTTCTTAGTGTTGTATTCTAATATTGCTAAATTTTTAGGAGTGGTGGGGACACAATTTTAAAGTTCTACTTAAGGGGTTAAGCCGGGAAGGCTCCAAGAGCCCTGAAATCCCCCTTTTCTAGCCATGGTCCATGAGGATGCAATGTGGTTTAAGGAATTTTCCTGATTCACACAAGTTAAGGCTCAATTCTCAGTCATTTTATGGGTGAATGTTTTGCATCAGTAAATGATTGACAGATTTCTGGGGGAGGGCACAGAGTATGATGATGGGCTCCGACAGAAACTGCAGCTTCCTTGGGAAATTTGGCTTCACAAAGTTAAAGCGATCCTGTTTTGTGGAAGAAGTTTGTTAACTAGCTCACCTCCTATACATAATCCAACTGCAGGTTAAAATCCTTCTGGTGGGGTTTCATCGCTCTGACATTACCTATCCGCAGGAACCCAATGCTCCTTAGCAGCCGGGGAGCTGAACCAAGAGAAAGAGCATCTGAGAAAAACCAACTACAAACCCCGCCCCAAGCCATCAGTCTGACATACAGGCGCCTTTGCACTGGAAGAGATGGGTAGGAAAGACATGGAGTCAATACATGTATAAGACAGACGGATTACAGATCGTTAATATTACACGAGTGTCTGTGTGGAGGTTCCGTTCCCTCGAACACCATGTGTGTGCATGTGTGTCTGGGTGTGTGGCTGATGCAGAGTGGGTGGCTGGGGGGCGGGGGAAAGTGCAGAGTCCACCAGGTGGGCTCCCCAGGCTGGAATAGCGCCTCCAGGTACCAGGGAGCAGGGAAGAAGGTGAGTATGTCAGAGACAACAAGTTCCCTTGTGGCTGTGGGAGGAGGAGGAGGAGGCGGCGGCGGAGGAGGAGGGGAGGGAGGGAAACTGAGTCACACGGCCGCTTTGTGCTTCCCCCCACAGCACCTGCACATCACTCCGCAGTGGTAGCAGGCCCGAAGGGGCAGGTAACAGCACATACAGGGGGCCAGGAAAGACAAGGCAATAAGCGCCATCCACCGGAGGCAAAACTTCTCGTCGCTAGTATCGCACGAGCACGGGTCTGTATAGTCTCCCTCGGGGTCCGACATACAGTGATAGAGCATGCTGTCCGCACACCACATACAGCTCACGCGGCGGATGCAAGTTCTCACGGAGTCGGGCGCGTCCTGACAGCGGCCCCTCCGGTTCTCCTCGTGGTTGAACATGTCCCTGCAGTACTCGCACCGGGAGCGCTCGCCGTCCTCCTTCCGCCGCCGGGACTTGCCCCGGGACGGCTGGGTCTTGATCACGCCGCCGCCGCGCCCTTTGGGGTCCTGGCCGAGGCCAAAGTCCGAGGAGTCCACGTAGGGGTAATTGTAGTCGTGCTTGGGGACCTCGCCCTTGGCGAAGCGGACGTAGGAGTCGGCGTCCTCGGCCGAGTCCGGGGCCTTGCCCCTCACGGGCGCGTGCCGGTAGTCCTCGTAGCCCGTCAGCCAGATCTTCTCCCTCGGGTTGATGCGCACGATCTCCTCGTCGTCGTCGGGGAAGCTCACTGGGTGGTAGGGCCTCGGCATCGGCTGCGCGGGCAAAGGAGACACCGTGTTGACAGCGGCGGCAAAATCGAAGCAAAAAATCCCCCCCTGTGTACCTTGGGCCTTGAGGAAGGCATTTCTTGACCCAAAAAACCAAAAACAACAACAAAAAGGGACCCACCCTGGAAGCAGTGAACAACTCCTAGGTCAAGGTGTACTGCAAGTTGTGAGGCGCAACCCATTCCTGCGACGGACATTTTTTCCTTTTGCTGAGGTACTAGCATACCCAAGGGAGCGTGTGAAAAGGCACTTTGAATGTTTGGAAGCTGAACACACCAAGAGGGAGAAGCAGAACTTGAGAGGCCTCCCCAGGCTCCTGCCCACCTCCCTTCGGTCACCTCCTCCCGCTCAGGTGACGGGGACAGCCCTCCTGATTTCTAACAGCTCAGATTACTTTCACCTAGTACTGTACAGAGCATGCTCTTCTGCAAGACTGGATTGTTTTCCTGGGGAAACAAAAGTGCGGAGTGCACTGCCTGTGACCAGGGTCTGTGATCGCTTTCTCCTGGGTCACGATATAAAACGCATTTTATGCTGTGGGTCACGTTCAGAAAAGCAAAAAGGGATATGAGGAGCTAGGATACAGGGGTCTTTTTGTCATTTGGTTGGGAAAATAAAGGGGGGGAGTGCAGATCCGGAGGCCGACTACCTGGAGTTTGAATCCTGCCAGGGTCTCACAGATGGTGAGGGGCAGGCCGGACCCAGAGCCCCAGCCCCAGTCTCCCCAACCCTCCCCGCTTCGCATTCTCTGGGGGCCACAAAGTCCTCTCCGCAGCTAGTCCTGCTCTGTGTGCGGTGAGGCCCTGTCCAGGGCCGCGGGCGCTGAATCCGTAGTTATCAAACAGACACAGGGGAGCCTGCCCTGCCCAGGCACCTGCTGTGGGGCAGACACTGAGATTTTCCACCTCTGCGGTCCTCTGGGGATGAAGGCTTTTTAAGGGGTGAGGAACATGGCTCTGAGTGAATGCACCGGAGTAAAATTCAGACTTTGGAATTTGCTAGCAAGTTGCTAAGCCTCAGATTCTCTATCACACAGCACAGGGCTATCATGAGAATGAAGAGAAAGATCTACACACCTGTCACAAGGGTGTGGCTGATACCCGTCTCCATCATCATCATTCTAATACCGTCCTAGGATTTATCACCTGCTAACTAAATCTACCTATCACTCTCACCAGACTGTGCGGTCCTTGAGGGCAGGGACCACGTCTCACACACGTTGCCAAATTCCTATTCGATTCTTGACAGAGTTTCACAGACTTTGGAAAACCATAATCTTATATAAATCAAAACGAATTCTTGGAGCAGAACAAGCTTTGCTAATTATTTTGCAAAGTAAGGGGAGTCAAAAGGTCAATTCCCATCTATAGCTACTATAAAGTGATTTTTTAAAAGAACATTTTAATGCCAAAATATCAGGAAGCATATGGTTAGATTTTTTAGGGTTCTATCACTCTAGCTTTATGTTGAAAACAAACCAAAACCAAAACCCCTCATTGCCCCGTGTTCCTTTTTTTTTCAGAGCAGACTGGTGGCCACATCACCCTCAATGGACACCAGTCCATCTGCCACAGTTTGGGAACCTGCTCTGCAGAACAGCCGTTCGGTAAATATTTGTTGAGTTACTGAATTCCAGACTCCAGCTACATCTCCCCAAGCAAGCCTGGGCCTGCAGCCTGCGATGCCGGGGTACCTGAGCCAAGCGGACAGCATTCTTCAGTCCTGATCCTGGCTCTGGGCTTTCACACCAAGCCAGGAAGCCTTTTGCACGGAGGAACTCGGGAGGCAGCGTAGCACGCTGGCTAAGCGCATGCTTCCATCTCTAACTTGTTCCATCAAGGACTCTCTCTCTCTCTCTCTAGGCCCTCGGCCTTTTCCTCTACAAACTAGGGATGCCGAGGACGTGCCTTGTGGGGTCCTTTGTGAGGATTCGATGAGCTTAAGCACCAAAAAGGCTTAGCAGGGGTTTGGCACACAGAAAGCTAAGTAAGGATGAGCTGCTACCACCACCGTCAATACAGAGAACAGAGGATACCTGCACGTGAGCTTCGGGCCACATGGAAGGGGAAGGGGGCTGTTCCAGAATCAGAAGCCACCCACCCCGTGCTCTCGGAGGAACCAGAGGGCTGCTCACCTGTTCGAGGTGATAGTGGTCCGTGGGGTATGAGTCGTGGAGGTGGCCCAGGGTATAAATCCTCCGGTGCTCACAGGATGTGGGAGAGGAGATTGTCCGAGTAGGTTGTTCCCTCTTCTGGGAGGAATTAGAAGAACTGTCTGTAGCTGTCTGTTTAGAGGGAGGTAACCAAGAGTTAATTAAAACAAAAACAAAACCCAAACCCACATACCCAAAGCGAACACGCCGTCTACCCCCACTTGTGGTGTCTTGCTGGACTTCCCGAAATCTGGAGTTTATCTTGGCTGTGGGAGGCAGAAGGACCCCTAAAGAGCCAGATTGTCTAAACATGATGTGGCTGGCTCAAAGGGCAGAGAAAGCCAGCCACCCAACCCTGGAAAGTTGGGTTTGTTTTCTCAAATGTGGGAGCAGTCACCAGGCTTCGGGGAAAGGGCTCACTACATCAGGCCTCCTGCGAGCATGTCCCGGTTTGATCACGACCGGTCACCTCATTTGTAGCCCTGGTTGCATGGGACTCTGGTGTGCAGCGGAGATGCAAACACGCAAAAATCAAACCCAAATGTTTCTGCGTGGAGACTTCCTGAGCCTGGGGAAGTCTCAGCNCCGGTCACCTCATTTGTAGCCCTGGTTGCATGGGACTCTGGTGTGCAGCGGAGATGCAAACATGCAAAAATCAAACCCAAATGTTTCTGCGTGGAGCTAATCCCAGCCTGGGGAAGTCTCAGCAATAAGGATACCTCAAGGGTATCGTGGGGCATTGGCTTTCCCGGAAGAAATTTTGTAATCTTTGGGTTGAAGGCAAACCTTGGGGGGATGGGGGGGTCACTGTAAGCTGGGGGAGGGGGGAGAGAGAGGGGATCGCACAGAGAATGAAGGCCCCTGTCTGTCGGTGGTGAGAGCTGCTCTCCCAGTAGAGGCGAGGGGTTCAGCTCTGTGACAGTCTTTGGAAGCTGATCAGATATCGGGATGGACTGTGGCGACCACTTTGAAAACCAGGAATCCTCAGAATCCCCTCCTCCCCTGACTCCTTAGAGTCACAGATCCTTTTCTCTCCCAATCAGTGAAAAAGGTTTTCCTTGTATCTAGGTGTCCTTTTTCAGGAAAAATCAAGAACTCCTCCTTGGTTCTTGCTTTTCAATCTCCAAATCCCCTTGTCTCATTTGCTTATTTATCTCTTTATTTTACATGTTTTTTGTTAGTGTTCTGTATCTTTTTGGGGCCAAAGTTAAAACAGACTTATGAAAATTATTTTTCTACCCTTACCCCCAACTTATAAAGTCAATATATGCCCAGAAAAATGGGACCAGTATTTAGGACAAACATACCCATACTCTCTCATTACGCAACTTAATTTTTAAAACTTGGTGGACATGTGCAGCACCTCTTTGGAGACCCAACCCTTCAGATTTTTTCCCTCTAATCCTGTTTGGTCCAAGTGATGCAGAGCTGACGCTGTTTCTGATCCCTCAATCCAGAGTGACTAATTCAGATATGGATTCACAGTCCTCTCTGATGTAATACGGAGATTTTTCATGGAGAGGTCAGAAAAGATGCTGTCTTTATCTTTGCAGTTAAGATCTAAAGGTCCTAGAAGCCTGGAATCCTGGCGAGGGCAGAGGGAAAGAACCTTCTGAGGAGGAAGTGAAGCCAAACCAGAAGAAGGCAGCTGCCCCCACAGATGCCATTTGAGCTTCTGGATCTCGTCAAGCCTGAATCCTGATCTACCTGAGGCTGTCCCCATGGTGTGAGCGAACACCCTTGGGAACTTCAGCCAGACTGCGTTGGCTTCATCACTGAGGCGCACTTTCCCCTCACTTCTACTCCCTCCCGCCCTACCCCCAACTCCTCACTCCTCTCCACAGCAGTGCGCACAGAGTCAGCTACTTCTCGGCCTCTCGGGAGCCACCCAACGGGCAAACAGCACATGCCGGCATCCCCTCTGGGGACGGTGCGGTCCACTCGGAGGCCAAGAGCCCACCCACTGCGGGAGGCTGTGGAGATCAGCGCCCCCGTGCTTTGGCGGGGCAGGTCTGTAGAATCGTGGGGTCCCTGCCTGAGCTGTCTGCTTCCCGCAGATGTGTGCCAGGACGGGCATCATCACTCATAATGGGTCTCCTTTTTCTTTTTATTCCCCCACTCAGTACTTCAGAACTCAGGGAAGAATTGCTATTTACTCCTCAAATCCCAATAACTGAAAGAAACCAAATGGATACACAGGAATTCTTACTTTCTCCCAAACTGTCCCGTCTTCCCACTCTCACCCGCTCTTTCCTCCTGTCTTCAGACGTACTGACTGCCTCCTCCTTTTCACACACGGGTGGTGGTTGTTCAGACAGAACAATAAAGCCAAGGGCTTGTCCCCGTCTCTGGCCGTGGAAGTGCATGCCATGTGCCAGGCCCCAGCTTGCGGGGGTCAGACGCAGGCAGAGCACTGGCCCCGAGTCACACACAGGACAACAGACTCCGAGCCACGTGGGGTCCTGCCAACCCGACCAGGGCAGGCAGCCGCTGCTGAGCTGAACGGAAATGCAGCCCTGATCACCACGCCTGGGGGTGGAGGGGGAGTCCATACATAGCACTGCTGCTTCTAGCTCCCACCAGCCCTTTCCGAGGCCCGCTCTCAGGATTTTGCTGAGATTAACTCGAGCACTATCCCTCCAAGTAAAAAGGTGCATGCACCCTGCTTTAGGCAAACCCAGGAGATAAGGGGATACCTGTCATGATACAGAGGTTTCTAATATCTCAATAGATACTTCCCAAATGAGTAGGTGGGGGCTCTTCAGCGTGAGTCAAATCTCAGGGGTTCAATTCTTCAGCAGCACCACACACAACAGTCCTCTCTCAGGACAGAAGCTACCCATGTATGAACACTGTAATACGCACTCAGCATTGTGGTCACCTCCGTGTTAATCACCTGTTCGCCCTCCTCCACCCTATTTCCTGTGACCTGTGTCCGGGTTAACAATGTGCAGAAAGTCATTCTGAGCCATGAGGCACACCCGTGTTTTCCTGGTGTTCACCAGCTAACCAGCAACGCCACCTCTGATGCACCCATTTACCTTCCTAACCCCGAGCAGCCTCTTCTCACTGCACAGTCAAGTGCAAAGCTCCCTGGATACCATCAGAGAATGTGAGAATGAGCATAGCCTTTAAGTATCTCCTCATCTACTGGCAGATTTGTACAGGGATCAAGAAGGCCAGAAAGCTTTGAAGCATGTCTACAGTTCACTGCCTCCTACAGGCAGAGCTGAAGGCCATGCCTGGACTGCTGGGGGTCTGTCTGGACTCGGGCAGGGAGAGCGTGAGAGAGGCTCCACCAAAGCCGAGGCTTATTCCAGATCTACAGTATCAGCTCCTGCCAAGCAGTGAGTGTGACCTACAAACAAAAGCAATGTACTATCAGGGCATCTCCAAGAAACAAGGGGGGAATACTTCCTTTTATCCACATGCACTTTTTTTTTTAAAGTAATCTTGATGCACAACACAGGGCTCAAACTCACAATCCTGAGATCAAGAGTCGTAGGCTCTATAGACTGAGCCAGCCAGGTGCCCCATCCACAGGTCCTGCAGAACCAACTCTCCCACAACTCTGCTTGTGGTTTCCACACATGCTGGAGAAAAGCAGGCCACCGAAGCTACACACACACACATACACACACACATGCACACTCTCTCTCTCTCTCACAAGCCAGATTCCCGAACATCTGTTATTTGCATGCACAAGTGAATGACACCAACTGACTGACCAATCTGACAGTGTCACCTTCACCTTGAAAAGGCTCTGGCTGTGTTTTAAATTCCCTGTGCTCTCCAGGGGTTGTCTCTCCTGTGGGTTGAGCTCAAGCAGAACAGAAGCAGAGGCTTCAGCGCCAGGCCTCCCCACATCCAGGGACAATGAGCCTTCGGCGCCACCCCACCCCGTGGACGGCAAGGGCCGGCACTGCTGCTGAGCGGTGGGAGCTCCTGTGTGATGGGACTCGGCAAGCAGAACCCCTGCCACCTGCAGATGTCGCCTCTGAAAAATCTTGCCTCTGGCTTTGGGCTGGACTCTGACTCAATGTCCATGCCCATTATTCAAAAGATGTCCAATGAAGAAGTTTGCAACCTGATAGGGGGCACCGGACAACAGAAACATGACTGAGTATTCTAATGGGAAATAACAAGGTCTCAGCTCAGGAAATCACCCTTTAATTAAAAGTTGTGTGATTTTTGTTCAAGGTAACAATCTCTCCGTGGCCTGATGCTAAAGCTGTCTAACAGGGCAGAATGCTGAGACAAGAGTCTGGTAAGGAAGAGCCTCGATGGAACAGGAAGGTGAGAGAAGGAATGAGGGGAGGGCGGGGGCAAGCATCAGAGGGCACACAAGCGTCAGAGGGTACACAAGCGTCAGAGGGCACTGAGAGGTAAGAGTGGCCACTGCCAACCTGAAAATCGATAGAGACACGAGCGGCCTGATCAAATCCACTTGGATCGTGGCACTCATTCCTTCCTTGGAAGGTTTTCTGGTTTGGGCTGGGTGCTTGGTGGGATGTGGGCTCAGACGCACAAGGTCATGCGGCAGGGGCAAGGCCACGTGGTTTCCACCCTAGATGGATGGACAGCCCAGACCAAGCCTCAGACGAAAAGAAAAAGAGGTTCAAATTTACCGGTGAACATCTAATAAAATTCTTCAGAAAGAGCAAGCTTCCAAGGGCCAGACTCTGTAGACATAAACCATACTTATTTTGAGAGTTGATGTTTCTTGTGATTTCCCAGAATTTAACAACGAATGAGAGAAACACACCAGAGCTTCAAACCTTGATAGGCTTTTCTTCTGAATAAGTGACTTTAATGTCACACTATCTGACAAATCACAATCCAAAGTGCGAAACACACTTCACTGAGGCTGCCTGCTTTGGGTGGAAATCGGAATGAATGGGGAAAGGAGAGTAGAAGATCCATGTCTCACATTAAACCCGTGGCTGGCTTCCTCCTGCACGGGCATATTTTATAAGGCAGCATCTCCTACTCTCGGAACCTCGGCCATTCTTCCCTTTCCTTGGGTTTACCTGGAAGTTCCTAAAGCGCACGCATCTGTTCGCATGCCCTGGGTCCAGAAAGAGCCTTCTTCACTTGGAAGGCTGACCTCTTTGACCAGGGGAAGCTCAAGGAAGGGAGGAGGAAAAGCACCAGAAGCCAGAGCAGCTGAGGGGGCAGAGTCTGCTCCAATTACCCATCCTGGGATGGAATCCTGGCTGTTGACCAAGGGCTTTTTGGGGCAACCAGGGTGGGTCAGAGTCTGCATTTCAGAGTGAAACAAGTGTTTTCAAGGCTCTGGGCATCCCTTCAGCTCCCCTTGAGTTTTCCTGCTAAAACTTTGTTTTTCCAAAAGGAGGACAAGACAAAGGCGGTGGTGACAGCAGCAAACACTGCTTACCGGAGAGGACAGAGGACAGAAGTGCTGTTCTCTCAAGGACTTGGAACTGCTGAAGAGGCACCTGGAGCCTTCTACTCTGTATCTGCAACTGAGAAGAGGCTGGCAACTGGCAATTTCCTTCTTTGTCTTGGGGACGGAGACAAATGGGACAGACCCCACCTTCAGGAAGGCAGACAAGGGCGCCTGGGTGTCTCAGTCATTAAGCGTCTGCCTTTGGCTCAGGACATGATCCCGAGGTCCTGGGATGAAGCCCTACATCAGGCTCCCTGCTCAGTGAAAAGCCTGCTTCTCCCTCTTCCTCTGCTGCTCCCCTGCCTGTGCTCTCCTGCTCTCTCTCTGTCAAATACATAAATAAAATCTTAAAAAAAGAAAAGAAAAAAGGAAGGCGAACAAGGATAGTCACTTCATCATCCCTGTGTCCCAAGGAACACACGAGCTGACAGAAGAAAACACACACTGTAAGGAGCCAAGCACAAGGACCAACGGCGTCAGGAGGTTAAGAGGCCAACGTGTCTTAAATAAAGCCTAGAAAAAGGAAGGTAAGAAATGCTTAAGGAGCCAGACCATCTCACCCAGAAATCACACAGCACCGTTCAACACCAACTGGACCGTATAAAGAGAAGTGACTCCAGGCCACATTAGGCCAGGTGTCTTGGACAAGCTGTTTAACTTCCCAGGGCCTCAGTTTCCATGTGTGTAAAACAAGGGCGAAGCATTCGGTGATCTCCATGGTCTGACGGAGCTGTGAGCGGGCATGTGTAACCCTCCCCCTCCTAAGAACATTAGAGGTCCAAGGGGTTTGACCAAGACTGTTGCCCCGCTGACTAGAGGGCCACAGGATTCCTTCAGATTAAGAAGAATTCCTGCCTTGTCTGCAGATGCTGCTGCTACTTTACGTTTTTTAAAGGAGGCTACCTAGTAGTTATGACCACAATTTGTATTATTTTTATTGCAATCTGCCACCAAAATAGATCTCGACAGCTGATGCAACCAACGCAATATTTGACCTTCTTTCCATTGCAAGGGCTTCTCATTTTTTTTTTTTTTTTTTAAGTACGTACACACATGGGCTCTTACATGGCCCCAGCCAGCAGGCGGTGTGGGTCTAAGAGGCAGCTGCAGGAGTCAGGGAAAGAGCCGACTTTGTCCTTAGACTCTAGGACATTCTGCTCTCTGGGACACAGAGGATAAAGTGGGCATTCTTTCATTGTGAAGAAAACAACAAAAACAAAATTCCCACTCATTAAAAAAAAAAGTCTTAGGTTTCTAAATTCTCAAGGTAGGTGAAATTTTGCTACAAAAGGAGAGGACTCTGATACATCCCCATCTTGGCTTTACTGGAAGGGCTGAGGAGCTGGAAGCAGGAAGGCGGGGTTTCAGGTAACCCCGAAGACCTGCTCTGCCTGAAGGAGGAAAATGGAAAGAATAGTATCCTGCCAGCCATAGCCTAAAAAGATGACATGCATGTAAATGAAGATAGACACTGGGAGGGCCAGCAAAATGCCTTTGGGCTTCCTGAAACAGTATTTCAAAGCTTGTGTTTGAGCCTTACACGTATTAACGGCTTTAATTTAGCCACTGTAGGTCATTCGTGTGGAAAACAAAGATCTTTCCCTTACTATGCAGTGTGAGCTTGATACCTACTGTCATTTAGAAGATAAAGCAACTCCCACTCATCTTCTGAGACCTTCCAGCCACCCTGCGCCCTGCTGGGTCTCCTCCGCCAGCAGCAGTTTGGGACGCCGCTTCCCGGTGTCCGACCACAAAGCACACGGCTGCCCCTCCCACCACATTTTTGCTTTTCTTAATCAGCACCATACATCAGCTTCACTGGCTAAACTCTGTAGAAGTAGCTTATATTTTGAACCTATTTTCTCTTGTCCATAGCCTCTCCCCATCCCAGTCTCCCCAGTTCCTTGACTGCGAAGGTAGAAACAACAGAAAACATTTTTGAGCCACTGATCATCTAAACGAGACGGGGGCTTTCCGGCAGGGACCCCGGGAACCTCCGGCCTCACTGAAGTAGACTGGAGCCCAGGCACTCGCTGCAGAGGCCGTCGTTTAGGAAGCTACTTTGCAATGAAGGGAATCTGGCCTAGCTAACAGGTAACATTTACTGTAACTTACTGAATAAATACTTCCTTTGCTCAAAACTCTCTGAAAGACGGCAGGCAGATGTGAAGTTTGCATTCTGGGTGGGCAGGGTAGGGAGCCTCGGTGATTTTATCTGCAGACATGGAAGCATCACTGGGTCACCCACAGGGTGACTGCGAGGCTCATGTGCGGTCACATCTGTGAAAACGCAGGGCCTGCGCCAGGGGCAGCCCCACTCCTTTCCCTCCCCTGGGCCGGCAGAGGCTCAGAGGAAATACATTCACCTTGACGAGGTGCTGAGTCCAGAGGATCAGCGATCAGAGTTTACTACCAGCAGAACCAAGCCTGGAATGCAGGCCTCTCCCTAGCTTCCCAACTCCACACACTCAGGGGTCACCCACCACTTCTTAGAAGATCAGTACATGAGCCCCCTTCGTTACAGAATTAGATCTGCCTTCAGTCTTAACATCTGCTGGGATAGAGTAGGTGGAAAGAACTTTAAGAAAAGGGAAATGTGGCGTGCTGTACTTCTCCCCACCGAATGAAACCTTGGTAATTACAAAATGCAATGAATTCATCGTTTTCCTCCTTAACTCAGGAATGAAAACAAGCACAACTTGCAAATCCTCAAAAGCCCATCTAAGACAAAATAAATTGCTTCTCAGTACTCTGGTTTCAAACACTTGCTGTAGCCTTGGTTTACAAAACACCTGGGGTGGAGGGGCGGCGCCTGGGATGTCATTAGGGACAAGGGCTCCGAATAGCCAGAAAGTAATAAAATGCAGCTTGTAGTAAACAGGATGTCAAGGGTTCAAGCATAGGGCACGAGGAAGGACCAAGTTTTCCAGTTTAGGGAAAACAGGGCTGGAAGCGGACGGTGTTCTAAAAGACAGGACATTTTTCCTCTGTGAAGGAGAGCTGCCTGCCTAAAGTATGATGAAATCCCAAACGTAATCCAAATACCAGCCTTCTACGACTGGCTGCTAGGTGAGAATTCAGACCCACGCAAGATGACGTGGATTGCTCCTCTCAATTCCGCAAAGGAGGGTACACAGGTTAATACCATTCTGGGTGCACAGGGGAGGAGTGATCTCATTACACAGGATGGATGCCTTCAGGCACTAGGGGCTTTATCAGGAATCGCTGCCGAGGAGGGCTGCCCGAATCCAGAAACAATACTTAGGTGGTGGTAGTAAAAATCCAGAAGGCAGGGGGAAAAATCAAGACCTTCTATAGGGGAGGCTTTCCTCTGGTTAAGCTTTGAGTTGCTATTCTGGGGACCTCTGGGCAGCAACACTCACTCAGGAGGCTCCAAGTCTGTCACATGAATGGGCCACACAGGGCACGGCTCATATATTTATCCTCTTTTTGCTCTGCTGTCCAATTTGGGTCCCAGAGAACCCCAAAATATAATGTCTGTATTTGGTTGTTGTCGAAAAAATAGAACGGCTGAAAGATCATAAATATAATTATTCAACAGAGGAAGAGAAAAATAGCCGTGGTGGACTGGAGAGGCCAGGGGAGGGTGTTCACGGCTCTGCACTATGACCGGCCCTGGGATCCTCGGTAAGTCACCCAGTCGACTCTCAGCTGCTTCCACAACCAGGGCTGTAAAATGAGGTGCATCCTACTTCATTTGCCAGAGGAAGCAGGCTGGCTCATGTGATAGGAACTCAAAATCCCTTCCAATTCTAAGACCTGTAATTCTAAGGAGTTGGCATGTCTACAGCAAACCTCGCCTCCCCGAAAGCCAAACATTTCCAGCTAATCATCTGCACGGTGGACACAGTGCTTCCTAGTACCCGGCGGAGAAGACGGCGGGAAGACGCATACTCCAGCTGCAGACCTCAATGGGTGTTGTGTCTCTGTCTGTCTCTAAACCCCCGATGGGGAGTGGGGGCGGGGGTGCCAGGATCTCCAGAACTAAGGTATCTCTCCATTTGCCTTCTCCGTTGACCCCCTAGCCCTGCTCCGAGAAAACCCCGGCACTCTTTCTTTTTAAAAAAATCAACAACACGTGTATCATTTCCTATCTGCGACAGCAGTTTTGCCCCTCCCCATCGGTGCTCGTGCACCAGAGAAAGATACTCTTCCAGTTCTTGTGTTTCCTTCTTCTGGTGCCTCTGTCCATTGTTTCCAATGCCATGTAGTCATATACAACCATTTCCCAATTTGCAGATTTAGATATTATTTCAGGACTTCTTATTATGAAAGATGAAGACTTAAGCTATTTCATACACCCCCAAGTATCTGTCTACAAAGCAAATATTTCCCCTAACCCCCAAGCTTTAGAGCCAGAATCCAGCCACTCAGCACAATGACAGCTGAAGCAGCGACAACACCTGACTGCAGATTCTAGATTAGCCTGCTCTAGAAGTGCATACACATACAGCTACATTCCCCCAAGACCACGTTAAAATTATACTGGTCTATCTATGAAGATGCTAATAATAATTAAGAAGTGATGGTAGACTTTGGCAGCAGTAAATAAACACCAGGTTTTAAAGGACCCAACCCTATGCAACAGGATTTGGTAAAATTCTTCACTAAATGGCCATAAAACCCGGAGCCATTCTAGTTCTATAGGGTCCATTTTTTCTACTTCTCTTGCAGGCTCTGAACCCTCTGGCCTCAGAGTCCTCAACAGTATGGAGCTTGGAGGAAGTGAGTCCTAAGTTGGGGAGCAAACCAGATTAGCTTATCCACGGAGTTAAACTGTTCCTGTCTCAGGCTGACAATGGGCCTCCTCCACAAGATATGCCAAAGCACATGTCTTCTCCGCAAGACAAAAGCACAACAGAAGGAACAGACTTGAGGGTCTTTGCACTCTGTCCCTTACAAGTCTCCCCAACCCTGAAATGAAAGAAACTAAAAGCTGTCAGTCAGAGGCACCAATAAGAGTGTGCCAGTTCTTAGCAATCCCCCCCAAAATCCTGTTAAACAGAACGCTAACCTTTTTTGTTGTCGTTGCCTTGTATTTTTTGCGTTACTCACCTTCCAAATTTTACCAAATGGCCTCACACCTGCATATTTAATGTCGGGCACAGCCTTGCCATGTAGGTATTTGTGTTCATCTGTGCCAGTCACTACAACTGAGGTCCCCATGAGCAGTCAAAAGCTTCCAGTGAGCAACAATGCTAGGAGCTCAGCTCCCGTTTGCAGATTCAGTAGAAAGACACAGCTAGAAAAACAGGACACAAAGCTACCAAGCATCCCTCAAAATCACCCAACATTGCATGGCCCCCCAGGATAATAATACAGCAAATGAATAAAATATGCAAACCTATGATTGTTACATACTGTATCTGGGGTTCAGACCACCTGCACCCATTTTATTGAGCACTTTTTAAAAAAAAATTATTTGCCCCAGGGGTATAGGTCTGTGAATCATCAGTCTTACACCTTTCACAGCATTCACCAAAGCACAAACCCTCCCCAATGTCCTGAGCACCTTTCAGAGCAAAGCTTTATAGGGTCGCTGAGACTATACTTGGTGAATGCCCGTCCTGCTTCTAGTCAGATAAAGATTCATTCATTGGGCAAATAAAAAAATTTAAAAACAGAAGAAGGGCAGGCTTTCAAATGGCAAGACAGAAATCATCAACAGAGTGCTCTGGAATTTTAAAGGAGACAAAACAATTGTAACTGATGGAAGAGAGAGATATTAGGACACATGAATGAATCAACAGCCCAAACTCAGAAAATCAGAACAGGGCGCCTGGGTGGCTCGGTGGGTTAAAGCCTCTGCTTTCGGCTCAGGTCATGATTTCAGCGTCCTGGGATCGAGGCCCGTATCGGGCTCTCTGCTCAGCAGGGAGCCTGCTTCCTCCTCTCCCTGTCTCTCTGCCTGCCTCTCTGCCTACTTGTAATCTCTCTCTCTCTGTGTCAAATAAATAAATAAAATCTTTAAAAAAAAAGAAGAAGAAAGAAAATCAGAACAGCCGCTCAGCAGAGTCTCTGCTGGTGGCAGTGGAAGGGAACGGAGAGCACGGGAACACTGAGGGGGCAACGGCGCTGGCAAGTGGCCACAGAGGCATGGGCAGGGTATGTGCGCGTGTGTGTATGCACGCACACGTGCTCTCGGGCACACACCAAGCAGGACATTACTCTTCCTCTGAGGAATTACAGCACGGTTTCCCAATCCGGAGTCAGGAGGACGGGCTGGTCTGGGGGACAAGCAGGAGAGCTGGTGAAGTGCGCGCAGGGACAGCCCACACTTGGTGAGCGCCCGACGGCTCCAGGGGGAAGTGGGGTCTTTCTCCACTTTATTTCCCAACATAGAACGTGCATCAACATACTGTCCACACTGGCCTGTGCCCCTTCTATGCCAAGGAATCCCCTGAAGCAGAGGGAAACCCCCGGCTCTAGTGGCAAAGATACCCTCCTGGTTCCTCCGGTTAGAACCACACACACGCTGTTCTCCCAGAAAGCCCTCCTTGTTCCGATCCATCCATAAGTTGTTTAGAAGGTCTTCTTGCCATTTATACTCTATAGTAAGTGAGCTCTAAGTTCTATACATCTGTCCTATCGAAGAAGGGTTGAGAATACAGCAAGCTTTGGGAAGCTGTACGCTCTACAGGAGTCAATGCGGCCGCTCCCCTCCCGGGCTCCAGCTTCCGACGCCTCACTTACCCCGTGAGGAAGCCCCTGAGGCCCTCCCTGACCATCCCTGGGATGGGTCAAAGGCCTAATGACCAGGCCTGCCCTGGGGAAGGGAGGTGCTGTTATTAATAGGCCCCTGTTTGTAAACAAATGGAATGAAGGCAAACAGACATCAGGGCCTGCCTGGAATGCAATTAAGCGGAGCTCCTTCTCCAGTGAGTGCCTGGAAAGAGCCCTGCTGTTTCCCCACTTCCTCCTGGGCGTTCGGCACCACCCCACAGCGGCAAGTCAAGCCTCGGTGGATCAAAGGACGAAGCCAGGAGGGATGCTGGCTTCCATCACCTCTTCCCCTGTTGCCCTCTCACGATTCTATAAATCACTTCTGGCAGGTAGCTGGGAAGCAGCTGCGAATGACAGTTTCACTCTGGAGCACAGGAAGCCACCTTTTAACCCGCCTGCTGTTGTTTGTCTCTTGAAAAACGTGACAAAGGAACAGATGTAAGCAACATGCCAACTGTTGAGAGGGTCTGCTCAGAGCACTATGGGAAGCCTGTTCAGAGCCCCAGCACGCCAGCCGCTTGTGGAAAGACAAATGAATTCATTTCCCGACACCCCTACGCACGCTCTGGTCCCGTGAGGCTGGGGTCCGCAGCCCTCAGGCGACTCACCACGCACATCCCTGCTTCTGCCTTCGCGCGTGCGGCTCAGCTCTGAAGCCCCTTCCTGAGCGGGGTTCAAAGGCCACTGAGGGACAGGTCAGCCTCACCTCCTAGTGGTCTTCTCTGACCCCCAGACCCCTCCCTGTAGAGTACCCTGGACAGAATACTTTCCACACTCAGTGCCCTTCCAGGGGTCAATCCAGACCATCCTATTAGCTCCACAAGGGCTTGAGGCATGCTTCACACACCTCTGTGTTCCCAAAGTGGCGTTTTTCAAATCACTGGTTCCATGATGAGCGCACCGGGAAACATGTTTAAAGGGCTGCAGCCAGTATTTAAAAATATGAAATAAAAGGAGCTAATGAAAGGTACTCTTGGGGTAAGTCAGGAACTAGTGGGGAACTATTAGATGATTATTACAAAATTCCTATTAACTTTCCGAAGTACTGTAATGATGTTGTGCTTTGTAAGAGGACGCCTTATTTCTAGGAGATGCATGCTGAATATTAAAAGAATTAAAGCACTGAGGTGACTTACTTTCAACTGGATTGGCCAAAATCAAAACCGAAACCACATGTGTGCGCGCATACACATGTGCAGAGATAAAGCAAACAGAGAAAAATGCTTCCACTACTGAATCTAGGTTTTCACTGTCTTCTTTCAATTATCCTATGGCGCTTTAAGTCTCATAATAAAAAGTGGAAGAAATGAAATGGAAGAGAAAAAAAAATCAGAATGCAGAAGTACAGTCTAGTTTCAGGTGTCTACGGGTGTGTGTGTGTGAGTGAAAGGTTACAGTGTAAATGTATTTCTTACTGCGGGTCAAGGCCAAGAGTTTGAAAATGCTGCCCTACAGCTTTCTCGCTGCACCAAGCACACCGCAGGCCTGCAATGGACTATTTGTTAATTAACTTCTAGAAGCACAGGACTTCAATGCAGAAACAAGCTGAGAAATCATTAGGTCTCCAGTTATATCCCATTAACTCAAGCTGTGTCAGACTATCCAAGCCCTTTCCTGCCTTCACATACGTGGGCCTCACTTCTACTCAGCCTTCAGGCCTTTCTTATCAGATGTTTAATTACTCCTCAGAAAGGCTACTCTGACTTTCCTGGGATGCCAGGGAGGGGTTAATAGGAGACGCTGGGTAGGGTGACCAGGTGTCCCAGTTTGCCCCGGCGTGAGGTGTCTTGCAGACGAGGGGGCACTCTCAGTGTTAAAACTAGGACAGTTCCAGGCAAGCCAGAGAGCTGGTCTGTCACCCTGGATCTGAGGGAAGACTGCATGAGAACCCCGGACAGATCAGGGAGAGCTCTTCTTCATGGCATCCCGACGGCGACAGCAAATGCCAGACTGCGAAGTGTCTCCCACACCCTTAAACAGCATCTCTCTCCGATTATTCAACAACTAATCTGGAAAGCAAAGGGCAAAGGGAGCTTACTGTGAAAACGTCATCGTCGCCAAGCTCAGCTTCATTATGGATGGTGGAAGATGATGTGGTTGAGCCTAAAAAGATTAAAAAAAAAATGTAGGAAGACGCATTTCCAAAGATCATTAAGTCANGCTCAGCTTCATTATGGATGGTGGAAGATGATGTGGTTGAGCCTAAAAAGATTAAAAAAAAAATGTAGGAAGACGCATTTCCAAAGATCATTAAGTCCAAGTCAATCATTTAAAAAACATACTCTAACAAAACCATGTTCCATTTCTTTCGAATGTGAGTCATCAATAGAAATACACAACCTGAGAATTAAATGTTTTTAATTTACTCCCCTTTAATTGACTCTAGCTAGGATGTTGTTCCCTAAATTAAATCTGTCTACTGTTGTTCTCAATCTTCAATCTTCTCAAACTTCTGCCCTGGCGACTAGAGAAGCAGCACCCAGAGAGACACCTCAGAGGGGACGGAGGGCGGGGGTGCTGCCCACAGCTCAGAAGCCCGTGCACCATGGCCAGCTTCCGCCAGTGGCCCCCAGGGGAGACCCGCCACAGTCTCCCTGTAAACTGGACTTACTTTCCCGTCTTTTCATCTGCCAACGAGAGGGTTTGACTAAATGGTTTGTATGGTCACCTCTTGTTCTGAAATGCTGACACTGGAATCAAAAACCCAGATTCAGAGAGCTTCCCTCTAAGCTGACAGCCACGCAAAGAGGTTTTCTCTTGCAATGTTGGGACACCGGTGAGGTTTCCATTTCTGTAGGCCAAAATTTGGCCTCATGCCCAAAAACCCAGTTTATCCCATCATGGAATGATGATTTGAGCATTTAGGGTTTAATTTATTTATGTTTATGTTTATTTATGTGTTCATCTCTTTCTTCCTTCTGGTATGCACATCCATATAACTTTTTCCTTTTCCCCTAACAGTACGTGATACTGTTTGGACCAACTTAACAGATGCTGTTAATGGTTAAAAGGAAAAACATATTTAAATCTGCATAAGTGATCTAGGTATACCAATAGGGAAATTTCTTCTCTAGCTCCTTTTCTTGGTTAGGTCTTTAAAAATGTGCATTTAGAAAATATTTTGCTCTGACATAAAACTGAAATTAAGAGAACTGCTCAGAAAGGAATGAGAACTATTTAGATTTCTAACGAGGGACTGCAGGGGGGAAAAAAGTCCTCTGCTCAATTACTACCGATGTTTCAGAAGTTTCCTCTGCTACTTCAATTTTTCTAGTCAACTGACGTTTCAGGAAAATTTGACAGGGAACAGCTAGGTAGATTATATACAGAGAAAAAAATTACAAGTCTGAGAGTCACATTTGTGTTCAGCTTCAGTGACTATGGGGACATATGGCACAATTCTATCAATAATACAGGAGCTATTTTCTCTGTAAACATTTAAAAGCTATGTATAATACCATTTTAAACATTTGCCACCTTATATCAGACCCACAATGTGAACTGGTGTTTACTACCTTTTTGGCCTCACATGGTTGTAGTGAAGAGATTCATGTTCTAGCTAGAATTGTCTTACTACTGACGTTGAGCAAGTTTTCTTAGCAAGATTTGCTTTTTGCTCTCCCCCCAAATCCTCCCCAAAGAAGAAAAGGACTTCATCATTACACTTTAATTCTTAAACAAATGCAGCACACATTCTTTTGTAACTAATCTCCCCAAATTCTGGATTTGGCTTTCACGTGCCTTGCTTGCTTCTCTCTTTCCTGACAGGGCCCGGGCTGTGGCACCTTTAACTCTCTGAATGGACAACTGAATGTGTCAAGAACTTGTGCGTTTGCATGTGTGGACTCTAGAAAAGCCCATGAGAATGGAATGCACAAGAGCCTTCCAGGTCACGGTCAAATGCAACACAGTGTCTACTATCCACTCACCCACAGACTTAAGGCCTAACCCGAACCAGGGCTCCAGGAGATCCCCTTCCTTTTCCGTGCAAATACCCTGAGCTCTCATTACAGGAAGGCAGTGGGAAGGCCTGGCACCTTATGGGCCCATCAGAATCACTCTCCATTTCTGAGCCAACACGGATCAGACCAAAGCCATTTCAACAGTCAGAGAAAGGTGAACTCTGTGAAAAAGTCACTGACATGGAAGTCCAGAACTTACCTTTTCGGAGCAGAGTTTCTAAAAACCAACTGGGATCACCTCTTACTCTAAAACCTATCTCCTTTCCCCCTGCATTGTCACTTGGTAAACCACAAATACAGGATGGCAGACAAATGGAATAAGAAAGACCTCGGAACATTCTCATTGTCCCCCTAAGAACACAGTGACAAAATGCGATACCTTCTATAAGGTCTTCGATTGCTTTCCTCACTCCTCTGTCAAAGGCTCGAGCATCAGCAGGGCTTTGGAAAGTCAGGCCAAACTTCCTATTGTCAACCTTCCAATGATGAAAGGTTGGGTTGGCTTTGGTGTAGACCAAGTCCTTTCTTACATAGCATTCCAATACCACCTGAAGGATTGAAACACACAGGTTGGTTATTTGTGAAGCAGTCATGATGGTGTCTGGTTACCAAAACCCCAACTAGGAACCATCCATCATTGCTGGCAACTAATGAGTTGCCTTCTTGTATCTATGAGTTTCTCCATCTTGAAGGAAGCCTTTGCTTGCCTCGTGGACCATCTGCTCTTTGTTGACCCCGCCCGGTTGGCCTGTGGTGATCCTCACTGTACTTCTTAACCATCCTGGTTCTCAGTCATTTTAATTCCTCCTGCCTCTGACTGGGGTGGGGGTGGTTTCCACGCTGATGGCCCAGGTCTTAGGGCATTGCTGTTTCAGGTTTACTGTTACTATGTCAGGGCCTTTGTTTTAATGGCTCTCAACCTTCCCTCCTCTGTCCTGATGGCTGTTTCCCAGTGACCTCACATGCAACATGCTGAAAAAAATTAACTAACCTGCCCTGAAATTTCTGCCAACTTCCCACACCTAGCAATGCGGACCCTTCCCTGTTCACACTCTCCAGCTCAAAATCTCTGTGGTTGCCTCTGTCTCTTATGCTTTCCCTCTTTCCTTTATTATCGACCACCAGGTCCACTTCATGTTTACTTCAACAGCTAGATCCACCTCATTTCAGTTGCTCCCACCCTGACCTATTAAATTTTATCTGGATTATTCAAACAATCTCCAAGTTTCTAGTGATCTAGTCCCAGAAATGCCTTTTATTAAGCTGTGACTTGGAGTTGATTGTTTCAGACCCTTGATCTTTTCATCTTTTTAAGATTTTATTTATTTATTTGACAGAGAGATCACAAGTAGGCAGAGAGGCAGGCAGAGAGAGGGAAGCAAACTCCCTGCTGAGCAGAGAGCCCGATGTGGGCCTCGATCCCAGGACCCTGAGATCATGACCTGAGCCAAAGGCAGAGGCTTAACCCATTGAGCCACCCAGAGGGCCCTGATCTTTTCATCTTTAAAATGGAAATAATACAGACACCAACATGCTTGGCAAACACTGAGAAACTTAACAGGGTCACACTCATTTCCCAGGATATTCCCACCATCACATTCTACTCTTTTATTTACTCCAGTTCTTCCTGTGACTGTCACAATCTGGTACTTGATTTCACAGTATCTTCTAACAGTTTCATGTGTGTTAGCCCTGTGCCCCTAACCAGGCTGCAGAAGACCAAGATGTATTAAAAGTAACGGCAGCACAGTGCTGTTGTTGATAAAGATACCAGGTTAAGATTATACAATCAAAGCAGCACTGCTGTCATGTGAATGTAAACGTCATTCTTTATTCATAAAATACTCCAAAATAGTGACCATATTTATTCCTATGGCTTCATTAAGTATGCCAAGATGATTTTGCTAAGTTTTAATAGCTTCCATCTTGTTCTGGCAAAGCTCCACATTTAACAAAACAAGATCTTATTAATTTTAGATTAAGCAAAGGGCAAGAGTAAAGCCCTGCCTAAATTAGTGTAAGTTCAAATCAGAGAATAGCTTTAAATGCTTACATCTAAGCAAACAGAAATTAAGTGCTGCCTAATAAATGGTCTCTGACTTAATAAAATAGATGAGTGTAACAGTCACATTGGTATATCAAATGGAGGTCTCCAGCAGTTCACTTTATCACATTGTATTGAAAGAAGACCACGGTCCCCTCGCACAGTTCTATTTATGATTAAATTGCTTATTATGGCCATTTTTCTCTAAGAATAGTCCAATGATTAAATGTCAACCCAGCCCCATTCCAAAGTGGGGAAATCCAAATAACTAAGGCTTCAACCCAACAAATGTTATCTATTTTAGAATTTAATAGTCTCAATTCAAAGCCTCAAAATAAACTTTTTGTAAAAACAAAGACTTCCAGTTTCTCCATATTTTTTTTTTAAGTCAACTTTACCCCAAAGTAGGGCTCAAACTCATGACCCTGAGATCAAGAGTCTCATGCTCTACCGACTGAACCAGTCAGGTGCCCCTCTCCATGTTTTTAGGGTGAAAAAAATTAAGTTTTTGGTTGACAATTTCCATGTTTAAGATTCTCCCAGTGGCAACTTTTCTTAGAGAAGTTATAAAATTCTTAGAAAAGTTCAGCCACCTAAAATAAGTGAGGGGAAGGAGCTCAGGTACCATTTCTTTATGTCCTGTTAAACAAAATAACAACTTTGCATTATCTAGGTTTAATAACAAAAATGAAAAAGTTCAGGTGTTTTCATCTTCACAGGTATAAGCCCTCTAGTGAAGTCTGGCATTAACTTAAACCTTGAGAAAGGCTTTAAAATGACTGTCTATTTAAATGAAATGCATGGGGAGAAAAAAAGGTGATTAAATGTTCTTGTTGGAAGCTTTAAAATAATCTACACCAGAAATACATATTTTCAAAGACTTAAGTCAATCTACACAAATACACGAAGGTTTCATTCTGACTTGTCTCTCCTTCCCCACCCTTAATGCTTCTCCACTTCCAGAGTCAGCCGCTATCAGGATGGGGGACACAGAGCCAGGTCACTTCCTGTGGCTTCTTTACATACGCACCTAAACTCGTGCGTGAGTGTTTTTAAATGTGGCCACACCTAGGATTGGCTCTGCAACTTGCCTTTTATTCTCCTTGAGAACCCATCTCAGAGACAGATACAGGAAAGTAAGGAGCTCCATTTCATGGCTCAGTATGGATGCATTAGAATTACTCAGCCTTTTTCCGCACTGATGGGCGTTCAGGTGATTTCTAATCAGTCGCTTTTGGAGAGTGCCGCAATGAACATCTTTATACATGTTCTCAAATTCTGTTCTGCGAGTTCTTGGGAGCCCTCCCCCTCCACCCCCTCTCTGCTTCAGGGGGTCCAGGATGGCCAAACGATTTTCACACAGGGGCACCTGGATGGCTCAGTCGGTTAGGCAGCTGCCTTTGGCTCAGGTCATGATCTCAGGGTCCTGGGATCGAGCCCCAAGTCAGGCTCCCTGCTCAGTGGGGAGTCTGCTTCTCCCTCTGCCCCTCCCCCCTCACTCGTGCTCTCTCAAATGAATAAATAAAACCTTAAAAAAAACCTATTTTCACATAGACAGTTTTTGCCTTTTCTTTGTGTTGCCATTTCTGGTGAGGGCGCAAAAGGCACAGCGAGGAAAACCTTGTTGTGTGCCATGTCACGCATGGAGGCGGCACGGCAGCCCAAACTCTACGCAAATCACCGGCATTGTCACTGCCACACCGGGCACGTGGAAACAGCCAGTTTTAGGTTGGACTGTCCTCAATGAAGCAGTTAACAAGTATTAAGTCTTGACCCTTGAATATAGAGCTTCAATCCCACGTGCTGAAGTGGGACGGCGCACATAATGGGATTCTCCTATCTGCTGCTGCCTTCAATCTATTGTCCTACGTTGCTCTGGCTGAAGGATATGAAGAAAGGTGGGCTTTTGCACAGATGGGGAAGAAGGGGCACTTCTAACAGCCTGTTCACTTCAGCTGCATATGGAAGAACAAATGTCTTAAGGAAAAGTACTCGTGCAACTGTTTTAGTTGTGCCTCAAATGGACTGCCTTTTCCATGGATCACCAGGTTCACTTGAAAGAACAACCGACAGATGAACTGTGGTTATTCGAACCCAGGATTTGGCAGATACTTTCTTGAAAATGAACATAGTGAGCCTGTCACTTCAAGGAAAACAACTGGAGGTATTTGTTGCCAATAATAAAATCTGAACTTTCCAGTGAAATCAGAATTTTGGACAGCTTTCCAATACTTAACAACTTTTCTAATGATATTAATGGCGGGTTAAGAGCTATGATTTTTTTGATACTGCAGAATTAAATGTATCAATGTTTGCAAGCTCTGCTGAACTCAGTAAACCATTCTTTTTCAAATGACATGATGTTAAAAAAACTAGGAATGAGTAAAAGGTCCACTCAAGGTGAAAGATGAGCCAGCAGATTTTAATGTAACAGGGTATGAAAAGTTCATTCATGTGGATTTGGATCGCACATTTCAGAAACTACTACAGGCTGAGTTTTGATGGGGTATCCAAGTACATCTACAATTACCTGAAAAGTCTATTAATATTTTTCTCTCTTTCTGAACTACTTATCTGTGTGAAGCTGGATTTTCCTCACAGACTTCAACCAAAACAACTGCCACAGCTTGAAAGCAGGAGTAGATATCAGAATCCAGCTATTTTTCTATTAAGCCAGATATTAAAGAAATTCACAAAAATATAAAGCAGTGCTCCTCTTTTCTCCAATTATTTTTATTCTGAAAAATATCATATGGTGACTTGTCAAATAACTTTTTAAATTTCAGGTTTAATTACTAATACGGTAAAAATAAGTAGCTATAACTCATAAAACAAAAGCCTTTCGCGATCCTCAATACATTTTTAGAGTGTAAAGGAATCCTGAGACCAAAAATGTTTGAGAACCATTGCTGTCCTTAAATCTTTGTGTTCAAGTCTATCACTATAAGATGGAATTTAAATATGAAACTGCTGGGTTAAAAAGTATATACACTTAAAATGAACACTCTGCCAAACTGCCGTTCAAAGAGCATTAGCTGCTGAAATTCCCACCAAGCGGCATGCATGCTCACAGACCTCACAAAACCTGCGCGTGTGCAACGAACAGAATAACTAACCTTTTAGAGCATGGGGTTCATCTTCATAGGGTGGTTTCTCATGGGATTTAAGGAGTAAACTTCTCTAGTTTATCTAAAATGATTCAACAATTTCTCAGGAAAACGTAACCGTCCTCAACTTAAAAAAATTATCTAAATAACAATTTCTGATTGAATGTCTGGAACAGACTTTTCCCATAGAAACAATGGTAACTCTGTTCAGAGGCTTCAACATACAATTCAAGTAATAACAAGAACCAATGTGCTAAATTCTGGAAATGCATTACATTGGAAAAACTAGTGAGAACATTGCTTCTATCAGAAAAAGCATTTCTTGGGCACCTGGGTGGCTCAGTGGGTTAAAGCCTCTGCCTTCAGCTCAGGTCATGATCTCAGAGTCCTGGGATCGAGCCCCACATCGGGTTCTCTGCTCGGCAGGGAACCTGCTTCCTCCTCTCTCTCTGCCTGCCTCTCTGCCTACTTGTGATCTCTCTCTCTGTCAAATAACTAACTAACTAACTAAATAAATAAATAAATAAAAAGAAAAAGCATTTCTTGTCCTGGATGGAATACTAGCAACTCTGATACCATCCATCCAAAAACAACCTCCACCCTCTCCTCACCATTCCACCACCTGGAGACGGGGGTTCCTTCAACAACCTACTCCGTCTGCAGGCTCCCCACGTGGGTTCATACCCTCCTGTGGGGTAGGAGTGCTGTGTTACGGAAGCTTGAAGGCCCAAGGAGGAGTCACCACATCTCCAAAGGGGGTGTGTGTGTGTGTGTGTGTGTGTTGTGGGACAGGGCAGGGGGATTGGGGTTAAGTACCACTGAGAAGAGTCCAGAATTTCCCAGAGTGTGAGGGGTGGAGAGACGGGGAAGACAAATGGGTATGTGGGCGTGTGATTTCAGTTCGAGGGCACATAAAAGTCTAGAAGTATAGAGTTACAGAATGTAGAGGGGACAGGAAGAGAAACGGCGTGACTGAGAAACATGACGGGGTGTAGGGGGGTGGTGAAGAGGGGACGAGGCACACAATCCTTGTGCAATAGCAACAAGTAACAGAAGCTGGTCCACAACCAGGACTGCCCAATTACCCTGCAGAGTTCCTGTGACGAGACCAGGTTTTGGCCTCACTATGAAATGGTTACCTAATGACCACGTGCCTAGATGGAGGAAACGGATCACTTCTTGGAGCACTGAGTTTCCCCACTGCAAAGTGGAGATAAAAGTATCTTCCTCCTTCAGAATGCTGCAGGAATTTAACTAAGGTTATTTACATAAAGAGCCCTGACCAAAATGGTAGAAGTTTACAATTATTATGTACAAGTCTGTGGTAAGATACAAGTTTATAAATGTTTTCTAAAATGAAGGGGCTGGATGAGACAATCTAAAGGCGATGTTAGGTTGACATAGTCTACGACAAACCATGAAAACAAGAAAAAAGGGATCTAAAAAGATTTAACTGCTCAGGCAAGACAATCTGCTAACACAAAAGTACTAATAAAAATAAAAAGGGAGGGCGTCTGGGTGGTTCAGTGGGTTAAAGTCTCTGCCCTTTGGCTCAGGTCATGATCTCAGGGTCCTGGGATCGAGGCCCGCATCGGGCTCCCTGCTCAGCGGGGAGCCTGCTTCCTCCTCTCTCTCTGCCTGCCTCTCTGCCTACTTGTGATCTGATCTCTCTCTCTCTGTGTCAAATAAGTAAATAAAATCTTTAAAATAAATAAATAAATAAAAAGGGAACAAGTGAAAAAAATTCTATCAAAACTTTGCTAGAAAAAGAACACTAAAATAAAAAGTGACAAATTATAAAAGTACTTGTAGTAAATAAAGCAGATGAAGGTTAGTATCTTTCTTATGTAAGAGGGCACACGCAGCAAGGAGAAAAATAAGGCCCCCAATAGATAAATAAGTAAAGGACATTGACAGATAATTCAGTTACAGCTGCTTAACAAACAAAAACACCAATACCATTAGTACTCAGTAACATGATACCACTGTTACTCCATCAAATTGTTAGAGACTTAAATATATATGACCCCCCCCACCATGTGTTAAAGGAAATTCTCATACACGCTGGTAGCAGTTCTTTGTACAAGAATCCAAAGTCATAAAAATCTGACCCCCTAAATTATTTCAAGAAAATAGTAAATTTGGAAAATGCAGGGAGGTCATACGAGGTGGTGGGGGAGGGTGGGAAAGAACCTTAATATTTATAATAACCCTAAGGAGATCATCAAATAAACAATGTTACATCAACCTGATACCAGCAATGTGGAAAATTTCTTATGAGAATGTTAAGGCAAAGCAAATGAGATGCAAAATTGTTGACAAGCTCCGGTCAGAGCTATGTAAAAATAAAAATATGCACCTGGGGGAAGAAACTACACAAAAGGGCTAAGGGCAGTTGCATACACTTTTGACTTTGGCTCAGTTTTAGAGTCAGAGTAACAGGGTATCAAATACCGGTTCCAGGCCCTCAAGATGGGTCACTGAGAATAAGGAGTTTTTCTGAATCTTCACTTTTTCAGTTATTACACAGGCTAGGACACAGTGATGTGACCTAACGAGAGGGCTAGCATTGTATTTAGCACATGGTAGACATTAGCTGAATGGTAGTTATTTTACTTTTTATTGGAAGTGTGGTTACACTGCCTGCATTGTGATTATCTTGTAAATAAGAATATTTTAACTATTTGACTAATATGTAGGGAATTTCCTGAATGGACGCCCTTCTTAAAATGAGCTATGTTCTCCCTTTAAACTTTTATTCACTGCATTTTTAGAAATGAATCAAGTGTGAAAATAGCATTTCTGTTAATCTATATATAACATTTACAAATTGTTCTGTCTTATCTGTTTGGTAACTTTTTTAAACAGTAAAAAGTGGTTGCAAAAGAAGATTAAATTTGTACATTTAACTCATAAAACTCAACAGACACACCCGCTGTTAAGGGTCTCCAATGTAACACTGACATTTCTTGTGGTGTCTTTATATTTTCTCTGTTGAGATCCCATACGACCCTGCACATTTTGAAGCAACAGTTGGCTTTTGAGTATATACTCCATGATCAAACAGGACAGATAGGAGCAATGTTCTCCCAGGTTCAAGGCCACCAATTAAAAACAGGTTGGAATATTCAATTTTCCTTCATATCATAGTTTCCTTCCTAACTCAGAACTAGACATCCAAGTTCCTTCATGGAACTATATGTTACAAACTACCAATGCTCTCCTTGTGAAAGAATAATGATCACTCTCCAAGTACATATTTAATAAGCATGTAGAATTATTACAGACGTGTGATACCACTACTTTTTCCACACACGATTTTTTTTCATTAGTGTCTGAAACAAAAGCTACAGTATCTTTTAGATAAACAGTATTTACAAGGAACCACACGTCAAGTGACATTCTGCCTTTGCATTTGACTTTTTGCCATCCAAACCTTGATGGCAGGCTCCACGAACAAACCCTACATTTTTAAAAACCCCGACCTCGCAACTCACTACCGTGTGATTCATAACAAAGACCACACTTTTGTTTTGAAGATCTTGTTAACAGTGACAGAAAGACAGCTTAGTTAATCAAACACGCCAACAAGACAGCCAAACACACGACTTCTAAGCACCTGCGGTGTATGGTGTGTGGCGGAAAGTGCCTTTGCTGGAAAGCCAGGGTGACGTTTGCATACACTTTTGACTTTGGCTCAGTTTTAGAGTCAGACATTTGACATCAGCTCCAGAGGTCTAGCTTCTGAAGCTTTCACAACAGTTTGAAGTCAGAGAAATAAGGGGAGGGAAAAACAACAACAACAATAACCAAACCTATAAGAGGGCTTGCGATGAAACAATAAAGCAATCGGTCGTTGCTGATTGAACCATGCGTTGCATGTCTGCCATTACCAGTTTGTCTTTCTGTCGTTCACCATGGATGAGAAAGCCGCTTCGTCCATTGCCTTCGGGGTGCATGACCTTACAGACCCCCACGCGACTGATCCCGCCTCCTTCCTGTGGGAACCATCCCCCGCTGGAGTCATCTCTGGTCATAACCACAGCCTTGACACGCACAATATAGCTGTCACTAAAACGACAACAAGAAGAACGGGGCATGACAATGGTCCGGTAGCTGCAGGACACGTTTCCAAGGCAAGATGACCACCAGCCGGCACTTTTCTGGACTCATCGAAAGAAAAACTGATGCCTGCTGGTAGCCTTAAAACATGGCCTTTCTCAAATTTGAGGGGAAAAACAAAAAACACAAAACACTTCAACTAAACATGCTGCAAAAATACATTTTTAAAAAGACATCCAATAATTTAAAAATATTTGTGAGTCTTTGGAGATGTACGCATCTAGTTTTTGGGTGTAAGTATTAGTAACAAAATGAACGAGCTAATTGCTGCAATTTATTATCTCTAAGTTAGGAAAGACAAACCTATGAACTTAAGAGCATATTATAGCTTCAACCCTTAACATTTAGTTTACAATGAATGACTTAGGCTTAATGTTTTATAAAGCTAATAATCTTTTGATTTAGCACAAGAACAGGATAATTCCTATCCAAATCGCAAATTCATCATGCAGTCGTGTATCTAGGTGGGAAAAGATTTCAGTTCCAATACCCTTTACACATGTGTAGCCTTCTGTTTATGATTTTATTTTTTCCAGTCTAAACTTCAATTTCGCAATAAGTTCTTTTGCACATTTGCCAAAAATCCTCTTTCTTCTCCAGAGACCAACTCTAGCTCTTTTCATTCTTCATCACTTTTGGGGAAACATATTTGGGTTTTTCAGCAAGGCCATTTAAATTCTCATTTGCTGTTTTCTTTCTTTGGACAGAATTCATTTTTTACTCATTCAAACATATATTCACATGCCAGGCACTGTGCCAGATTCTACAGAAACAAAGATGTAGAGTAACAGAGACCCCCTCTTTCCTTGGGACTCAGGGAAGACACCCCCTCTACCCCCAATGCCAGCCAGAGCCTGGCCACTGCCATCTCCAGTCCACCAGAGACCATTTAGACAGTCCCTCTGCCTTATACCCCTGCTCACCACACTCCCCCAGATTCCCTGTGGCTCAACTTCTACTCCCCTCCACCACGCCCCCCTGATCCCTCTTGCTTCCTCATCCCTTCCTCGGATCATTCCTTTCATTTTGAAAGCTGGTAAAATATATCTCCAGGACTTTTTTCACATTCCCAGGCCACAATTCCATACCTATGAAAACACCAAACCCCCTGCTGCTCTCCCCTCTGCCTGGTCCCTGCAATCACCCTTCTACTTTCTGTCTCAATGATTTTGACTGCTCCGGGGCCCCCCAGAAGTTCCTTTCACTTTCTGAACCTGCATGGAAATGTGCTCTGGGGCTGGGCTTCTGGGGCCCACCGACACACTCTCTCCCGCAGCCCTCCGGTTTCCCTGAAGCTCTCCAACCTTCTACAGACCTCTGGGACGCAGCCCTTCTCTCATTCCTGGAAGACAGTGTGGCAAGTGGGCCCACTGTACCTCCACCTCCCACCATGATCTCTGCTGTGATTCTTGGTAATCTCCTTATTCACACAGAGAATCCGTCCAAATCCTTGGCCTTTCAGTTTCTGGAACTCTTCCCCAATGCCCTTGTCTTACATCCAACCTCAGGTACCCCAGCCTAGGTCACACACGTGACTTTGTCATTCCTGATACCTGCGCCACCTCCTTAACCTCAGTGTTAGGCGGCCTGCTCTCCAGCTGCCACTTCCCACCTTCGCAGCTCACTCCCTCCACACTCCTGCAAGTCTTCACCCGCCTGGGGCCAGCCATCCATCACTCTGCATCCCTCCCCTCTCCCCTTCACGTTTTCACTTGATTCACTACTTAAGTTCCATAGTCTATCATGACATGTTTCTGTATAAAAACAAAACATGCTGCCCTCTCTTTCTTCACCGTAATGCCTGGTGAAACCCCAACCCTGGAATGCTGCCACCTCCTTAACGCCATGCCCCGCCCAGGCTGTTGAACAGGACTTTGTTCATAGGTCAAGTTTTAAAGTCACTAACCTCAAGTGGGCGTAGGCTGCTCCATTTCCCTGATCTGTCCCCAAGAAGGTTATTTCATGGGTCCACCTACCCTGTCCCTCTCAAATGATAGGTGAGTTTGCTCTAATTTCCCTGGGAAGATAGGCAAAGTCAAGAAGGGACCTTGCACCTGTGCCGACTAGCATGCCTACGACTTACCAATTCTCTGCCTCTCCTCCCTTAACTATGGCTAAACCATCCATAACTCAAGCCAGGGTCAACAACTCCACTTAAAATTCTTATAGGTGCTAACAGTGCCCAAATTCACACGTCTACCCAGACCTCTTCCCTGAACCTCAGATCCGTAAAATCAACGGCCTATGTGATTCCTCTCCTTGGGCGTCTGATAAGCATCGCAATTAACATGTTTCAGACTGAAATCTTAATTCTCAATAGGTTTTTATCCAACTGGTTCTACCTTTGAAATATAGCCAGAATCCACTTTTTACCACCCCCATCGACACTGCCCTGATCCTGGCTGCTATCACATCTCAGACTACTGCAACCGCCTCCTAACTGGACTTCCTACTTCAATACCCCCGCAGCTTTCTAAGAAAATAGAAAGGTGAGTCAGATTATGATTCTACTCAAACAAGTCATCCAATGAGCTTCCTATGTTACTCTGAGTAAAAATGAAACTCAAGCACTTATCACTCTCCTCCTTCTTCATTCTACTTCAGTCCCATTGCCCCTGTCTTCCACACCAAGCACACTGTAACCTCCGGGCCTTTGCACTTGCTATCCACCCCCCCTTCTCCCCCCACACTAACAGCTCATCTCCTTATTTCCTTCAGGTCTCTGTCCAAGGTTATTTCATCACAGAAGATTCTCTGTCCACTTTACATAAAGTAGTACCCGCCAATCCTCTTAAATCTTCTCATCCCTTCTTTATCTTTCTACATGCTACTAAAACATCTGCCCTATTTGTTTGCCCACTTTTCCCAACTAGACTGTAAACTCCACAGAACCAGGGCCTTCGCCCTTTTTGTTCACTGCTACATCCCTAGAACCTACAGCACTATTTTATATGTGGTAGGCTGTGGAATGAATGGGTTACATGCATGAAATTTATAGGTTTTAAAAAAGTTATTTGTAGCTAACAAAATCTCTGAGAAAAAATAAAGCATTCAATACTCATTTGCTTATGAGCCACAACAGTGTAGCCGGGATAGGATAAAGATTTCATTAATAAGAAAACTAAACTTAATAATCACATGGTTTCTATCATTAATCCATTCATCTCATGACTCAAACCCATATTCCTTTAGATCACAGAGATTAGGAACATTTGATAACATTTCTTTAGATTACTTACGTACAACTTGAGAATATACTCCCCTCTGCCCCCGCCATGTCCCATTCATTCTAAAAAAATAAGGGTCCCCAGGATTTGTAACTCTATAGTATGAAACACTTAGCTTTCTCAGATCTTCTGTGAGTGTATGAGAGGTTCATCCCAATAGGAAATGGCCAAGGCAAATAACTGAAACTCTACACATATCTTGTTAGAACGTGCTTTTTACATTTTTTGTGTTGCAGCTGTCTGCTGTTCTCCCTTCCTTCGAGGGGATTAAGTAGACGCGAACAGGGAGGTTTGCATGACTTATGTTGGTGCCATAAATTTACTTCCAAAAAGTATTCATTCATTGGTGATTTTGAAAAATACCCCACCCTTTGGCTTCTAGACCACAGGGGCTGCTATTTTGGTCTTTGCTTGCAGTCTGCCGCATCCTCTTTCCTGCCCTAATTCCTCCTATGCCCCTTCCCAAGAGGACTGACTCCTCTGGGATGGGGTGTATGTGCTGGGGGCGAGGGAACAGAACGCCCCGCCCCATCTCCTCTGGCTACAACCCCATCAGCCGGCATTCACTGAAACATCTGGCTATTTGAAAGCAGGCAAGGGGATAAAGTGTTGCACTGAAAACTGTGAAGGCTGTCTGGATAATCCAGCTGCATGGCCAGAGGCCAACTGCTTCCTATCTGTGCTGTATTTATGTTATGCAGGCACGTCACCCCACCCAGAACAGAAACGACAGTGAACTCTACGACCAAAAAGGTATATGGGAGGAAAACTCCCTTCCCACCTTCCCTCTCTTTCTGGAAGGAAACAACATGTTTAAGCCAGATGTTGGGTCTGTTTGGGGGAGGGTGGGACAGGAAGGGCAAGGGCAGATTAGTTTTTTCATGTGCACAAGGAAAATGGTGCTGGTATGCTTCAGAAGAAATTCAAAAAATGCTATTATTGTCAAAAATAACAAAACTCTACAAAATGCTTCTGCAAGCAGCAAGTGCTAAACCAGTGTAACTCATTAGGGACCCGGCAAAGTTCCACGTGTAGATTCAAACACCAACTGGATGGAGCTCTAATGTATGGGCTAGAGCTAAACTGCCCCAAAGACTCAACGTCATTACATATGGGATTTGAATGCCACCCCTCAAATCATATATCCTTTCAGTGAGTTGGGAGTAAAAGAGGATTCTATGAACTGAACTGGAGCTCTGCCATTTAAACGTGGTTTCTTTAAGAAAAAAACTTTGCAGGGCGCCTGGGTGGCTCAGTGGGTTAAAGCCGCTGCCTTCGGCTCAGGTCATGATCCCAGGGTCCTGGGATCGAGGCCCACATCGGGCTCTCTGCTCAGCAGGGAGCCTGCTTCCTCCTCTCTCCTCTCTCTCTGCCTGCCTCTCTGCCTACTTGTAATCTCTCTCTCTGTGTCAAATGAATAAATAAAAATCTTTAAAAAAAAAAAAAAAAAGAAAAAACCTTTGCATTCTGAACATGGGGGCTTATCTGTAAAAATGAGACTTGTTCTGTGATCACTCAATGTGCAAAAGAGGGAGGTGACATCCTAGGGCAGGATGGGGAGGCAGGGTAGAAAAATTTCAAAACCAAATTCTTATTTGGGGATATTGATTCCAAGGGGGCACAGCACGGTTCAGATCTTTGGCTTTTACGTTCTAAGCTCTCCTCCAGATTCAAAGCAGGCCCTGTCTGGACCACGTTGCAGAAGTAAACAAGGTAAACAAAGAAACTGTAGGAAATGGCAACGAGACAGCCGGTCTGGAAGCGTCATTCAGAGCCGGACAGGCTCAGCAGCGCCCTGACCCCAATAGCTGAAGAATCCTCTTGTGAGCTTCAGATGTCCTCGTCTGCAAAAGACAGAGGACCGACCTGCTGGGATGTCTGGAGGGTTAAAAGCCGCACTAGAGGTCAAGTGCTGGATATGGAGAAGTTTGGTAAGTTGTAGCCTACGTCTTCATCATTTTTGCTGAAGGTCTGACTTTGATTACAAAACAGGTCCTTTAAAGACCAGCTCTCCTGGCCACTAAGGAGTGCGTTTCCAGACCCTCGGGTCTTTTTCAGCTCGCAGAGAGCAGAGTAACAGAGAGACTGTCAGGCCCTCACCAACAGAAGAAAATCCCAAATGGACCTGCAGCAATTATCTACGCGAGTCGGATTTATAAAGACCTGGTTTGAGTCTCCATTTCAGGCACACCTGTAGAGGAAAATAATTCCATCTGCCATCTGTGAACTGGCCCTGTGCTCCTGCCCTTCCCCCCTAGGCTCTGGGGATGGAGACTGGAACTTTTATACACCCTCCCTCCCAAACTTCTCGGCCCCCTCATGTACCACAAGGCTCCGTTATCTCTCCACTCTGCTAAACACCACTGCTTACTTCCTTCCCGCTCTCTTCTCCACCCTTCTGTGCTTCACAGACCTTGAGAGGGATTAGCCAAGATCCTGGCCTCTCAGGCTCCCTCTTCCACCTGGCACAGCCTCGCCCAAATGTAACCCAAGTCCTCCAGGGGAGCCGGGCACACCTTTATAGTCCTCATACCCCACCCCCACCCCCAGTCATCCTTGTACCGATAGACTTACCAGGTCTCCTTGATCTCGCTGATTATATATGTATATAAAGTACTGCATGTGTGCTGAAGCCAGACATTGGTCAGATTCTATTTAAGCAGGTGCTGGTTTCATGAGTGGTTATTTCATTAAGTATCAACTACTTAATTTTTTTTAAAGGTGGACTGCTCTGGTCTTTAAAATGTCTATACTCCAAAATTATAGGCAAGGGAGTTCTACATGACATGGTTCTATGCACGGTGGTAACATGATTTTCAGCCCCATGCCAGCCACGAAAGGTAGGACACTAGCTCTGCCCACTTAATGTCACCAAAATGTGCACAATTAGGCCATTATAGAAAATAGGCAAGAAAAGCCCACTAAAGATGCTAGGTCTGGCAGCAGCCAAGTCTGGCAAAGGCACCAGCTTTCCTCTCAAATGCTGATGAGCAGGCACTACGAAGCACAGAAGGAATTTTCTGAACCTTAAATGTTTGCTTCATAAAGAGAACTGGTTTGCAGGACACTGGAGTTGGGGAAGCTGAAAAGTAGGCTAAGATCACTTAAGAAAAAGCCTTCCCTATAGTTACTGAACATCCATGAAATCAGCCACGAGGTACACTTGGTGGAGAGTCATACTGGGGACTGTCCTACCCCAGTATCCGCTAATAAAAGAATCCACATACTTGAACCGCTACTCACACCACGACTTTGAACTCATGGTGTCAGAGCCGTCTGCTCATGCCTAGATGTACTGAGACAGGAAGTCTTCGTTGTGCTGCTGCTCTTCTGGGATGCCCCAGCCCATCCCACCCTTGCAGAGTAATTCCCCCAGAGGGTTATGACAGAGCTGATCTAGGTTCTATCTTCATGGTCAGTTTAGGTACTTTAAAAATGGAATGTAATGAGTTTCCAGGAATGAAACCCCCAGTACACACACGTGGTACCCAAAAGGTGATGGCGGTTAGTGGGTGCTTATCTTACAATGACTTCATCCAGGAACCAATACAGTTCAAAGCCCGGGGTCCTGTGGGAGCCCCAGAGGGGGTGTGAATTGGCTCTTCCTCCTTTACTGTGTGCTGGGCTCAGAATCCATGAGTGACAATTTGAGAAAATTTCTTAGGAACCCCCACTTCGGTTCTGCATCATTAGCTGGTGCGTTCTGCTATACTGCAGGGTCACTAGAGCCCTCCACGTCCAAGTCCTCCCCTCACCCAGAGGGGGAGGTACAGGGCATGTCCATTCTCATCCTCAAATGCCACATATAAACCCAGCATCTTTGTTGTTACGCTACCTAGCTACGCTGAGGCATATAAATAGACCCACCCACATACCATTTTCTATTGCACATAAGAGAAAGGGTTGCTTTCTCCATTATTGTGAAGGACACTGCCAGCAAGACTGGGTTTCTGAAATAGGAATGATTATTACATTTAGTAACTTGAAAACCAATCCTCACAAGTCAATTAGATACAGCCACTCCTGTTTTTATTTTCCTAATGATATCTTAATACAAAAACACTCCTTTAGAAAAACTACCACAAACTCGTAGTTTATAAGCTAGTGATTCTGTGATTCAAAGTAAAGATCCATACCTTGTTCAGCAGAGGGCCGATTTGGCTTGTTACGTGCCTCTCTAATACCTTCCTTTAAGTTACAATGCACTGGAAACAGACATGCTTTCTAATCTCAAGTGCTACTTTACACCTTCCGGCCCTAAGAGCCAGAGCAGCATGTGCACCGAACATTCTGGCACATTCTCTCTCACATGGGGCCAAGGCACCTGCCCTGTAGATGTCCTCGGGCATGGACGTTCTGCAGGGCTGGCCCAAGTGGAGGGTACCGGGCAGTGTGCCACTCACCGCTCTGCTCCCTCTTTCTTTGCTGCTGTGTCCTGTGACCCATAATGGCCAAGAAAAGGAAATGAAGCAAAGACAAAAAGGAACAAAGATCAGGACTGGACGTTAGACTCATAAGCTTTACAGTGGCTTACAGAGGCCTTTGCGGAAATAGTTGAGGAAATACCAGAGGCTGTCAGGGGTCCTCTGACATCCCTGCAGCCTGGGAGCACTACGCTGGGAGCACTGCCGACAGTTCCGCTGGACCAGTGAAATCGACAGCCGGCCAACACAGTCCAAGCCTCTGCGCCCCCACCTCAGCAACAGCCCTGATTCTAGGGGCAAACCTATGGGGTCCGTGAACAGAAGGTGGGCGTGCTAGCAATTACCTTTTTGAGTTTCCTTCTCAGCAAGGTTTACAGAGTTATATTAAATGCACTCCACTGTACTGTGCTCAAAATGAAATTTTTCATTTTACCTCTAACTTTTATCGCCTGTAGTTTGAAAATGCATGAATCCTCCACAGGAAAAGAGCGATTCAGCTGGATTCTACTTCTACTGCTCTCAGGTTTTTTTTTTCCTTCTATAAAAATCTTTTGATTTTATTTATGTAATATATCAAATGTCTTGGAGATGGAGCTGTAGTTTTTTTTTTTTAAACAATAAAACTTTTCCTACCAGCATTTAAATTCAGCACTTAAATTCAGCAGCCACAAGAATATTAAATATCTAATATCTGTGATAAGGAGTCACTTACAACGGGGGCATGATTAAGATAAGGCATGAGGGCTGTTCTGCTAATATGAAACCTAAAATCATAACACCAGGCTGTTTTAAACCTGGACAATGAAGTGTTTGAATTAAATCTTAAGTTCAGCACCTGAAAAGGCAATTTTAGAAGTTGTATCCAAGACAATTGTTTTAAATGGCTCTTTGGCAACTCTCCCTATGTCAATATAATTTTCCTGAGCAAGTCCCTCTTGAGGTGAGTAATGCACCACAGCTAGAAGAAAGGCCCCACTGAGGTCAAGCCTGAAGCAATGGGGCAGGACAGGCTTGGTGGTTTACTCGGGGGGAGGGGGATACATAATTGGTGAAGGAAGTAATCATGTTTCTTGAAATTTGAAAACTATTTGCTCTAATCCTTACTAATAGGAGAAATCCTAATTTCCACCCTGGGGGAAATTAGGGAACTGGAGATCCCTGGGCACGAGCCCTTAAATCCTAGGTGGGATTCCGGTCAACCACTTGGGACCTCTGTATCCTTATCTGTCAAGTGTCTATACAGTGGGTAATTAATTACCTTAATAGCAGCCTGTGAAATACATTTTAAATTATCTGTCTTAAAACACTGGCTTCCAGGAAATTAAACTCCGACAACAAAAAAGTAAAGTATAATACAATTTTTAAATTTTTAAAAAGATTACAATTCTGCTGTATTCCACAAAGTTATAAAAATTTTTTTGAAAAGACTTCTTTTGTAAAACCCAGCATTGAGGGATTCTCTGCCCTGTCACAAGTGAGGATCACACTAGCGCAAGAGGGAATTCATATTTAGACTCTTGCTTTCAAGGCAAATCTATACCAAACAAGGCTTCCAAACCCAACTGGATACATCACCAGTCTGCCTCGGCTCCTGGTCCCTTTAACGCGTATGCCTAGGAAAGGAATCGTATCTGCCGTAGCTAGTTACTCAACAAACAAGATAAACACATACATGTATGTGTGTGTGTTTTATTTTAACATTAATTCTATTCCCCCCCATTCTGCACAGATTCTCTCGACGTTAACATAGGAATTTTAAGTATAGACAAACCATTTTAGCAAATGAGGGTAAGATTTCTATCACAATAGTTTATTAACATTCAAGGCATCCATTGAAGATTTCTGAGCTTTTGTCAAAAATCACCAGAGCAGGACAACTTGGACATGGCTAAAGAACTTTAAAAAATAAAATTATTCAAACTGAAAGAGAATGAATCTACTTCTAACAGACTGGTTCTGTCCTGAAGGGCCGAGTTTCAGGGTGATCACACAGGGTGAAGTGGGGGGGGGGG
>LNAC01000372.1:318307-339003 GCA_002007465.1 Ailurus styani | reverse complement strand
CAACCCGGGGGGGGAGGGGGGGGGGGGGGAGGCCTGGGAGGAGAGAGGCCGAAGTCTGAATCTAGGTTTATGATTTTCCTTTTATTGTTGGCTGCTTTGCTGAGCCCAGAGTTCAGTGGAGTTCATAATTAATCAAGATCAAAGGATTACCAACTTAAAACAAACAAAATAACCCACCCCTGAAGAACCCTTTCTTCTTCTCCTACTTTTTACTCCGAAAGCAGTAATTTTCTTTGACTTTCCCTCTGTTTTACACACCCTTCCAAAAATGGTATTTACGATCCACATTTAAACCCCCAAAGACCAGCTAATGGAAATGTCAGATTACTAAAGAAAATTAACGCTCACCACATTAAAGTATACATGTAATAGAAAAACTGGTACTTCAAAACATAAATGGCAAAGGGAGCTGTTTAAAGTTAATAATCTCCAATTCAGGCCTTTAAATTATAGCCTTTGAACTTCCAAGTCTGACTTTCTCAGAATATCTTTGCTTTCTTTCTCATTGAATCCAAAGGAAGAGAGCACCTAATGATTCCCATGCTGAGAGGTTTTTAGGGAAAAAGGCACTAATACCTGCATCTTCTCTGAAACACATAAAAAACAACATGGTGTCCTGGATGGAGAGAGGAATGGACACACAGATACCCGGGCGATAAACAGTAACAACGAAATGGTAGTTGCAGACAGGAGCTAGTGAGTGTTGACTGTACACTGCTTTCAATTTTTCCCCAACAACTGAAGACCTTCATAAAGATGGGAAAGAAAATTTATAGGGCTACACTACTCTAAGTGGAGATCAACACTAAACCTAGAAGATGCTGATAATGGTACTAAAAAGTCAGCTTACTGCTCACTCCGTCCAGGTCACATCTCCCATTTTCTACCTGCCACTCCCCCACTGCCCGCCCTAAAGCAAACCATGGTGAAAAGGTCAGGAAATTACTTTACCAAACTATGTTAACACCAAATTCTAAATCTACAAAATCCTTTACGGGCCAGTCCTTAATAAAACCTACTCTCACATGAAGAAGGTGATAATGTAGCCCACAAGGAAGAAAGTAAGTTTGCATGTTGAGCCATCAATAGGCTGAACTAGATTTTAGGAGCCTTCCTGCTTCTGTTCTAGACAGCTCTATTGGACTTAGATGCCTTTCAGATGGCAGGAATTACCAAGTCATTTGTTCCCTTTACTCTAGGCTTCCACCACCTCCTTCAACAGAGATGAAAAAGCTTAACACACAAAGAAACAAACAAAGCACATGCAAGGCATCTGTTCTCCCTTAAGAATTCTGGACTTCTTCCTTTCCCAGGTAGACACCAGGATACAGGTGGGGCCTGCAGGTGGAGTTTAGTGAAGAGCCACACAAACAAGTTAAATACACATTTTTAAGCTAGAAAAAAAAAATTGTAAAAACCATCTACTCTAGACCCCTCGCTTAAAAAACCTGTACTCCAGACAGGGGAAGGGACTTGTTCAAGGTCACTGGCACTGGGGGCAGATAAAGGACTAAGATTGGTAAACAGCCCCCCCCCTTTTTTAAAAAGGTTCATACGTTGTGGCAAATGTTTCCCATATCTAACCTAGGTGATCTAGAGGATATAAATTATTCTCACTGGTCTCTTCTGGTTGTCAAAGGACTCATAAGGAGAAATGAGGAGGTAGCACTAATAACAGAGCCATGTGAACAAAATGGTAGAGCTGGGGGGAGGGGCTGGGAAGTCCTATTCAACCCTTGGAGCCGCAGAGGCAGTCTTCCCTCTCAGATCAGGCAGTACAGCTAGTTTCCTAAGTCGGCAGACATGATCTCTACTGCCCATCTCCTCCTCCCTCTTGGGTGAGACACCCCAGGCTCTATGATCCGGCTGAGAGCAAGCCTCAGTTTCTTCACACGTAAAACGAGGGGTAGGGTCCAGTGACCTTTGAGGTCCTTTTTCAACTTTGGCCCCTCTTTTAACTTTGTGTAAAAAAGAAAAAAGTGTGTGTGTGGAGTGGGGGGGGGGAGCTTCAAGTCCTTCAGCTGTGCCAGAGGGCTTAGCAAACCTAAGTCACCCAAATACTCTACAAAAGCAGATGAGAAAACTTGCAGCAGTAAAATGCAACCGAAAACATATTCTGACTTGGGGGAGAAAATAAGACCCTCGAAACTACAAAGACCTGAAACCAGCACAAACTAACAGGTATGTTCTCTTGGTATAAGTATCATTATGCAATTTTAAGGTTCTGAGGAGCAAAACAAGTCTATCAAAGTATTTCTAAGAAACGAGAAAATGATGAAAATTGAGTTTTAATAAGTTTAAGATCTTTGAATAAAACAGGCACAATGTAGCTGTCTAGCTGGGTTTACCCATCCACAAATGAGAGATTCTCTTTAGCCACATGGAAGCAAATCCCCAAGACATATTTATAGGCCAAATGCAGACAAAAAAGAAGAGGGATGTTCTGCTCCCTTTCTCCCAAATAGTTCATCCTGTATGCTTTAATCAACTGTCTCAAGACCAATGCTCTAATACCAAATCTTCATTACCTTCAGAGAGAAATGGAAAAAAAAATGTTAGGAAAAGGTAAGGAAGCAACCGCCTAACTTAAAAATGGGGAGAGACATATACTATAGACCTTTGATGACAACAACTCCAAACAGGGTCATGTTTGGTTCAGGCTCCTTCTATGTCACCAATGAGTTCCAGTCTAAAAGTTTTCTTGTAAATCAGTTTTTTGAAACTGGAATGTATTTTTCCCACAGGAAAAAAAATTAAAAAACATAAAATGGTGAGCATCGGGATTCCCAATCCAGTCCACGAAAGCCTAATCAAGCCCTAAAATACCTCAATCAGAGTTATATTCCCAATCTCCTTAACAGAAGCCTTGAGGCCCACCTCTAGTGGAACAGCCAGTTCTACTCATTCAGCTCTGGCTAAGAGTGTTCCCCTCTGATGTGGGGTGGGAGAGAAGGGGTAAGCAAGGAGGAATCCCTAAACTTCTGACTTAGGCTTCATCTGGGACCCCTGGACCTTGACCAGCCCTAAAAAGGGTCAACTTGTTGATCATCTGCTAGTAAGGCTGAGAAATCTTTTCACCTGAACAGGAAGCACACAAACCAAAAGGAAGGCCTACTTAAGGTAACTGAACTCGCATCGACTGGTTTAAATGCAAATGTAACATCGCTCTCGGCAACGGTGCTATAGTTTAGGAGTTCCAGATTAAGTATACTGAGGAAACTGTTCTCTCTTTCTACGGTGGCTGGTGGCCGTGACTGTTGGTGAACAATCAAGAAAGACAAAACAAGCTTCAGGCTCCCAGGATAATTCCCCGGCAGTGGATTCTTCACCACAGCAGAGACAGGATTTGACCTACGAGGGCAATTCCCTTCCAAGTTATTACAAAACAGCCATCTACTCCGTGCACGTGCTTCTAGGAAGTTACTCTCCTGCCGGAAGTGAACACAGCAATAAGGAGAATGTGCAGGCCAACTAGCTACCACGCTGGCTCTCAGTTTAACATAATATTCTTAGACTATTATTTCATTTATGGAAGAGTATTCATTCTAGTTTCATTTCAAAAAGAACTTCCAGGGAACTCTAGGGCAATCCCCACACGACAAAGTCTCCCAGCTTGTGGAAGGACTGGAAGTGGTTTTATTTCAAGACTCACGACCTTCACAGATAATTGAGACCTTTGGAGGCTTTGCTGACCATCACCGACATGCCTGCCCCAGGGAATCCAAGCAGGTGGCAGGTCACGCAACCAGTAGTGGCTAACGACCGCTGCTTGAGGCAGGGCAACCGAGTGGCCACGGTCAACCGCCCAGAAAGCTTCAGTGACATGGTGGCAGTCTGGAGGCCAAGCAGATGTAATTACACTACCTTGAAGTCATGCTGTCACTGCTGGCTGCCATTTAATACTGGAAGGAAGAAGAAAAGCCCCCCCCCCCGTCTTAATGTCATTGAAGAGGAACTCCCACGGCTCATTTCACTCACCAGTGTGCTTGTGCCACCTCCCAGGACTAAGCTCACCTCTAGGAAAGTCCCCTGCAGGCACTGTGGCTACGCTATCCCAGACCCNAAAAACCCCCCCCCCCGTCTTAATGTCATTGAAGAGGAACTCCCACGGCTCATTTCACTCACCAGTGTGCTTGTGCCACCTCCCAGGACTAAGCTCACCTCTAGGAAAGTCCCCTGCAGGCACTGTGGCTACGCTATCCCAGACCCAAAATTGCCAGCTCCCCAGCAATTTCCTACAGCGAGTAACTTGGCATATAGAAAGTTGTGTGTAGACTGAAAAGGCTAGATAAACATAAGGTGACATGACAAAATGACACTTTTTCTGATGTGTTTGCGTATTGAAGATTAACTAACAATTCTCGAAAGTCAATTCCTACCTCAAAAGGCAATTAATTTGACATCTATGTTCACTGTAGCATTACTCACAACAGCCAAGAGGCAAAAGCAACCTAAAGGTCTATCAAGGGATGAGTGGATAAAGAAAATGTAGCATATATACATACAATGTTTTTCAGAGTAAAAAAAAGAGAGAGAGAAATCCTGTCATTTGCTACGATATGGTTGAACCGTGAGGACATTATACTAAGTGAAATAAGCCAGTCACACACACACAACCAAATTTCAAATACTGTGTGATTCCACTTTCTAAAGTAGTCAAATTCATAGAAACAGAAAGTAAAATGGTGACTGTGAAGGTCTAGGATGAGGGAGAAATGAGGAGTGGTGTAATGGCTATGGTTTCAGTTTTGCAAGATGAAAAAGTTCTGAAGATCGGTTGTACAACGATGTGTAATGAACACAGATGTGCCACATACTGAAAAATGGCCAAGGTGGTCTGTCTTATCTATTTATCTGGCCATCATTGAAAAAAAAAAAAAGACAACCAATTTGAGAAAGTAAAAAGAGGATACCCGAAAGAAATATACTCAAGGACCCCAAATGAAGGAATTCGGGCTTTGGCTACGGAAGTTTCTGTAGTCTTTAAGAAGAAACATTGCCACTTAAAGAAAAAAAAAAACAAAACAGGAGCACCTGGCTGGCTCAGTCAGTACAGCACGTGACTCTTGATGTTGAGGTTGTAAGTTCATGCTCCACGCTGGGTGTATTGAAAAATAAAATCTTTAGGACAAAATCAACAGCCCACAAAACTCGCCCCCAATTATCAAGTCAGCATATGTCCATTGTGCAAAATATACACCGGGAGCACCTCTGAAGCTATGAAGTATTTCTCCGCGCTATGAGGAACAATGAACGAATTTGCAAGACCTTCACAAAGTAACTATAAAAGGAAGATCTTATGCCTCAAATATAAATGTAAATGTGGCCTACGCTTTGTTCTTTCGGATACAAGGCAAATCACGTATATGAAAAACACAAACATTTCCTTTGTAATTGGTTTTACGGAGATAAAAACGGCTCTTCTTACAAAATCACATCAAAGGACAGAAGTTAAATATAATAGACTTTCCCCTAATTTTTAGCTCTAACAAATTCCCCTCATCCTTAACTAATTATATTCGAATACAAGGTTTATGATGTTTACAATATAAGTGACAGAATCCCTAAAAAATATTTCAGATGATGAAATATGAAATATCCTACTAACCTCTATTTCTAAGATGATTAAATCACACGCACACAATCACAAAGATTTTCTAACAGTTCCATTTCAACATGAAGGTTAGCGATGTTTTTAATATTTCTCAAAGCAGGGAAAAAGGGGCTGTTTTATTTTTCTCTGGAACAAGTTCCTGCCAGATTTTGCACATTGCAGTTCTTTGGCGATGTGATGAGAACACATGCCCACCCACAGGCACTAATTTTGCTCTTCACCCTCCCCAAGCAGCCTTTATGACACATGCTGTCTCCACTCCATTTCATGGAATTCAAGAGGCCCAGTCAAACAGCAGGCCTCATGGGGCTACAGCAAGGGCAGGCAACCCCTCTCTTTCACTGGATGGGTACAAGGCACATGTGTTTAAAAGAAAACCACAAAAAAAGCCAAACCCAGCTTGGACATCTCCAATGTGAAAAATCTTTACAACGGCATGAAATAACACTGAAAACTGAAAGTCATCTCTTGGGTTGAAATCTGCAAAGAGATAGTATCTCGTTGCGGTTTCTTGCATACTGAGCTCTATGAAGACGATGTAGCTAAGTCCCCGTGCTGCTCCTACAGTGTGAGGAAAGGAAGGTACAAGTGCCAGCCTGGTTCTCAAGCATTCGCTTTCTCTATGGTGATCATTAATTACAAAGAAATGTCGGTGACTAAGAAACCAACTGGGAAGGGGCATGGCTTCCATAATTGTCCCACATATATCCTAAAGACAATCTGGGCACAGATGTCATTGCAAACAAGCCGTCAGCAAATTTGTACCCGGAATAAGGCTCAGGACTAAGAAAAGTTCATGCTGGTTTGATAAGACAGTGGTCATTCACCACCCCATTTATGTGTCCTTAAGAGTGGGGTTTATGCCCTAAGGAGGCTCCTCTGTGCTTGTCTCTTGCTTTTTTGAGCTACAACAAGAAAGGAGTTATTTCCAGATGATGATGTAAGATCTACCTACAAGGGCTCTTAATCGCACCCACGATGCAGGCAGGATGTCCTCCCTACAACCTCAGGCGGAGGGAGGACAGTGTAACAGCAGAACACTGGGAAGGGGACAAGAGGCAATGGACAGGCCCAGCTCTCCTCTTGGGGGTACAGTTAACGTCACTCATCCAGAGATCAGCCACCTGTACAGCAAGATTATAAACTCATCAAACAGGTCTCTCCAAATACAAATAAGTGTTTTTAAAATGTTGATTATCTATAGTGATTTTACTTATTTATTTATGTACTGAGATCAAGAGTCCCATGCTCTTCTGAGCCAGCCAGGTGCCCCAATCTATGGTGATTTTAAATAAACAATGTTTTTATTAAATGGTTACCGAATTCAGTATAGCTTTGAGTCATTAAGTATAATTTAACAGATGCTAAAGACGGCAGGGGTCTTCAACTCTCAAAGATATGGCAAAAACTGTCCTTGATGTATACTCATCTCTTCAAATAATATATCCTTGATGCTCTAAGCTTTGAGGATTCAAATACTCTCCCTGAGTGCCATTCTCCTCAAGGAAGAAAGCAAAAAAAAAAAAAAAAAGGTAACTAAATAAATCCTTCGTCTGAGGCTGTTAGTCTACCTGGCTCCAAAAACATGGCCTCCAAAACTACCAAATGAATTTTTTTAGTAGAGCAGTTCTTTCTCGATAGCCATCCAAGAAGTGTGAGATTCTGAAGAACCAAGAGGGAATAGCTAAAAGGTGCTTCTACACAGAGCAATTAGTGTCTCCAGATTATAGACTCCAGTAATCTATGAATAAAAGAAAACCCGGGAGGAATCTATTGCCAATAACGATGATCCCCACTGAGGAGGGAATGAAGGCAAGGACAGGGCTGGGCCCACATAACAAGCATTCTTTAATTTACCACCACCCAGCACATAGCTCTGAACATAGGCCAGCAACTCACTCAATACCTATTGATTGCTTCCAAGTTGAATGATACGATACCCTTGGTACTGGCCGTGGCTCTGTATTTCTTTTCCCTCAAAAGGGGAAGAAGGAATCTAAAAACCATGTGGTCACTTTGGACCAAAAGCTTAACAGCACACGGGCCTCTGAGAGCCTCCAAGAGGGATGGCCACAAGCGTAGGGGTGACTGTTGTCGCCAAATCGCAGTCATCAAGGGACTCTGAGTGGGTAATGAATCCAAAGCGGAACGAAATCTACGCTGCCCTAAAATGATCTGGACAGGACCTGAGTCTCAACCACGCAAATCACAGGGGAAGCAAGGCATTTTGACTGAGAATGCCAATACATCAAGCACTTTAGATGAAATGTTTTTATACACCTGCCTGTAACCACTTTCTGGCGGCCTTAAGGGGAAAAATGATAAAATGGAACCTAAGATTCCGGTGAAATCAGAGCAAATGAGCTATTCTGCCTTTAACTCACAGCTTTAAGCCGCATTATTTTTCTGATAACTTTTGACAAAGTGAAACCTGAACCAATGGTGCCCATCAAAGCAGCAAGAGAACCTCATCTACTAGAAAATCACAAATTCAGGCTTTGGTTCAAGCTAACATATTTAAAGTAGCTTTTCTTCTACAACTTAAAAAAAAAAAAGTTAATGAGAAGGAATAAAAAGACTTACTTTGAATCTGAAGTATTTTTTAATACCGCCAAATGCTATTATTAAATATGTACTATATAAGCATGTATACACATACACATATAAAAATAAGCACTACAGATGTGGGCAGGAAAATTCTTAGCAAAACCCCCACATATTTCAAATACTGTTCTTCTTCATTATTGTCCTCTACCATAATTAGCATGTTACAGCATAACAGGTGGCTTTCATTTATAGAATGCAAAATTAATGAAATTTGGAGATGGTCCTGTCTTCAAAAACAAATTGGCCATTCTAAAAAAAGTGTACCTCTTAATCCACAGAACAGAAACAAAACAACCTCTCTTCATGCGGGCTTTCCCTATTATCGGAATTTCTGAATGTATTTAAATAGGTAAATCTGATACATTTATGGACAGTTTAGAATACATGCCCTTCAAAGAAAACAAGTCATTATTATGGGCTTTACAAGAAAGGGGAAGAGAAACAAAGACTGCCTACATTTCCAGCTCGGTAAGCCTAGATCTGTTTAATGCTTTCTGAGTGATAACAGAATTTACCAGCATAGATGGAACTGTTCCACAAATGTTCGGTCTTAGGCAAATTTGTGGATAGTTGTGTTATAGGTCTCGACCCAGCCATTCTGGACAGACAGACTAGAAAAGCATAAATAGTACTACTATAAACTAACTATAGCATCTGTCCCTAACAAGTAGGACACAAAAAGTATTTTTTAAAAATATGAGGAGACACCGAATGGACTGTCAACACAAAGAGGAATGTTTAATATACTCAAATAAACAAGATCTGTGCCTTCACAAGTCAGGCATTGTTTAAATTTAGTGAGTGAAGAAAGAGAGAAGAGGTCAGACAGGCGACACAGCTTCCCAATTATGCAGAACAATCCTTCAGATCATGTGAAAGCTATAATTAAATGTTGTTACCAAACCCCCACTACCCTTTCTCCCACCTAGAAAAGTTAATGCATGAATTCAGTATGAGCAAATTATGATTTGCAAAAATTAGACACAGTCAGCCAGTAGGGGAATAAAGCTTTCTTGTGTTAAGTTGTGTATCTTGGGGGATAAGAAAACTCAAATATTGAAAATAAATTCAACATAATAAATACAACTGTTACAATTAGACCATATCTGTTAGCTCACCTCTGCTTGCCCTTTCTCTTTCTTTCCTTTCTTTCATTCATTCATTTATTAAAGTTTTAAGCTACCCACCCAAAAGATACATGACCTCTGCAAAAGCTGTTTCCTAGGCAGCCTTGTAAACCCAGGGCTTAACAAAAGGGATGAGTTTACCTGAATACCTAAGGAGAAATCTGTTTTCAGAGAGGGAGAGGAGTGAACAAGAGCTCTGTCCGTCCAAGGACCAGGGGTAACCTATCTGTCCTTGCATGTGAGCACACACACATACACAGACACACACACACTTCAGTTCCTCTCAATTAGAACACTTTCGTTTCCTCCCTTAAAAACCTGTCAAATTATCAGAAAGGTTAGGCAGAAGAGAACAAGGAGAAAATAAAGTTCACGTAAACACTAAGCACATACCTGCCGGGTGATGCCATTTCCTCTACATTGTAGAGCCTGAGTGCTGGGTATTAGCATTATTGCTACTATAAAGCTTCTGATAAAAATGGACGGTCTCTTGCGGACCTGAGAACCAGCTGGCTGCCTGAAGAGTGGTTCCCCCCATATATGATTCAGTCTCCTTGACAAATAGACTGCATCGTACTGGATGACTCATCGCAGGGTTAGTCCGCATTTTATAGGCCTGTTGTGTCATTACTCACATTCAACATCCTGCTTCTCAAAAGTGGAAGCTGGAAGCCTGACAGCTGACAGATGCTTTTTCCAATTAAAATATTGTTTAAAAAAAATTCCTGTAAGTTCTGATTATCAATCATTGATGATACTATGAAATGCCCAGGAAGCAAATGGCACAGCTCGATACCTGAGATTCGGTGGAGGAACCACAGGCGCAAACTGCTTACCCGCCCCTAGCTCCAATCCAAATAATCTGGTTCAGAGCTGAGAGCAAGGACCTCCCCACCGCCCCCCAACACACACTCTTTTAAGATATCAGTGAATCAGTATAGGCACAGACCCTGTCGATTCTTATGTTGTAAGGGAACCTAGTTGCAGGAGCTTTTTAAAAACTACGCACCAAAATTTGGGTCCTGGTTAATTCTGTCAAGTGGGAGAGTGGCACTGTACTTAGAAAATGTCTACTTCCCAGAGCAAGTACGTTAGAGATGAAATGATGTGCTGCTATCTGGGATTTGTTATGAATATTTTGCCAAAGGGGGGGAGGGGTAAGGAAATGTAAAATCTTGATCACTGCTTCATCTGTGTGGCAAGTAATATGGGGACTGACTATATTAATCTCTCTTCTTCTCTTGAGTATCTAAAGATTTTCATAGTAAGATGTTTTAAAAAAATTAAAAAAAATTTTTTTCCAGTCCCTACAGTCTGATTTGTACCTAAACAAAGCACTTTTCTAGTTAGGTATGAACCTATCGTATGTGTGAATGGGCACCATTCACACAGTGCAACCCAGTCACCATGGGTGTGGGAGCTTCCAGCCTGAAAGTATGACACACGTGTCCAAAGGCCACTGTGAGGGCTGCATCCACCCAATGAACAAACGCCTGATGCTCTCTCCTCCCAAGACTATCCAGTGGCTGTTCCTCGTGTTTCCTTTGAGGACACAAGCCCCAGCCTCATTCGTGAGCTCAGTGTTGACACTAGAAGGGAGAGGTTACTATTTCCAGCTTCCTTATATGGCTTTGGAAACACTCCATGAGAGGTTATGTAAGTCACATCCATAGTCCCCTTACACCAACACATCTCTTTGTAAGGCAGCAGTGTCTGCCCGACTCACTTAACCATCTGAGGGAGGAAGAGAGCTTTGATTTCATGCCTGGAAAAAACCCAGATATGGAAGCTCCAATGTATGTTAAACAAAACCACTACTGAAGCTAGATGTTGTTGAAAAAAACTGTCCTTGTTGATATGTTCTGAAAGTGTGACAAGTCACCGCACGACATTAAAACTACAGATGTCCTATGAAAATCTGGGACCTCTGGACTGCTCCCTTTCTTTCTGAAACTAAAGGACAGGAGGGTGTTTCGGGTCAAGGCTCCCACTTCGGCTAACAGTCAAGGCCACTCCTCAAAGGACACTGCCCAAGTGGACTGAAAGCATGCAGCAAATGACTGTTATGGTCCGCACACCATGTCAAGTGACAGCCTCACGAATCCAAACTGGTCAGGACTGTGTGTGGGCCTGAGCTGAAGCCTTCCGTGGTTCTGACAAATTCTTTCCTCATAAAGACTGCAAACTATAGGCTTATCAAAATGTCCCTTTGCAACTTAATGAAAACCTTTCACACACTTGCAAAGCATGATTTGCCTTAATCCAACAGGTAGAAATGGGGGGAATTCATAAACTTCTAGCCTAACCTGAGTTTCCGCAAGTATCCTCAAGAAATAAGCGTGAAGTTCATTAAGGAAGGTGTAACTCAAATCTAATTAAAAATATAAAAGTACGGGCACCTGGGTGGCTCAGTCAGTTAAGCATCTGCCTTCGGCTCAGGTCATGATCCCAGGGTCCTAGGATCGAGTTCCGTCTGCATCGGGCTCCTTGCTCTCCGTCTCCCTCTGCCTGTTGTTCCCCCTGCTTATGTTCTCTCTCTCTGACAATAAATAAAATCTTAAAAAATATATAAAAGTAATGGCAGTAATAACACACACACACACACACACACACAATGAGAATATGGAAATTATGGCAAAACATTAGCAAATGGGGAACTGGATATAGAAGGATCCTTCAGAGGCACCTGGGTGGCTCAGTCAATTAAACATCCGACTCCTGGTTTTGACTCAGGTCATGAGATCAAGCCCCATGTTGGGCTCCACGCTCAGCACAGTTGCTCAAGACTCTCCCTCGCTCCCTCCCCATCCACACACATGCGCATGCTCTCAAATAAATAAATAAGTAAATAAAATCTTAAAACGAAAACTTTGCCCATCTAGCAGAGGTAACAAATTAAAGAGTCCTTCATGTTATTCTTACAACTTATCTACGATGATGAAATACTTCGAAATAAAGTTAAACACACAAAAGAAAGAAAATATGTAACCCTTGTTTTGTTTTTTTAAAGATTTGTTTCAGAGTTAGTGACCACCACAGTTGCTGCTGTTGCCACTTCACTTATTAAAAAAAAAAAAAAAAAAAAAAAAAAATCTTGGACCGTAAAGGAAATTTACCAAAATGTCAACATTAGGTAATGCCTTTGGGTTAGAATTAAGGATGCTCCTTGTAAACAATTTTATAAGAGGATCCAAAAACAAAACAAAACAACCAAACATACATTTTGGGAAACCTATACACTATATCCTCGAGAATACTGTTTGTTTAGTCTTGCATTTCATAAATTTATTTGACCACAGGAACCCCCTCCCCCATTAGCATCCTTACAAGCAGAAGAAAGCACTTTAGGAAACACGGTGGTAGGATTTGGATTTCTCCCTGCCTCCAATTGTTTTACTCTTTATAGCTTCCTTCAGAACACACCTTACTTACCGTAACAACGAAAGGCAGCCAAACTTGGTTTCTGCCGTCTCTAATGAACATTTCTATTTGGTAGACTTGCAAGCAAATGACCACCGCTGGTGAGCAAACAACTCGCAGCATGCGCCATCCAGTCTCCCTTGACCACACTAGACTGGCACACCATCAGCAGCAAATGAGGAGCCTGCACCAATGCGTGTGGTGGGTGAACAGCTCACGCCAGCGCTGGTGCTGAGGCAAACGGCCCTGGAGGAGGCCATCCCAAGGAACAGCAGCTTGTTCCAGCTTTATCTGCACATTTTCAGAGCACTAGGTCTTGGAACCTGGAAACCAGCCTGGATGCTTTGGCCTGAGAGCCCTAGGCCTTTATATACTCAGCTCCCATCCTCTATGGGCATTCAAGTGACACTAGCTAGGATACACAACAGAACACTGCTTTCATTTATTACAACTTGTTTATGGACTCCTTTTAAATTTTTGCCACGTATTAATTTGTATAAGAGTTTTTAGCAATAATCTGTTTGCATGTTTGGGGCTTTTTACGGGGCATGGGGAGAGGCTAAAGTCCAAATACTGGCTAATGTCGAGCTCTAAGGGCAAATGTGGATATTGATGATGTAATCTACAGGCTGTACTGTGCGGTGGTAAAAGAGCATGAAATTGGAGTCAAGCGGTCTTGGTTCAAAATCCAGCTTGGCCTTTCTTCTCTAAGCCTCTGCTCCTTGATCAGTAAGATGGGTATAATATTAATAACTTCACAGAATTGTTCTGAATGGGATAAATGTGATCACATAACGAGTGCCGGGTAGTGCAGGGCCTGGTCACAGAGTGCTCGTTGATTTACGCAAATGACAACGGTGCGGATATTTCTAAGTCTTACAAATTCAGGCTGGCAGGAGTGGGCAAATTGGGCCCACCACCAAACACTGGCCTGTTTACGTATCGTCTGGGGCTGCTTTACGGCCACAAAGGCAGAGCTGAGCAGTTGTGACAAAAACCCCATGGTCCCCAGAGCTGAAAATATTTACTAACTAGACCTTAAAAGAAAAAGTTTGCCAACCTCCGGTGATCAACAATTTAGCGGATAAAGAATCAGGTCTTTCCCCTCAAGAAGTTTCAGTCGTTGGTCCTTTATTCTGTTTAATGTCTCGATTTAGAAACCAGACACATGGGCGTTCTTAACAGTGACTAGGTCCACGAGCGCTGGAGCTCACGCTTTCCATACAACACCAAACACACGCCACGGTGCTCTGTCTCACGGCCGGCCCCTCCACCTCCATTCCTGCCTGACCGGCCCACTCGCAGAGGAAGGCCTCCCTGTTTCAGATGTGTGTGTGTGTGTGTGTGACGTGCATGAGCCCGCAGCCATGCCTCCCTTCCCCCCAGTCACATCTGTGCATTATGTCGAAACCACATATGTCCCCAGAGCTTGAAGCAAGAGGTGAAAGATGATCTGGAAGAGGCATTCAGGACACTGAACAAACAGAAATGAAGGATGCTTGCAAGAGGGCTGGACAGCCACGGGCGGGATTACTACAACTTGAGGGGCCTTTGGAAACGAGGGCTGCTGTAACATCACCATGGCCGACAAGAGTGCAGTGAAGAGACCGAGGGAGCCCCAGGAAAATGAAGAACGCGCCTCAGATGCAGGTCCCGAGGCGCATCCCTGCATCCCAGCGCACTGCCTGTTTCCTTCGGCAGGAAAGCTGGTTTATTTGGGGAAAATGAACCCATTGCATTAATGGATAATGCAGGTGAAGGGAGGCCTGGGACTGGTCTCTGGGAAATTTGAACAAAAGGAACCGTTCTAACTGCCTTTAATTAGCTCTCTTATTTAAGGGGGAAAAAAAGTCTTAGCCAGCTGTTTGGATAGAGATTAAATCTTAAGGTGTACTTAGATACACAGTCTTTCTAGGGGCCACTTGCTGCCTTACTGGCATATATCAACATTTCTACAAGGTCGAGCCCACAGAAAATTGCATATGTTGAATACCAACACGGATATTAAGAGCTAGGGTTGTTCAAGACACGGAAGGGGGAGGCAGATGATTTCTGCTGTTACCTACTGGGAACAGGATTTCAGATGACGTACTCATAATGACAAGTCACACTTGAGACCACGTCAGTTTTCAGCCATGTACCTTAAAGTGTACCTGGCTGGCACAGGGGCAAAATAAGGCTCTTTCCAAAGCTCACGGTTATTTTGGGGATGTTCAGTTTGGTTAGAGCCAGAAAGACCTGCGCTGATCACATGCATGTGAGCTATTACACTTAGTTGATTTTTTTTCTTTTGAGAGAGAGCGCGTGCACATGTGCGTGCAAGAGTAGGGGCCGCGGATGTGGGCAGAGGGAGAGAGGAGCTTAGGCAGACTCCCCGCTGAGCACAGAGCCTGCCTCAGACGACCTTGAGATCACCACCTGAGCTGAAATCAAGAGCTGGATGCTCAACAGACTGAGCTACCCAGGTGCCCCGGACTTTTTTTTTTTTTTTTTAATAAAAGATAACAAATGCTATGATGTGAGGACCTTTCTGGGCTAGGCTTGTGGATTTGGCAAGATGTCTTTAAGTAAAGTTTAAGGGAACTGACATTCACCCAGTGCCCACTTGGTTTGGGGCATTCCCTACGGTTATATCAACACACCCACAAATTTCGTGCCTGGCCTGCGTGGAGTAAAAACAAGGGGCTGAACTACTAGGTCAATTTAGTTCGGAGAGTCTGAATTTCTCCAGCATAAGATGTTACACAAACTGGGCAGGATGGATAAAAGTGGAAGAAGGAATCCAAACTATATCAGAAACGTGGGAAAGTCACTCTGGGAAATTAGGAAAGGAGCCAAGGGCTTGATTCTCGAGGAAAAGGAAGAGCATTCAGGGTTCTGTGGATATGGCCAGGCTAGAGGCTAGGCGTCCATTTGAAGACGATGTTAACCCTCAAGCCTGGAGAGCAAACAGGGCAAGAGGGCTTGGACTCAGAGTCACGGGTTGCGGAGAGAAACCAAGCTACATCTGGGTGTGGAATTTTAAGTTCAAGGGATGAGGGTCCCTCAAGACCTGGAAAGGGAATATAGGGAGTGCCTGATGGGTGACCAGTGAGCATATTTAACACCTGCCACGCTGAGCAGTGAGGTCTGTGTTTGAAATCTGCTTAAGGTTGGCTAGCTCATTCTTCAAGACATACTCGCACCATGAGGAGCATGACACAGACGGAATGTGTCAGACCCAAATCTGCCATCAGCCTAGCCAGCCCACTCTGTTGTTTCCCCAACTTCAGGGCAGAATGAGACCCGAAGCAGCTCAAAGGCTGTGTAATTCTAGAAGTCTTAAATCTACCACTTACCACACTGTTGATCACAAAAAACTTATCCAAGATAATGGTAGCTTCCTACCTAAGCAAACCTTTCTCGTGGAAGCCACTTCTGTCAGATGGCTATACAGATACTCAGTTGTGGAAATGGAAATCTCTTCTGAGAACTCTCAACAGCGCTCTTCAATTGTTCACCTACGTAAACAGCACACACTGCTGGACTTAGAAATCTTGCAAATTCATTCTATTGGGAGGCAGCAGTTTGAGCCGGGCTTTACCACTGTTACGTGCTTTTGGGTCACTTTTCTTGGTTCCTCAATTCCCTTGCATGGAAAATGTAGGCCTTAAACTAGTCCAGTCTTTGAAACACCAGAATTTTTTTTTTTTTAAGATTTTATTTATTTATTTGTCAGAGAGAGGGAGAGAGCACAAGCTGGCAGGCAGAGGCAGAGAAGCAGGCTCCCTGCTGAGCAAGGAACCCAATGCGGGACTCGATCCCAGGACCCTGGGACCATCACCTGAGCCAAAGGCAGCTGCCTAACCAACTGAGCCACTCAGGCATCCCTAGAATTTTTTTTTTTTAAGATTTTTTTTTTTTTAGGTTTTATTTATTTATTTGACAGAGCAAGAGAGATCACAAGCAGGTAGAGGGAGGCAGAGAGAGAGAAGGAAGAAGGCTCCCCGCTGAGCAGGGAGCCCGATGCAGGCCTCGATCCCAGGACCCTGAGATCATGACCTGAGCCGAAGGCAGAGGCTTTAACCCACTGAGCCACCCAGGCGCCTTTTTTTTTTCAGGCGCCCTTTTTTAAAGATTTTATTTATTTTGACACAGAGAGAGCGAGAGCGCGTGCACACATGTGTGTGCAAGTAGGGGGGAGGGGCAGAGGGAGAAACAGACTCCCTGCTGAGCAAGGAGCCTGGTGTGAGACTGGATCCCAGGACCCTGGAATCATGACCTGAACAGAAGGCAGACGCTTAAACGACTGAGCCACAAACGCATCCCTGAGCCTCCAAGAATTCTACAAGGCACGAACTGGTAAGAGCTATGTGACAAAACTGCCTACTAATACAAGTGGACAGAGAAGAGTGGAGTGGAAAGAAAGCAGGTAATGCTGGTGGATCAAGACCAACAGACGGGGCAAAGCTAAGTTCTGACCCTGGATCTAAGAGGCCAGCCTACACCAACACACCAATTTAAAAGGATGTGGCTCCTACCGCAAAGCTAGAACTGCCTTTTCCTTACAAATAACATTGGTCAACAATAGCAGCTAATGTCAACATTGACTGTGGCTGTATCATATGCAAGCATTGAGCCTTATAATTTCTTTTTTTTTTTAAGATTTTATTTATTTATTTGACAGAGAGAGAGATCACAAGTAGGCAGAGAGGCAGGCAGAGAGAGAGGGGGAAGCAGGCTCTTCGCTGAGCAGAGAGCTCGATGCGGGGCCTGATCTCAGGACCCTGAGATCATGACCTGAGCTGAAGGCAGAGGCTTAACCCACTGAGCCACCCAGGTGTCCCGAGCCTTATAATTTCACAGGACTTTTATTCCGGACAGAGACTGGAGGTAGGAAATGGAGTCTAGTACATTCTATTCTCTGTCTTCATGGCAAGCGGTGCCACGATTACAGCATTTTGTTGTGACTTGCATGTTCCCTTGGCTATTGGACTTGAGACTCTCAAAAAAGATGATTTTTTTCATTTTTGGAGCTCAATGTCTAACAAATGGTAAGCCCTTGGTAACCCAGAGTTTCTTTCATTTCATTCAGCAAACAGAGATATTAATCTTTACTGACTTAAATAGGGGGTAGAGATAAAAGTTAAATGGAAAGAGGAAATGACAGAAAGGTAGTAGCAAACTTTTGTAATGTGTGTTCTTTTTCATTACAAAATGTATTAAGCTCACTGTAGAATACTTAGAAAATGCAAAGAAAAACATTCACCTGAAATGACATCCAGGTGGTAGAAAGTAAGAGCATTAGAGGCATCTACAGTGATGTGAAGCATGTTTACTAATTTAATGTATTCTTTGTCACTGTCTGAACCCCATTACAAAAACGACTGGGAAACATTTCCCTATTTTTCTATTTATTTGTTTCCGATAAACAAAAGAGATCGTGTATAAGATTTAATAAGATGTTTTTAGTTCTTTGATTCAGCACCCCAGGGGAGAGGGCAAATAATTTATGGGTTTCACCATCTTATGGACCTCAGATATTAACTAAAGAACTAGAAGAGCAACCTAGAATCCTAAAGCAAACCTTAGAGAGTTCTAGTTCTAGACCAATCGCACTTAACATATGAGGAAACTAAGGCCAATGGCCAAATTTTTTGTTCAAATTTAGCTGTAGGAGCCAGAACTGGGGTCGTGATTTTTTACTCTGAGTCTACATTACCTACCTAGCAAAAAACCAGAATCACCCCTCAATTCTGTCACACTGTTAACTTTTGGTTTCTGAAAGACAGTCAGAAATGATTCCAGAACAAGCAAAGTAGAGAGGACAGTGTCCAGAATATTTATTTACCTGCATTACAATGCTCAGGTGCCAGGCTAAACACATCACTAGAAGGGCAGCCAAAGCTACTGGTTACTCTGGAAATCGTTTCTGACTTCGCCAGAAGCATTTTAGTTCTATCAGAAATTTTTAAAAAATGGGCCAATGAATCTGAGTTAGGGCTCGATGGTCAACAGAATGCAAAGTGATCAGATAGGCTTACAGACCACTGACTTTGGCACCACCTTTCAAAGATCTTCCCCTTTTAGGAATCCCTAAGAGCAGTCATAATAAAACTTGCTGAGAGAGGAAAGGGGGAGAATCCAAAGTACCTCCCTAGAGAAGAACCTGGCCCTCTGTGGTAGTTAAGGTGAGTGCCTTATAGGGGAAGCTCATATATGCACGGTTAATCTTCCAAATGAACAAGAGAACAGATGCCAGAGCCTGCGTACATTTAAAGAGAGAAGAGTCTCTTCTCAATGAACACATGCTCCCTGGAGCTGGTCAAGATTTGGGGACCGAGTGTCCATGTTCCTCTCCTGGTCTGTCGCTCCCCTTGACAGGACCTTGGTATTTAAAGATGAAGTACCAACTCATCTTTCAACATGGACCATGAATATTATCCAACTACCTCATTTGGTGTTCCATCACAAATACAGTGATCCTTCCCAAGACTTGAGGAAGAGGGGAAAGGCTGTATGCTGGCCTCCTACAGAGCTGCCAAGGGTAATTATGACCACATGCGATTCTTATCATGTGTACAGCTCTACTCGAAAGAGGAAAAGACCTGCGTGTGAGATAACAAATCCCTGGTCAAACTTCAACCTGATCCGTGTTCACTCCTAGAACAGTACTCACTGCAGTATTCATTCAAGGAAGAAAAGAGACCAAGGAGGGCTTACTCACTCTCTTCATTTAGTTGCCATTTAACAGGACGGCCTTCAAGTTTTATTAAAATTAGTTACCAGGTGGCCAAAACAGAATAGTGAGGAGAATGAACAATGGATGTAGGTCCCACCTAGTTCATAAATACAAAACCAAAGAGTAAGCCCTGGATGCACAAACTGGAATAAAACATAAAAGGTACATTTGCGGCAGAGCCAAGAATAGGTCCTGAGTGTCCTTGAATTTCATTTTTCAGAACCCTTTTAAACAAAGTTCACTCCAAACATGTTCTTTGTTTCAAGTCTCCCCCAAAGATTTTCTCTGCCCCTCTTTCTCCACTCAAGAAGGAGAAAACTGTTCCATGCATCCCATTTGTTTCCTATGAGCCCTAGAGGAAATGTCCCTAATACAAAGAATGTGCCAAAGTTGCAGACCAAGTCTTAACCTTAGAATACTCCTAGGTACCAGGGTGGGACCAGCTCAGCTCAGTTCCACTCAGCAGAAGCTGGAAATAAATACAAACACACAGTTTATACGGCACACAGGATGCCACGGGAGAAACAAAAGACTGCGCAAACAGACAAGAAATGGGAAGGGAAGCCATCCCAACCCCCCTACCCCGGCTCGCAGCTTCTCCTACAACACCTTCTCCTCCCCCTAAGCAGGCAACCAACTGTGCTGGAGGACACGGCAGCCCATCTTCCCTATCCTCTCTGGTTAAACTTCAGGTGTCAGCTCAGTTTCTATTTGAGGGTGAGGAAGGGGGAAAGCCCATGGGCTTCCAAAAAAAAGCAAATATTTATAATCTGCTGTTGAGCAGGGCACCATGGGAAAGCTTTGGCACACATTCCATGGGCTGGTCATAGGCTCATTGATCCATTTCCGAACACACCAGATAAGGAGTGGTCAGAAGCTCGCCTAAGATTAGCTGGGGCATGATAAGCCATCAACCTATCTGCAGGATATAAATTTAATTGTTCTGCGTAGGTAACATATTCATGATTCATAAATCAAAATATAAAAAGGTATATGCCCTTGGGGCGCCTGGCTGGCTCAGTTGGTTAAGCACCTGCCTTTGGCTCAGGTCATTATCCCAGGTCCTGGGGTGGAGCCTCACATCGGGCTCTCTGCTCAGCAGGGTTGGAGGGGCTATTTCTCCCTCTCTCTCTCTCTCTGCCCCTTCCCCCATGCTTATTCTCATTCTCTCTCTCAAATAAATAAAATCAAAAAAAAAAAAAAAAAA
>LNAC01000372.1:267220-318175 GCA_002007465.1 Ailurus styani | reverse complement strand
AATTCCCCCCCAAAAAAAAAAAAAAAAAAAAAAAAAAAAAAAAAAAGGTATACTGCCACCACATCCCACCTGCCCTGGCCTTTCTCCCACCCAACAAACCACTAGTAACCATCTTTTAAAAGTTTTTTGTGTACCCTTTCAGGGTTTATACAAATGTATTATTCACATGTTCTGGACCTTGCTTTTTATCTTCTCAGAATCTTTCCACATGGGAACATAGAACTAATTCATTCCCTTTTTACAACTGTACGATATTCCACCATAAAGTCCCTTATTGGGGTGCCTGGGTGGCTCAGTGGGTTAAAGCCTCTGCCTTCGGCTCAGGTCATGATCGCAGGGTCCTGGGATGGAGCCCCGAATCGGGCTCTCTGCTCAGCGGGAGCCTGCTTCGTCCTCTCTCTCTGCCTGCTTCTCTGCCTACTTGTGATCTCTCTGTCAAATAAATAAATAAAAATTTTTTAAAAATGTTCTTAAAAAAAAAACCAGTCCCTTATTAATGGACATTGAGGTTTTTCTGAACCTTTTGCTATTGAAAACGATCCTGTGATGAACAACTTTAGAGATCAGGGTTACCTTTATATGCTAAGATGCTTGTTTACTGCTCTGTGACTAACCATGGTACAGAGAAAGGAGGAATAAAAACCTTGCAACTGCAAATCCATCTGAAGTCAAGACAAAGCCCTTCTAAAGCAAAAAATACAGTTCCGGAAATAGGAGACTGATTTTTTATGACGCATATGGAGTAGGCACACAAACAGAGATTTGTGCAAGGAACCAGAGTTCAATTATTTAGATTGCCCATTCTCCACCCTCATCTTTCTCCTGCTCACTCCCCCTAAAGACCTGCCACCCATTCTCCCAGGGGCCATCCGGTCATCTGCCCCTTTAAGAAATCCTAATAGCATTCTAGCTCTTAGAAGAGAGACACTGTGCCAATGCAGCAATGGCTGAGGCAGTTTTCTTTCTGTCTTCAGAGGGCAGAACGTAACCCTCTCCTCCCCTGGTCATCATCCGGACCTGAACTCAGAGGTGCAGCTGCAGGGTAAGCCTCGCAGAACCATCTGCACCCTAAGGAAGTAGGGCTGAGCTGTTGGCCAGCCCCTGCATCAGGGCGCAAGTCCCAGATGAATCCCAAGAGAACCAGCACGGCAGGACCCCTCAGCAGAGCCCAGAGAGGACCCCCCAAAGGCAGTTCCAGCCCTTCCCAGCCACTGTCTTCAGCAAAGGAGCAGGAAATTCGAAACTGTGCACAGAGTTGACTCATACTCTCTTTCTACAAGCAGCCTGAGGTTCTATTCTAAGCTCAGCAAAGGGACTATGTCTTCAGGCAGAAGCAGAGCTGCACACAAGTGGGTGTGACTGGGGCCTCAGTGAGCACTTCCTCCATGACAGGTCAAGGTTTCACCAGAAGGGCTAAGGAAGGTAAAGGACAAAGAAACCATCCCATAAACAACAGATGAGCCAAATGCCATTTACATCTCTTCTCAGACCTTCAATGCATCATTACCTGTGTGTGCACACGATGACGGTTTAATTACTCCGGGGTGCAAGTCCAACTGTGAAGAATGAATTATACTTCTTTGGACCCTAACTGGAATAAACCAAACGTGTAAGTGCATTTTTGTGACAAACTGGGAGAAAAACTGAACACGGATTTGCTATTACATGAGATTACAGAATTACTGTTCATTTTCTTAGGTATAATAATGGTACTGTGGTTATTTTTTTTACAGTCCTTATCTCTTAGAAATGCACACTGAGGTATTTATGGATGAAATGATGTCTGGAATTTGCTTTAAAATCTTCCAGCATACCCCCCACCTCCCCAAAAAAGCATGTGTGGCGAGGCAAAGGAAACAGGAATGACTGCCGGGTAATGAGGGCATGGGATCCCCTACACTATTCTCTTTACCCTCGTGGAAGACGGTTCACAAGAAAACAGGTTGTTAGAATAGCTATATGCCACAGAGACCTCCCTCACTACCGACTGCAACAGGCAGTTCACCTAGAGGTGACACCCTGGCCCCAGATGATTCGTAGGAGAGTTAACGACCTCCTCAAAGCAAGTCAACTCAGGAGGGAACTGGAGCAGAAGGCTTTTCATCCCATCACCTAAAGCACTGTTTCTCAAACTTGGCTGCACGCTGGAATTACCTGGGAGTTTGTTTTGTTTTTCAAAAACACTGGTACCTAATTTAATTGTTTGGGACAGAGCCCATATTTCCGGATTTTTTGGAGTTCCCCAGGTAATCCTAATGGGCGGCAAACACTGAGAATCAGAGCTCTGGGAACCTAATGGGATGGTTCAAGGAAAGTCAGGGGTTAAGTGTGAGAGGTCGGTGGCCATTGCACACTCTGCTGCAGCCTGCCTGTGACCCCGCTGGCCTAGAACTCAATCTCCCTGGGGCCCCCAAGTCAGGGATCCCGGTCAAGCTTCCCTGAATGATCAGTGCAATTAAGGATGACACTAAGCCTTCAGTAAAAACTAGGGACTTGCCAAACAGATTAAAATCTGAAGGTGGGCCTTCTTTAAATGCAAACAAGAGATGACCTGTAATCAATATCAAGTTCATAATGAGCATTCCGTTGGGTGTTTCTTTTTACTCACCTGAGCACTAAGTGCCAGTGTGCCTCCTGCTGAGGCTAGCCTCTGTTAGCTCCAGAAAAGCTTTTGTTCTAAGAGCTGAGGCAGCTTTGTCTGTTAGAGCTGCTGAGTTCTAAACAGCTGGCCTTATGCAAAGCCAAGAGGAACCGGCAATTCTCCTTTCAGGAGTACAAGCCTCAACTCACAACGGACTGGGGACGTTTCCCTGCAGCAGGTGGCATATTCTGATGTACGACTGGGGGCTTCTGCATGGCCATGGGGTTAATTCTGGTGTCATTCTCGGGACCCGGGGAGAGGTGGAAGGTCTGCATCTGTTGAGGCTCTTCATATATGCAACTCTTACGACCCTTTCTCCCAACAACCCTGAAGTGGAACTGGGTTCCAATTTTCCAGATGAGGGAAATGAAGCCTAGGCAATTCCCGTTACGACACCAGAGGCAACCCAGCAATAGAGAGCAGCACTGCAGTCTAATCAGCCAAATTCTAAAGCCCCATGCTCTTTCCACAGCCAAGAAAAACTTTAGGATATACTGAACATGGCACCTCTAATTTCCACCTTAGGAAATGATCCAAAGGTTGCTTGGGGGCCCAGCTAAACCTATTAGTCACCATGAGCCTCAAGATACAAAACTCTTGAACTTTCTTCCATCATTTTCCATTGGTACATACATCTTCCTCCACCCCCAGTGAATGCCAGTTCAGGGGTGCTTTCTCGCCACTCAGCCATCCACAGCAATACAGAAGAGGAAGGTCTCCCACGCCACCTGAAGGTCTTCCCTTGACACAGGCTGACACTTTCAGATTGACTTCTGTGTATTACAAAGGGTAAACAGACGTGGAAGGCAAGTCAACATCCAAAGCCAGGTTTTGGCCTCTACTCCTTGGAAGCAGAGAACCTTCTGCTTCTGGCCCCACTACCAGCTACACAAGCCCCAAATGCCAACTCAGCAGCAGGTGTTACTTACTACACTAGGTGTAAAGATGAATCTACTCACCCCCAAACCCCTGCCTCTAGGCTTCTGCTCTGCAGCCTCTACTAGTGTTCCAAAGATGCTGTCCCAAGTCAAGAGCTGCCTGGAACCCGTCTTCTGGGGCTGCCTTCAAGGCTAGTCTTAGAGTAAATGAGCCAACCATTAAAATTTAAAACAAAAGAAACCCAACCCTTACTTTTTAGTTAAAACACCATTTTTTAACCTATAGCAGATCTATCACCAAAGTTTATTCTCGACTTATTAACCAAACTTAGCTCTAATGAACTTAAGGCCATTTCCACACTTAAAATTTACTTTCACAGTTTAATTTTTTTTTAAATTTATTTATTTGACAGAGAAACAGAGCTCACAAGTAGACAGAGAGGCAGGCAGAGAGAGAGGAGGAAGCAGGCTCCCCGCTGAGCAGAGAGCCTGATGCGGGCCTCGGTCCCAGGACCCTGAGATCATGACCCGAGCCGAAGGCAGGGGCTTTAACCCACTGAGCCACCCAGGCGCCCCACAGTTTAATTTTTAAAAGAGATTTTATTTATTTCAAAAAGAGAGAGTGTGCACACGTGCGTGAGTGTGGAGAGGGGCAGAGGGAGAGGAAGAAGCAGACTGCCTGCTGAGCAGGGAGCCTGATGAGGGGCTCCACCCCAGGACCCAGAGATCGTGACCTGAGTCGAAGGCAGACACTTAACCGACTGAGCCACCCAGGCGCCCCTACTTTCACAATTTAAATACTTAATATAATCATCTTTTTTTTTTTTTTCATCTGAGAGTTCCAAAAAGGGAAGGCTTCTGAAAATGTTTCAAGCAAATGATTGGGAGATCAAGCTATGCATGCTGCTGGGCACCTGGGTGGCTCAGTGGGTTAAAGCCTCTGCCTTCGGCTCAGGTCATGAGCTCAGGGTCCTGGGATCAAGGCCCGCATCGAGCTCCCTGCTCAGCGGGGAGCCTGCTTCCTCCTCTCTCTCTGCCTGCCTCTCTGCCTACTTGTGATCTCTGTGTCAAATAAATAAATAAAAATCTTTAAAAAAAAATAAAAAAATAAAATAAAAAAAGATATGCATGCTGCTTCCTGAAGTGAGGTCATAGCTTTGAAAGACACAACACTCAAGTACAAAGGTACATATTCAGATACAAAAGGTATAAATGCTGATGTGTTTGCCTTAGAACAACAAAGAACTCGGGCCACATGATCATATCTTCCCGTACATTTTGTATAAGACTCTAATCCATCCTGCAGCATTAAAGGACATTAATGAACATAACATCATGAAATGTTAACTGACATTTACCTCATGAGACATATAACTATGCCTTTGTGTGTGCTCTTTAATTCGCACAGCAGTTATCTGAGATGGGTACTGAATACCCCGTTTTACAATTGAGGAGACTGCCACCCAGAGAGCAAAGCGCCCAACCCACAAAGCCATCGAGAGGTAGGATGAAGACAACAGCTTGATTCCCGATCATACGGCTCTAAACCCCGTTGCTTATTTCCAAACCTCACCAAACTAGCCAGCCAGGCAGCCATGGAGCTGCTTTCTGCACTAACATAAAGCTACAAGGCACCTTGGAGAGGCCAATGGAACATCTTTCGAGACAGCCAGGGACCCTCCACTGTAGGCAACAGCCACGTAGGGAGAAGGTTCTACAACACATAGCATTTTTTTTTTTTTTAAAGATTTTATTTATTTATTTCACAGCGGGAGAGAGATCACAAGGAGGCAGAGAGGCAGGCAGAGAGAGAGGGGGAAGCAGGCTCCCTGCTGAGCAGAGAGCCCGATGCGGGCCTCGATCCCAGGACCCTGAGATCATGACCTGAGCCGAAAGCAGAGGCTTTAACTCACTGAGCCACCCAGGCGCCCAGCATTTTTTTTTTTTTACGATTTTATTTGAGAGACACAGAGACAGAGTGAGCATGAGCTGGGGGGAGGGGCAGAAGGAGAAGCAGACTCCCCACTGAGCAGGGAGTCAGACTCAGGGCTTGATCCCAGGACCCTGGGACCATGACCTAAGCTGAAGACAGATGCCCAACCGACTGAGCCACCCAGGCACCCCAGCACACAGCATTTTTAAAAACCACGTGAGAGGGCGTCCTCCTAGCAAAGCTCTGAGACACTCACAGTACTCCTTGACTTTTAGCTCAGCTTTTGCAACAACCCAGAATCAAACCCTCCGTGGTGTCGTGTCCCAGCCTGCACTGGCAGACAAGTTGATAAACAAATGCATGCACAGAATGGAACAACGCGTTCATGGGCTGGTCTGGGCAGCGCAGAGTGACGCCCATGGTTACGCCCTCAGCTCTGGAGTCCCACAACCCAAGCTGTACTCCCTGCCCCATCGATTTCTAGCTATGAGATCTCAGGGAACTTGTCTCATCTGTCTAAACTCAGTTTCTCCATCTGCAAAAGGGGAAACAATGGCTCTTACTTTGGGGTATACTAGAGTCTGTGATGCCAATTATCCGTATGTGTACTAAAGCACATTGCACAGAACAGGCATTTAAGAAGTGCTGGTTCTCGTGTAGATTACTGCACCAAAAGCTCAGTATTTCATGGACAGAAGTGTGGACAAAATTCGTCAAGACTAGGGAGCCCCTTGCAGGGCTGCTGGGATGGCTAAGGACGGAAACCCTGTCCCTGGGCACAGGAGTCCAAGCAGAGACATTTCATCACGTAAGAGTCTTTGGCAAATGATAACTGTATAATCCAACAGGTTCCTGGCCTTCTGAGGTCAACGTGAAACTCCTCTGTGCAACAGGGAATTATTTCGGGCTTTCAAATACCAGTGTGATTCCCCGATCCCCCCTTATCCTGAAATGCCACCCCGACGTTAGGAGGTTGGCTGTGGTTCTGTGCCGCAGTCCTTGTCAGAGCAGAATTTTCCTAAGCTTCACGCCCACCACTCCAAAGGTGGACCGGTCTGAAATAGTAACTTCTCCAGCCTAACTGGGTCGTTCCTGGGGTGAGAGCTTCTGGAGCCTGACCTGGGGACAGATGAACAATCTAAACAAGAGCATAAAACAAAACAGTAGGATCCTATGGACAACACCATCCCTGCAGGTCCCATGCTGACAGGGAGGGGTTCTGAATCTGGGCATCGGGGAGAGGAAGCTTCCAGGAAGGAGACTGGTGTGCAAAGCGGGCTAAGAAAAAAAAATGAAATCAGGAGGGGTGGTTTTGAAAGGATTTTTAAAAATTCCTGCTTATGAAGTTATTAACTCTTTGCTTAGCAGGAGGCTGTCCCACCCACTGCCCTAGACAGTCTCCAGTGAGGGCTGGGTCTCCCCTCAGCCAGGCCACCAAGGAGAGGGCGCCCTCCTCCCCTCCCAGCCTCTGGGAACGTCCTGCCTTCAAAGCCACAACTGGCAGCTGATCTCACCACACAGACGAGCAGCAGCACCGTCCTATGGAAATGTAATGTGAGCCCCCTGAGTAATTACAATTTTTCCAGTAGTCACATTAAAAAGGTAATAAACAGGCAAAACTAATGAGAATACAGTCGACATAATCCAATATATCTAAAATATTTTCGTTTCCACAAGTAATCAAAATGATTTACTAATGAGAAATTATTTTATATTCTTCGTAGTAGTAGTAGTAAGTCTTCAAAATTCGATGTGTTACTTTACACTCAGTTCACACTAGCCTTGTTCAGGGGGCACCAGCGCCCAGGTGGCTAGGGGCTACAGTGTTGGGACAGTGTGGGTCGAGAGCAGCGGGCTGTGGTCTGGCACAGAAATTCCCAATCCAGTCACTTGGATCACCAAGAGGGAGGGGCGGTGCCTGGTACAAAATAGGACATCCCTGCCCTACCTCGGAAGGCCTCAGGAAAAGGCAGCTGGCTTCCCTCCAAGCCGCCACCCACGCAGCCCGGTCCCCATAGCCTCTCTGCAAGTCACACAAGAAGGCTTACATTAAAAAAAAAAAAAAAATACTCACCAGCGTGCTGGTCTAGGCTTTGTAAGCACAGAAAGGTAGGAGACCAAAGATCGCCTCCCAGAGGCAGATGGACTTGCTGAGCGGGCAAGCGATAACACTCATGCCTACACACCCAAACCCGTCTGTTGGTCTACCGGGTCTGAACTTGGCCCAAGCGTCAACGTAGCTTTTCTCTTCTTCTTTGTGCACAGTCACGAGCACCAAAATATACTCTCATCCCCTTGTCTTTCAAAGGGCAAGGCTGGAAGATGGTTTAAGAACAAATTAGAGCCCAGTGAGGGGTGTTTTAAATTCTTCAAAGGGGAAGAAGCATTTCTGGAGCTATCATTCCCCTGTGGATATTCAGCAGGGCGCTTAAAATTCCCTCCAATCAGGCCCTCTGTGGCAATCACTTCATCTCCTGGGGCTCCGGCCAGAAAGGAGCCATCGGTAATCCGGAGGCAGTGAGCTGAGTGAGGCCGCCCGCAGATGCCCACAGCCGGTCACCCCGCACCCCTGCCGGCGCTCCCCATGTGTTGGGCTCGACTTCGGGATTGGCCTGACGCGCCGTGGTGCCTCACTGAAATCTCTCCAAGGAAAAGTCTGACACACCAGCATGGAAAAGTTCTCTTATCATTTGGAGAAAATAATTTAGGGCTGGGTAGATAAACATGTACAGGAAATACTTCTATAGAGGTCTTGATCCTCTGAAGATTAATAACCCGCGGAACTGGAGACCGGCCTCAAACTCGGAGGAAATAGGCAAGTTATAAAAACAGGAAGAACGGGAAGTTTATTTTTGGATGAATATTTGTTCTAGTGAAGCTCTTGATACTGACACAAACCCTGATCTGCAGGTCATTTGCTCAGCTCAGCAGCTGCGGTGCATGTTTCCACAAGCTGTCCCACCAGAAATTTCCGGGTCTTTCTGGAAAGGGCCTCACCCCACTCCTGCAAAACATCTGCCTCGCTGCCACTGGCCTAGGGAATCCTTTCTCTGCGTTCCTGCTGGCTAGTAGACCCTGCAGCCCAGCTAGCAGCCTCTGTCATCTCCCACAACCCTCTCGGCTCTTGGCCCCAGGGCCTGGAGGCGGCCCATCTCCACCAGATGTGTGAACCGGAGCTGTTGGTATCTGCCACATCTGTCCCAGCTCCGTGTGGTCAGCCTCCCTGGTTCTCCTCTACAACCCTGTCGCCACACCTTGCACGGCTCCCACTGCTTCTGGGCTCAACCCGCCCTTGCCGTCCCGCCTACACAGGCAGGACTGACTATGTGATTTGCAGGGCCCACTGCCAAAGCAAAAAGACAAACATTAAGAATTTCAGGACAGTAACGTGAGCGCTAAACCAAGTGAGGCGGGGCCCTCAGGTTAAGGGAAAGTGCGAGGCCCTCAGGCTGCACAACTCAGGCAGACCCCTCCGTAGGTCTCCCTGAGAGCCAGCCCGCAAGGCAGAGGACATTACCACTCCTACAAAGAATCCTCCTCACCTCTCTTCACCCTCACTGAAATTTGTCCCTCCCCTCAAAGACGACTGCAGAACAAGGAAATTGGCTTCCAACCTCTTTTGTTTGTTTGTTTGTTTGTTTGTTTTTATAAAGATTTTATTTATTTATTTCACAGAGGGAGAGAGATCACAAGGGGGGCAGAGAGGCAGGAAGAGAGAGAGGGGGAAGCAGGCTCCCCGCTGAGCAGGGAGCCCGATGCGGGCCTCGATCCCAGGACCTTGGGATCATGACCTGAGCCGAAAGCAGAGGCTTTAACCCACTGAGCCACCCAGGCGCCCTGTTTGTTTGTTCTTATTGAAATTCCAGTTAGATAACATGCAGTGTAATATTCGTTTCAGGTGTACGATGTAGTGATTCAACACTTCCATACGTCAGCCGGTGCTCATCACAGCCCTCCTCAACGCACTCCCCCAGCTTCCATCCGAAGTGACCCGTACACTGAGCCCTCTGGTCCTGATTTATAGTAAGGTTATTTATTTGTCTCTCCTCCGCCTGTGACTTAGACCGACAGTGCAAGGGCTCCCGAGTTCACCGCTTAGTCATCCGTGTGCCCCCACTTCCCACCTTTCCAGAACAAAAGTTGGCACACACGAGGACTACTACAGATTTCTACTGAATGGCCACTAGGTCTACTGCTCTCTCCTTCTAATGGCCACTCACGGAGCCTCCAAGGATCCTGCCAAGTGATCAGTTACAGGAGAAATTTTTAAAGCTCCCTGAAGATCTTGCTTTTACATAAGAGAAGATGCCTGGGCACTCTGGAGACAGAATTACACAACGAGCTTGAGGGTGTCTGAACAGGAACTTCCATTAACCACCATTATGAAACCTACTGGCCAGACACAAAGGCTGCACATGTTGACTTTGGCAGTGGCTTCACAGGTGGCCCAGCTGGCACCGTGGCAGAAATCTCACCACCTCCTTGGCCGCTGCCAGCACCATGGGGGGCATGAAAGGAGGAGGCTAAACAGGAGAGCCAGCACTGCCTTTTTTTCTTCTTATTCCATCGGACACATGGGTGGACAGAGCTGAGAGGAAGAGGGTGATCAATGTTTCATTCCCTGACAACTGCCACTGGGAAGTTGAAGAAAGGCAAGAGCCTTGGATTTTCTTACCTAGAAACTTTAAATGAGATCTCAGTTCCCCTGAAACGATGACCTCTTCAGGGAAAAGGCTTGTGAGCCCAGGAGTTCTTTCTTCTTGTGAGCAAAGCAGCAGAATGAGGTAGGGAGCAGAAGATATGAACCATGACCACCACTACTGCTGAAATGTGAGCCTGCTTTATTATTCTTGAAGAGGAAGAAAAACACTAGAAATCCCAAATAGCTTCCTAAACATTCAGGCAAAGTTGATTTTTCCAGCAATTGGCAACTGATCCTGCCTATGGGAGACAATGAGGCCAAAAGGAGGATGATATCGTATCAGAAAAAGCACAGGCATTAACTTTATGTGCCCTACTATTAGAAGACCTCCCCCAAATTCAGTGAAGGCACATTCCTCCCCCCACAGGCCACTCAGAACCAATGACAGCAACAGCAACAGGCACACTTTACTGAGCAGGGTCGGCTGGATATTTGTTCTCCACCCCATCTCTGCGGGGAGGGGTCTGGACGACCGGCACTTTTCTCGTTTACTGCATTCTCTACTTCCGGTGCATCTCCCCCTCACAGATGTAAGGTCACCACCTCTGATTACCCAAGACCCAGAAAGGTGCTTGCTGCCAACCTGGTAAGGTCCGAATGTAATCACAGATTTGTCAGAAATAAATGATCTCCATCCTTCCGGTATGGTTTCCAGTCAACGGAAGAAGAGAAACCAAGTAACACGCTCAGAGTGTCTAAGGAAGGACATTTCAGGTTTCAGGCCTTCGGCAGTCATCCTATGTGTTTAGAAACACTTTGTTTCAGAAGTCAGGGCATGACTGTGTCCTTCACAACCTTCACCGTAGAGTCCTGCCTGCCCAGCCCATTCCACACAACAAACACTGCCCACATACAGTACTTTAAGAGCTACCTTTCTTTCTTTCTTTTTTGGTTGAAGCTGGTTTTAATGTTACAGAAAAACACTTGGATTGTGAGGTACTCATTAAATACCCTGAAGATATAAAAACCCCAAGGTTCGGGGCGGTCGGCTGGGGGGACTCTTTCCTGTGACAGGATGATTTTATGGCCAATATGCTAAAAACCTCATGCAGAATGGGTTAAATGGTAGGTACTCAATCAATGCTGGTTCCCTCACTTGTCATCACACAACACTGGAGACGTAAATCCCAAATGGCTACCCGAACAACCTCCTCCATAAACAGGACCCACAGCTCTTGGTTGTGCTTTCTCTTTCAGGAATACAGCTAGGACCGCAGAAAAGGGAGTATGAACTTCCTCCCTCCAGAGGCTCCTAGTTTTCCTGTCTAATAATTTGTAAGCCTCATCAGTTTTCACACAAAACCATGGTAAGCACACCCAAGTCTCTGCTTACTGAACAGAGAACAGCAGCTAAATATATTCAATTCTGAAACCAGTAAGTGAAAAATACAAACGTTTCAAAGTGTACCAGGTAAATGCTTCAAAATTACTTCTGAAGTAAATAGGACCCATGTTGCATGGGAATATGTGTATGTGTGTATATGTGAATTCCAGAGCGAACACACCACAGCATTTGGGTAAACAAAATCAGAAATATTAAAATTATTAACTATGCAACATAGAATGCATATTTGTTTCCAGTTTAGATCTAATAGTTTAGACTGTTAACTAAAAATGTGAACTTTAAATGAAACAAGATGGGATCGGGATGGCGACAAACCATAACAGACTTTTAATCTCACGAAACAAACTGAGGGTTACTGGGGGGCGGGAGGGTAGGGATAGGGTGGATGGGTCATGGACATTGGGGAGGGTTTGTGCTATGGCGAATGCTGTGAAAGGTGTAAGCCTGATGATTCACAGACCTGTACCCCTGGGGCAAATAATACATTATATATAATAAAAAAATAATAAAAATTAAAAAATAATGTGAACTTTAACCTAAACACACACATTTACATAAAAAGGGAACTTCTAAACACTGAAAAACTAGAGAGAGCAAATAGCTAAAAGCCACTATGAGTTAGCAGTGAGGTTCGTGTCTTAAGGCCAATGCCAGGTTTAGCGCACGACACAGCCAAAAAAACCAGGCCAGAGATTCACCCGTGAGCTGTGTTCAGTCCCTTATTTTCATACTTGTTTAGGGGGAGGAGCTTAACCCAAGTGAATCCAGAGCTTATGGAACGCTGACTGACTCTGAGTCCTCAAAGTAAGGATCACAGGTTCCCCCCATCAAGGGCAGGGCCAGAGATTTATCAGTACCTGACAAAGAGGGTGGTGTAAGGTGACGCCAACTCAGGGCCCCATGTGAGCAGGCTGCCCAGCCCAGCCCAAGCCTGCCTCCCACCTAACGCTTCTGTTCCTACTCTCTGCTGGGCCATGCTCAAATTAGCCAAGGACCACAGGCTTGCAACTCCCTTTCCAGTGATTTCTGGAGCCCAAAGAGTGAGGACCTTCATGAAAAACTCTACTGTGTGTCTTGATGAGTGTGACTCGTTGCTTCACTGGGGTGCTTACCATATGCTTAGGGTCTGTTACCAATGGGGCAGTTAGTCCCTTGGTCCCATCCAAAGACTATCAGTAAGACAAGGGGGCAGGGGAAAGGGAGACAATTCATCCCCCAAACACATACACTCTTATTGTGTTTTTGGTCATTTCCTGGTACCCAAAACAAAACCTAAACCCTGAGTATATAGGCCAGTATCATAAATTCATATATTACATTATATTATATATTTGGAATATATTATAAATTAAACGATCTCTCTCAGTCTAGTTCCTAGCCCACCTTCCCCCCATTGTCCTTGGTTTAGAGGTAAACTGCTCGGTTGGGTAGCCACACAAGCCACCAATTCAGCCAGTACCCACAGACACTGCTGGTGAATCATCTGGGGGAGCTGATTCTGATTCATGGGGGGAGAGGGAGGTTCTGCAACTTCTAACAGCTCCCCAGAGATGCTGGCCCTGTGGAAGGAGCTGTGGGCACAGGGGCTCTGGAAATCTTGACTGGCCCAGCCTGTCCCTTTCCCTCTAGCTTCTCAGGCCACCATCCTTTTTCCCTTTGAGGATGAAAGGCCCTTTGCTTTACAGATCTACCCCAGTGTCAGGAATCCCCCTGGCAATTCTTCCCTGTTCTCACCCTAGCAGATGCCTCATCACTCTTACAGAGACAGCAATACAAAGATATATTAGTCTTTTTTTTTTTGTTTGTTTGTTTTGTTTTTTTTTCTTTTTAAAGATTTTATTTATTTATTTCACAGAGGGAGAGAGATCACAAGGAGGCAGAGAGGCAGGCAGAGAGAGAGAGGGGGAAGCAGGCTCCCCGCTGAGCAGGGAGCCCGATGCGGGCTTCGATCCCAGGACCCTGAGATCATGACCTGAGCCGAAAGCAGAGGCATTAACCCACTGAGCCACCCAGGCGCCCTTTTTTTTTTTTTTTAAGGAGTATCTTGCCTTAGGAAGCATGATCTTGCCTTCAAACACTAGAAATTGGGGTGCCTGGGTGGCTCAGATGGTTGAGCATCTGCCTTCAGCTCAGGTCATGATCTCCAATTCCTGGGATGGAACCCCACAGTGGGTTCCCAGCTCAGTGGGGAGTCTGCTTCTCCCTCTCCCTCTGCCTCTCCCTGTCTCAAATGAATAAATAAAATCTTTAAAAAAAATAAACACTAAGAATTCTGAAGGCACTCCACTTCAACAATTTAGAAAGAATAATTTTGCTCCATTACTTCCCTCTTTCCTCCCAAAAAAGTGTGTTAAGGGGAGGGGAGAGTGACTCATACTTTTGAACTTTCTGGAAGGAAGAGTATAAAGAAACATGCAGGTTCTTTGAAAATATAACACACAAGGTCCAAATTTAAACTTTGTTTTAACTTAAACACCACAGTCCCCATAAAGAAGTACCTAAAACTCGATTATTTGTAAAATAACATTTCTAAGACATAAAGGCAAAACATGCCCTGCCCTGCCGCTCCCCGCCCCTCCCCCCGCTCCCCACACCTAAAAAGAAATGTGATTTTGTGCTTCCACATCATGGGTGAAGAATGCCAGTACCCTCTCATTGTTCCATTAATGTGACAAAACAAACAATTAAGCAGAAACTCTGGCGGAGTTCTCAGCAAGGTACAAGTTCAGACAATAGCTGAAGGTATTTCTTTTTGGTAAAGAAATGGAGTTGCTCTAACTTGAATGAGGGTTAGGCGCTCTTTGCCATGCACGGATTTTGAAGGAGCTAGAAATTGTGCAGGAGTAAAACTGCATCATAAGAGAAAGCTGAAATACATTTTAAAAACCTGGACAGTAAAGCATATTTGTCAAAGAAATATTTAAAAGAGATAAGCAAAAAGAAAATCTACGACCTGTGATCCATCATCCAGAGATCACCATGGCTAACAAAGCAAGAGGCAGTGATTGGGGTCTTGTTGAGCAAAAGGCGGGACGGACATCCTATTATACTTCATTCCATCCCCATGTCCAGGCTCATCTGAAAATGTGCAGAGAATCCAGAACCATCATGGGAGATTCCAGCCGCTACAGAAATGTCTGATGGTCTGGGCAGAGGAGCCGAAATCACCTTCAGAGGAGAGAACGACCAAGGAGCCAGATTCAGCAAAGTCAAGGAAAAGGAGAAGTGTTTCCAGAAATAACTAAAGCTGCACCTGGACCCAGCCCTACGCCACAAGATCATGTGGCAAAACTGAAAGAACTCTACCACTAGAGGCCAGCGCCTCTGCTATGGAAATCCCCACCCCAGGCTCTGGACGGGGAAGGTGTTTCCTCTGTTTGAGGTCACTGGCAGTACCGGCGGGGCGGGGGGTGGGGGGCTGGCATTAAGAACAGCAGTAAGAGTAAGAGGGTGGCCAACTCTGTGGCCTGGTATGGGCGAGAACGACAGAACCATCAAGAGGGGCAGCAATGGAAGTGGCTGGAGCGTGGGGGGAGGGGGGCTGCAGTGATATGGGTAGTGGGTAACAGCCCAGACTGCCTGGGCGCAGATCCAGACTCTGTCAAGAACTGTGGGACCTGCGTGAATTACCCGATTTCTCTATGCCTCTGTAAACTGGGATGTGATAACAGTACTTACTTCACAGGCTGCAATGGTTAAAGAATGTTAACCACCAAAAGCATTTAGAACGATACTAGCCACATGTAAGCACCATTTCGGTTTTTGCATATTTATTTTTTCCTGGGTTTTCTAAAATAAGCCATATGAATTTTATCACCAGAAAATCTATTGCTTGACTCCTACAAAGGTCCCATCAGCTTGTCACTTGTCACTTTATCTTTGGCCCTTTCTGCCAAATGGCACAAATTCATCTCAATATGCATACACGCACACTAGAGTGACCAACTGTCCAGAGCAGGACTCTCGGTGCTAAAACCAGGGCAGTGCTGGGCAAACTGGAACAGCTGGTCACCTTAATATACACAGAAAAGAATAGAGAAGAACACGAGAGACATGCCTGTAAGACCACAGCTCAGAAATGACCATAACCAGTGCTAACAGTGTGGTAAGAGTTCCCTCTGGTCCTTTTGTTACACATATGTTTCAGGCTAAACTTAGATGGTGATCCGTAAGAGTTCTGTATCCAGTTTTCAGCCAATGCTGTATTATTAGTACTAATTCCTTGAACATACTGAGGCTGCATACTATCTGGTCAAATGGATGATCCATGGGGCTTAACCACTCCCCTATGCTCTCTTATCAACATTTTCAACCCCTGTACTTTTAAAGCACCACTTCCCATAAATGGCTTTTCATGATTATGATCTTCAAATTTCTAGAAGAAATTCTGAATAAAGATGATAAACTTAAAAAAAGACACATATTACCAAACTGCTTTCCAGAAAAAGCGCACTAAATTCTACACCCAATAGCAGTATATGAAAAATGTTTCCTCACCAAAAGGGTGAGGGGACATTTTTTTGGCCCCTCACCAAGTGCTATTTATTTTATTTTATTTTATTTTTAAAGATTTTATTTATTTATTTCACAGCGGGAGAGAGATCACAAGGAGGCAGAGAGGCAGGCAGAGAGTGAGGAGGAAGCAGGCTCCCTGCTGAGCAGAGAGCCCGATGTGGGCCTCGATCCCAGGACCCTGAGACCGTGACCTGAGCCGAAGGCAGAGGCTTTAACCCACTGAGCCACCCAGGCGCCCACCAAGTGCTATTTAAATAGCATTTTAAATGCTATTTAAATAGTATTTTAAATGCTATTACACCAAAGCCGTAATAGCATTTAAAAATGTTTCTATTTGATAATTAATAGCAACTGAAAAATGCTATTGTTTCATTTCATTACTTTAATAATTTGTGGGGCTTTTTTATTTCATGTTTAGCCAACTCTCTTTTTCTTTTAACCAGTTAGCCTGGCATTTTTTAAGTATTAAGTTGTCTATTTTTCTAGTGGTTGTCTTAGTGTCTTTTTGGTAATTTCCTAAACTTTTCACAATTTTGTATTAACTCCATAAATCCATAATTGAGGCAAACTTTTCTGTGTGTGTGTGTTTGTGCATATCTTTCTGTTAAATTTGTCCATGGTATCACACAAACAGAAGCTTGGAAACTTATCAGTGATTCTTCTGTAATTCCTTCCAATACTTTTGATATATGGGCAATCCTTTGTTTAGAGAGAAGTTAAATTCCACTGACGTGTCTGGTTTATTTTTTTAAGCTTTATCTTTTCTTTTATATTTACCTCATAGTTTTGAAATAAAATGCGAGGTGAGGCTCTACATGCGAAGGAAATCATAAAACCCATGGTACAATAGCCTTGTGTTGAAATGAGGAAATTGTTAAGAAATTAAATCCACAGGATACAAACTGGGGATTTGCATGAGACCCACTCTCAGTAATGAATCAGCTCATTAAAAAGATGTACTCGACAATGAATAGGATTCATGAGAATATGCCAGGGACACTCAATCCTCTTCCTACCCCAGGCCCTACCTAGTCTTCCTAAGTGTTGTTTTGGTGGGTTGCTAGGAGCTGAACAGAAAGGAAGGGGAATAGAAGCAGAGTCAGAATGGGACTGGGGTCCTTCAGGCACTTCTGGCCCCGACCTCAACGGCCAACAAAAGATTCTACTTCTGCCACTAAATAAAGGGCAATAAGGAAAAGTGAGGGGGGCCTGTCAAGAGTTTAAAACAAAAAAAAAACAAAAAAAAACAAAAACAAAAAAAGAGTTTAAAACAGATTTCTCCACCTCCTTTTCAAAAGGCAAAAGATCCTGGAACTAGCTATTTTTCTTACACAAAGTTACTGCTACAGAGATAAAACCAAGGCGGCGTGTTATCCAAAATGATGTTGAACGAAGCCTTCCATCACCTTTTGGACAAATGCATGAAGGCGCAGGACTATTGTGAGACTATGTGGGAAGTCGGGCACCTCTCCCCAGCCTCCTCCGGCTCTATCCCCAACTCTTACCTGCTTTAGCAAATCCAGAGCTGAGGAGGGCAATTTTACCCAACCCCGTTGGCTGAATAATCATAGTTTTTGTTCTTTCCTTTCCCTTTAAAATCATAAACATAATAAAGAGATTTACCAGATAGAAGGATGATTTTTTTTGGTGTCTCCTGATCTGTGGCCCACTTCTCCAAACAACTATCTCAAATATTCATTCTCTCATACTCCAGGGCATTTAGGCTATTCTTTTTTTGAGAATTCACTCATTCATTTATTCATTCAATAATTATCATTGCCAATTGCCAGACTACTCCTGATAATGAAAGCAGAAAGCCAGGGTGTAGTCAGAGAAAGCCAGGTTCTAATCCCAGCTCTGGCATTTACCCGCTGGGGAATCCTGAGCAAGCTACTCACCTTCTGCATCTGGGCTCTTCATCTCTAAAATGGGTTTAAAACCACACAAGGAAAAAATTATTGTGAGGACTACTTAATTTGTGGGGAAAGTACCCAGGGAAGAAAACTGGAAAATGGACAGTGACTACTGCTTGGGAACAGAACTCTGCCTATGCCACAGGCACCCGCGGAGGAGTCCCCTCATATGTAAAAAATCTTAAAGTCCAGCAAATATTTAAATTCTCATTTCCTCCTAGAAACAGATCAACCGCAGTTCATTATACATCATTACGTTTGGAAAGATGACTCCACAGACAAATCCCTGCTTTTAAAACGCATAGGCTTCTGGCAGAGGGTGCTACCTTTACAGGGTGCTCACACGTGGGGGCGCGGCTGTGGGTACCTGCACAGGCCCCTCGTCTGACGGAAACCGGAGGCTGTCGTGAATGGACGTGAACAAGGACTTATCAGACCTTCCATTGCAAAGAAGCCTTAATAAGCCCCCAAACCAAGAACTGTCTCTGGGACAAATCTAAGGAACACACGCTACCTGAAGACTGATTTCTTATCGCTATTTCACAGACACACGATCAAACATTCACCTGACTCACTGGAAGAGAGCAGCACACTCCTCTGACCCTCTCCTGGCAAGTACTAGACACTCAAGGGGACAGAAATCCTTCCTACGCGTGGGCACCTCAGTCCCACACTTCTGTGCATTTGTTTGTTCCTAATACTAGGGTGGCTTGGAGCCGTGAGGCATCTTGCTTATTATCTCACTTTTCAGGCACACCAAACCCGTTCTGATCACAGGGAGACTCAGAGAAGGCAGAATCCAAAAGACGCAACATTCAGGTACTAGCCAGCAGGGTTTCTTCCCTTTGCAGGAACTGAAACAAAATTTCTGAAGCACTATGTTTTCACATTATGCTACTTCTGTGTCTTTTTCTTAGACAAGTTTATGCCAATCATAGGACTTTTATCCCGTTTCTGAACCACAAAGATAGAGGCTGTCTTGGGTGGGGGCTGACTCTAGCAGCAAGTGTAAAATACAGAGACGTCTATGACCAGAACTTGGCCACAGTCAGCAGTTTCTTCCCATTACTGGCCCCTCCTGAGATACCGCCATGTGCCCCGCCTTGACTTCCCTCAGTCCATCCCAGGTTCTTCTCCAGCCTCAGATCCAAGTGTCCAGTACTGCGAGTCCGCAGCCCCAGCTCCGCATCCTCCACACTCTTCCCTTCCCACCTTTAATCCCTGTGGAGCTCAAGCATCGCTAAGTCAGGCCTCAGAGGCTTCCGCCCCACCTGCGGGCAGACCGTCTCAACCGGACCCTTCATGTCGTTTGTGGGGTTGCAAAGAAAGGTGACTTGCTCCCTCTTTTGCTCACACAGCCCTAGGGCTCTCTCCAGCATCTGCACCCCACAAGACGGAAATTAGAAACCTGCCACACCAACTCTCTCACTTCGTTTAGCTACACCCCCATCCTGTCACCCCCACATCCTGTCACTCCCCTCCCTGCATCACCTGTGTCTCTCATGGGCTCCTGTGGTGGCCCGACGGGTCTCACCGCCTCTGACCCAAGTCTACCTCACACACCATGCTCTAACGCTCAATCTCCCTGTTTCCTTATGGATAGGAGGGGGCGCCCACAGCACCTATCTCATAGGGCTGTCAGGACCATTAAATGGCATTAGGGGTGTCAGGCACCCGGCATAGTGTCTGGCATGGAGTGACGAACTCTGATCTTTTCTTTCACCTTAGAGTTAGAAGCCCGTCACACCCCATTAAATGCCTTAAATGGCTCCCCGCTGCTTACAGGGTAATTAGCTCAGCATTCAAGGTTCTTTCTTCCATCTGCCCCAAGCCACTTTTTTCTAAACTTTACCTTTCCAACCACTCCCTTTCCTCTCAAATGATCTTTTGCTTAAGCTGATTCCTGCTCCATCCTAGAAACTGACAGTTTGAGATTTGGAATCCCGACTGTCCTGGGTTCAAATCCCCACTCACTTCCTACTTTAGGAGATTCCCTGGGCAAGTTATTTAAAGATACAGGCCTTCGTTTTTGTAGCAGGAAAAAAGCTGCTATGACGATTAAATGGGATAACCAGGGTGACAACTCGGCCAAGTGCCTCCTGGAGTACAGTTAGAGCTGAAAAAGCACTGATTACTCTTTCTTCCAATTCTCCATCATCCTCTTGCTTTGTATGTAGTTCACATGGTACCTACCTTTGCCTAATACACCTCCTCTCTGCAGAGCTAAGCCTGTCCTTTAAGGCTCAACTCAAATGTCACCCTCTCCACGAGGGTTTACTTGACATCCACCCATCTAACTCATCTCCTTCCCCTTCCAAATACCTACAACACATGGTGCTATTCTTGGGCATCTCATGGTAAAATCTCCCATGTGGCCGCCCTACTACAAGGTGTCCTCTCTTTGACAACATTTATGGACAGGCCCCATGTCTGATTCATCTCTGTGCTCTCCACAGAGTCCTGCATATGGTAGAAAGTTGGTAAATATTTGCTGAGTGAAAGAACAAATTTTTGGAGGAAAGGCAAGAGAGAGTTCCAAGCTTTGAAGACTAAGGACCCAGCACCACTGTGTAACTGAGCAACAGGACAGAGATGGATTTGTCCTGGGACACACTGGAGAAGTAAAGAATGTTTTATTCCTAGGAAGCACTGAAGCCAAACTATACAAAGTAAAGTGAAGTCAGCCTCCTCCTGTCTCCTCCAAGTGAAGCATGGCTGCCTCTCCAGAGCCAGGAGTGGCCGCCATCTTAAACAAATAAGTCACGCCGCCTCTGGGTGCAAACAGCCCTCAATGCTTCAGTCCTACGGGGAGGGACTCTCGACTATCATGCACTTGAAAAATTAGATCTTTGATCCCAAGAGGCTATTCTAAACTTCTAACCAGGCCTGTCTGCTTAGCAGTTCGCTCCTTAAAAGCATGTGTTGGTAGCAAGTACAGCTGCATTCTTAATCACTTACACCCCACAACCAACTAAAGATAGCTTGAAGAGGTCTGCCATATGCCAAATTCTTCTTTTAAATAAGAACACAAGAACCGTTCATGCAAGAAAAATTCAGTCACGGCCATCAGACAAGAAAAAAAGGAAAAGGACTTGACTTTTCTCTGTTCTGAATGAAACACTGAAGCAGAAAAATTCTGATAGAGAAATAGATACACATTGCATCTTGGCACCCCCATTCATCAGCTTAGCTGATCTTATATGACCTGGCTGCAAGCCCAACACTGATGAGAATCCTGAAGACGATCCAGTCATACCAGAAATCAGCCAATGACAGTGCCAAATAATAAACCCAGCCCTCACGACCATCATACTGAACCAGTCCATTGAGGCAAAGCTCAATTCCTTTCCCTTCTTGAAGCTTCTGTGAACCGCCAAAACTAAGATAATCTCCCCTCTCCCTCCATCAAATTCCTATAACGTTTCTGTCACCTTTTTTGGCCCTTTGCTCCCAATATAAGGTAACGTGGTTATATTTAATTCACAGACTTTTTTTTTTTTAATACTTATTATTTGAGAGAGAGCACATGAGCAGAGGTGGGGTGGGGTGGGGGTGTGGGGCAGGGGCTGAGAAAGTCTCAAGCAGACTCAGCACTGGGCACAGAGCCTGACTTCACAACCCCAAAATCACAACCTGAGCAGAAAACGAGAGTCGCAGGCTCCACCAACATAGCCACCCAGGCGCCCTGACTCTGGCCTTTCTCACTAGATTGCCAACTTCTTGAGGGCAGGAATCTTAGCTGGATTTCTTTAGACATGTCACTTCCTCCAAAGGAATAGCCCCTGAAAGGCCCATGCCCAACACGGTAGAGAGTACAGATGTGAATACTTTTCCAATAAAGCCACCGATACACCACCTTTGGGACATCAATATTAGCACTTATCTCCTGGCTTTCTCAGGGTTAGCACACTTCCGTCACCATCGTTCCTCCACAGTTCTCCCCCTCATGCCTTCTTGAATAGTTACAGGACATTTTCATTAAATCAAGATTTGGTGATATACTGGTACAAATATTTAGGGCTGACCTTGCAAAGTGTGATAGTCATTTTCTTGTAACTTTCTATTCCTACATGAAAAATGGCCAGTCGTGCTTAGTTTTCCATGTATCAAGGACTACTACATCTGCAAACGGGGCCAGAGCTGGAGAACATTCTCTTGATAGGATCAAAAGCATTTTTGCTCTTAGTGCCATGGTCCCTTCCGGGACCACCCGTCCTGCATCCCCACCATCTAGACAGGCTGCTCTTAGGGCCTAAATGTGTAGCTGCATTGCTGGAGTTTCTTCCCTTTGTTTCTCTTCTGTGTTGGACCCTAGTCCCTCAATTTCATGGTGTTCTCTTTTTCTTTCTCCCTTGCTCTGATGCAATGTTCGTCTACTCCCTGCTTTCGGTTCGGACTGCATCTGGAAACCCTGCCTTTCGGATTCTGTAGCAAAAACTTCGATCTATCCCACCCCCAACTTTGCACCACCCACCCAGGCACGCAGTTCGGTTTCAGCTTTCTCCACTCTGCTAAATCAGCATTCACGCAGTGGCATTCCATCTTGCAAAATCTGGCTGAGATCTCTCTGGGAGGTTTCTGGGTTTATACTGTTTTTATTCCTTATGTCATTTTATTAGAGCTTCGGGAGGAAGCAGAGATATATACACTTGTTCAATTTACTACATTCTACCAGAAGTCAACAACTAATGTTTACAAGCAGAATTACAAGGTCAGTCATCATGTTTACCATTTTTTTTCCCCTTCTAGCATCAAATATAAAGACTTACAAGTAGCAAGAGCTCAAGAAGTATTTGCCAAAAACGGTGGGTCAGTATTTTAATTAACTAAATGCAAACATTTAGACCACCCACAGATTATGTTTTTTTAGATTTTATTTATTTATTTGACAGAGAGAGCACACAGGCAGAGGGAGAGGGAGAGGCAGGCTTCCCACAGAGCTGGAAGCCCAACTGGGGCTTGATCCCAGGACCCCAGGATCATGACCTGAGCCAAAGGCAGACACTTAACTGACTGAGCCACCAGGTACTCCTCACCCACAGATTATTAATTGCAACTCAGAGGATTAAAACACACAAACATCTGTTAAATTTTTTTTTTTTCAAGGTAATTCTAAAGGCACACTGGTTTCCTAGGAACTCAGACATCACTAGGAGGGTCAGTTGCTTTATGCAGACCTGCAGCTGCAGGACCTCATCTTCTGATACACTCTGGAAATTTCTTTATACTACAATAAAACAAAGCGAAAAAATCTTTAGAAATGATTACGCTTATTATTTTACTTTTTGTCCCAACAGTAGTAAATAAACACCAATGCTGGTGGAACTCTTTGCATTCAAGATAAAGTCACAAATACTTAAGAGTCTACTGTATTCAGGTACTTCTAAGCACTATTATACACCAGAGAAAAGACAAAGGAGGTTCCTGCTCATGGATAGGGAGACAGACCATGAACATGTAACTCAACAGACAGTGATTAAATCTTGTAGATTTCAAACTGGATGATGTAACAGGGTGACCAGAGTCAGGGGAGGCATCCCAGAGGAGTTGACATTCAAACTCAGATACAATATGAGGAAGGAGCCGGTGATGGGCAGGGCAGGAGGAACAGCATTTTAGTCAGAGGGAATAGCCAACACAACGACCCTGAGACATAAAAAGAGCTGGCCTGCTTCCAAGAGGGTGGTACCACATGAGGAGGATGATCGATCCAGGCCAACGTAAGAATCCAGGGGTTGGTAAAGCAGGTCAGAAGTTCCCAGGGAACAAGAGACATGAAACAATGTGGTTTCTGTAAAGATCGTTTGACTACTCTGCAGAAAACGTATTATACAGCAGGCAAGAGTGAGGTAGAGTGCCAGAGGGCTCCAGCAACGCTTTAGGGGAGAGATCACGTAGCCTGACCAGGGAAGGTAACTGCAAAGAGGAAAAAAGGACAATTTCATTCTGTCACGAAGGAACAACCACTCTGTTAATGAATCAGATGCAAACAGGCAGTACAGGAAAGTGGGATCAAAGATACCATGAGATCTGGGACTGGGACCCCTGAGGGAATGGTGGTGTCATTCGTCAAGACAGGGCAGGCTGGGTGAGTGGGTTGCCCACTTTTAGAGGATCAGAAGTTGTTTCAGACGTCTAAGTTTAAATGCACGCTAGACATCCACGTGGCGACACCTGGACACATCTGGAGTTCTGGGAATGGCCATCGTGGAAAAAATCAATCTGTGAGTCATCTGCACATAGACGGTATGCAAAGCCATGGGACTAGATACCACTCAGGCAAGCCTGTAGGGAGAGAAAGGAAGGGGGCAGGTTTGAGCCCCCACCCCCGAAGCGGGTGAAGCCTTATTAGTGAATGCACAGTAATTCCCATCATAGTTCACTATATAATCATAGCATCTTAAACTGGAAGTTAAACTCACACCTGTATTATTGCCTGGATTAGAGTAATGGAATTCCACAAAGTAGCTGGATCTGAAGAAATTCTCTAAAAATTCAGAAATTATTAAAATCAATAGGCATGGTACAGCTATGCAAAGAATTGTGACTAAAGTTTTGATTTTGCAAGACTCCAAAAAGTGTGATTCGGTATCAACTAAAAAAGGTTAGATAACGATAGGTACATCTGGTCAAAAACTGAGAAACAGAAACGTAATCTATCACATTTGGGGCTTTTTACATAACTTCTGCCGAAAAATTTTATCAGCACGATCCATTCCTTTTGCCAACACTGCAACAAGTAACATTTGTTTTACCAAAAGCCCCCAAATACATTCCCCAAAGCCAAACACAAACCATCAGCCTTCACTGAAGGCTTCCAGGGAATCCTGCAACGTCCAAGCTTCCAGGAGCAGCTACACTGGGAAGTGCCGCACTAACCACGGGCGAACTGAACAACGGCCCTCCTAAGCAAAGAGCTATTTCCAGAAGAGACTGAGTATAGAAAAGTCAACATTTAGGAGAAGATATGCTAGACATCTTTAGAACACAAAGAAAAACCTCAAAACACTACAAACTGAAGTCTCGCTACTCAAAGTACGATCCCGAGAGAGCAGTAGGAACGGCGTTGGACAACTTACTGCAAACACAGACCCTGAGCCCCTCCACCCCAGACCTCTGAATGGGAACCCAAAGCTTAGCCAAACCCCGGGGGACGCACAGGCACAGCAAAGCCCCGGATCTAGGAGGCCTGGATGTCCGGCACTGGTTCGGCACTGCGACCATCGGGTGAGTGTCAACACAACTTCTGAAGCGGCAGCATAATCAATTTCTGAAAAAGGGATGTTCATGCTACTTCACTGTTCTAAGGACTGTGTGTAGGCAGGCAACCCTGTCAAATGAAGTGAAAACCTGTAATCAAATATACTCACAAAATTAATCACATATATTAAGTATATTAAAAACAAGTATATAAAAACAAGTTTCTACAACTCGTCTGTGACCAAACCAAATGTTTTAAAAGTCTTTCTCCTCTATTGGATGGCTTCAATCTCAGCAATGGCTATTTTCCCAGGGAGTCTTCTCGAGGAGCACGTTTAACTTAATATAGAGCGTCACTCCTACCGTTCACTTGGCAGCTGCTGCCAGGCTCCTATCATGCCAGGCACTGCACACAATGAACAAACCAGACAAATGCCCTGACCTTCAAGAACGAAATAAACCCTACTGTGCACAGAGTGGGCCCTGGGGTCTCTGGAAGCCATAGGGTCAACAGAACCAAGTTCGGGAACACAAGATCACAGAGAGGCCATCTGTATCAAAGAGTACAGGTTGTTAGGTCTCCCAGAAACCACGTGTCCATTTCTTATAAATGTACACAGTTCAGTCACCCCATGCACCACCTCCCCAGATTGGACATCACCCTTTCCTTCTGCCAAACAAATCCTCCCCCACCCAATCAACTGGCTCAGCAAACCTCTGGAGGAACCTCTGTTGGACCAATCTCACTTAGCTCCAGGCACGCGCTCCCTGACAGACTTTGCACTCCCCACTTTCTCTAGTTACACATGGGGCAGAAACACGATGCTGGGGCACCTGGGTGGCTCAGTCAGTTAAGCGTCTGCCTTAGGCTCGGGTCATGATCCCAGGGTCCGAGGATCAAGTCCCGAACAGGGAGCCTGCTTCTCCCTCTGACCCTCCCCCCTCTTGTGCGCACGTGCGTGCTCTCTCTCTCTGTGAAATAAATAAAATCTTAAAAAAAAAAAAGAAACACGATGTTATAAACATGATTAGAATAATGACGACAATGGCAGCTTGCTAATATTTACCCTTTGTGCTTTCTTCTGTGCCAGGTGTTATCTCATGTCACTGTGTACACATCATCAGCCCATCTTCAAGGAAAGAAAACTAAAAAGGCTTGGAGCTTCTCAGCTTCTCCAGGTCACATGGCTAACAAACAGCAGAACCGGGGCTCTGTCTACCTCCATACAGGCACTTTCAGCTTGGTGGACAAAAGACCGGCCCAAGTAGTCACCCAAATATCGGTTTCATTTTTCCTTTTATCACTCAAATAGCAGTTAACAAGGGCCAGATGCCACACATCTTCCTTGGTTTTTCTTCTTGCTTAGATCTTAGTTTATTCTGGCTCAAATATTCCACTAAAAAAAAAAAAACATTTAAAGGTGCTTCCTTTTTCCTTCATCATGAACTTGTCCCAAAGGCAAACTGTGAATGACTGTCCAAATGAGCAGGACGAAAACTCCCCCCTCCCCCAATTACATCCAATACACACACCTGAACTTAATGGGACTTCAACACAGCCCCAAAAGATTAATCAGCACCACAGGGCTCCCAAGAACACAAAAGGCTATTTTGTGGGAGTAATGCCGCACTGCAATCTTCTCTTCTGTGATTACACCTCATTTTATAACAATGTTCAGACATTTGGTTGGAGCAAGTATAGTAATTACATTTCTCACTTTGAACTAATTTAAGCAGCTACATCTGAGCTCCTCCACAAGTCCTCCAGCTCAGCCACCCTCCTCCTCTTCCTCCCCGCCCCTCCCCCCCAGGACGCTCCTGTTCCAGCAGACCCAGGACCTCTTTTGCTGAGTGACTGTTGCCCTTTCCTTCAGGAACTCTTCCAAATTCCTATGGAATCCCCCCAGCTGCCCCCTGCGATGGACAGCAGGCCCACAACCCTTTCTCCCAGGCACTCATTTGGATGATCCCTGTGGTAAGTAAGGGAGAACAACCAGGCCAACCACTCTCTCTCACGTGCAGTTGTGACCTGGGTCTAACTCCCAAGCCTCTGTAAAGGACCGTCCTCTGTAACGTGGTGCTTCTGGCCGAGATGTTGCTGACGGCCACTGCCTGGGTGCTACTAATGCTGCCCTTAGGTCAGGAGAGCAAGCACCTCAGCCCTGAGCAGAATGCCAGAGCCACAAACACCATCCCAGGGGCAGAAAACCCTGAACCTGTACTCCCAGAGAAAAGGTAGGAAAATGGGATTTCCTAGTCCTCTCCACCCAAACCTACAAACTTTCTAATCCCCCAACACCCTTCTTCTTATTCACTCTTCATGGTGGTCAAGAATAAGCTGAAATGTGAAAAACAGCAACAGGAGCCATTTGCCCCCTTCCTCCTTCCCTTAGATGCAAGAACCTAGTTTTGCTTGGTGGGACCCAGTGTTCTATCTGCTCCTGTCTGTCTGTGCACCTGTCTGTCTGGAAGACTGCAAGAAGCTTTCAGAGAGGCAGTGACGGGGCCTAAATCGCTGTGGAAATGAAGCTGGTCCTTATACTGTCTGTGAACCGCACCTGAAATGTCCTGACTTTTTCATCTCTGGGGTGGACTTGCAGAGAGGGGACGGAAAGGTGGGGACAGGTAGCACCACACACTTGAGAATGCGTCATTTCACCTTTTCTGGGCTAGGCGAATCAGCCATCCTGCCTGCAGGTGAGAGGCCAGAAATAGTTAACATCAAATTCTCCTCTGCTGGGAGCAAACCTGTTCCGCCAGAATGGCCTGATAAAGGGAGCCACCACTTCCTTCGAAATAAGATCCACCTTTCCTGTGAGCTCAGACCCACAAGGGAGGCAGAGCTCTCCACCAAGCCACCTCCCCAGGCAGCTCACACGGGCTTCTGGTCCAAGTCACAGGACACGACTTGGGGCAGTGGAAAATTTAGTCTCTTTCTCAAATGGGGTACTCAGCTCCTTTATTCATCGTTCAAAGTCCCACCACGCAAGGTCTCTGACCTCAACGCACAAATCTCAACAGAAACCTGAGATGGCTACACATCTGTACGTGTGTGGGGCGGTGGTAGGGGGGAGAACAGGATTAATACCTCCACCTGAATTCAAGGAAAACCCCGTATCCAGTGAAAACCCATCAAACGACAATCCTAGGGCCATTTAAATTATGCTCATCAAGATGCCGTGTGAGGGGGCTCTCATCTATGCTATGTGGCCACAGATGCAAGAGAGCTGCTGGTGAATCAAAAAGATGGATACATACAGAGCATGCAAAGTTTCTCTCAGCTCAGGGCTGGGGGCGGGGGTGCTGCCTATTTAAAGAGATTTTATGCTGAGTCTTTGTGTACAGTGACTGTCACACACACCCGCATTCATGTGCTTTGCAAATCTCGATTTTGGTGTCTGGTTTGCTTAAATCAAAAGATCGACTTGCATTTATTCTTTCTGTCTGGCTGACTCACTTGTCCTTGTACCTCTGAAGACACCGTATCCCCTCGTGGTTCCCCTTGGGGGCAGGTAACCCCAGAACTCCATTTTGGGGATATTTCTCCCATTGGCTCTTGGGAGTGTCTTCAAATACTACTAAAACAAGAAAGTGCAACCCTCTAGTAGTCATTTTCCTCTCCAGAACAAATAATAAAAATTACTGAAAGCCCAGCAAGGAAGCCAGAGGACTAAAAGGGACAGGAAAAAGAAAAAGTTACCAAATATTTATAACCTAGCCCGTGTACGGATGCTAACTTCCCAATATGCCACCCACCCAGGCCATGCCCCCTTCTTCCTCTTTCCTGTGACCCTGCAGAGTCACAGCCCAGGAGAATCTCGGTATTCAATGAACCCATCGGATAAGGAGTTCTAGATCCTCCACGCCCATTCACTTGGCTTAGACAGGATTAATCAATGTGTTTGCAGCTCCAGGGACAGTTGGACAGTTTCTGACCAAACCAGTCATAGGGGCCCCTCTGCTCTCTTGCTGGTTCCCTCTTTCGAGGTGCTTATCAGAGGGGGAGAATCTGGCCCCCTCGAAAAGACGAAACTGCTTTCTGGGTGCCAGTGACTCTGACGTACTAGGGACCTCAGATGTGCCAGACGCCACGGCAGACTGTCAGGTGCTGTGTCTGACTGAATCCTCACAAGCCTCATATGATGAGTACTATGTAGGAGACAGAAATGCCGAAGTTTGGAAAGATGAAAACTGCAATATAAGGGGCAGTCAGAATGTGAAAACTGGCTCCCCCGCCTCTGAGGCGGAGATGCTTTTCATGATGCCACAGCGATGCCCTGTACGCCTTCTCTGAACCGGTCACAGAGGTCTAAGCCAATCGAGCTGACCAGAGCGAGAGCCCCCGGCCAATGCTTGTGTACAAGATTCGAGGCCAGAGGCCCAGGGATTGGTCAGATTTTTTGAAATTCTTCTTCAGCTCACAAATATCACCCTAATATTGGCTTTCATCATCAGCCTTCTCTTTTTCAACCACATCCTACGCAACAGACAGTGGTTATCTCAAAACTCAGAGATGTTACTGACACAGCACCTCTTCATGGACCCATCAATTTATGTACGTACATCATTTGAGTTAATTCTTAAAACAGCCCAGAAAAGTAGGTACTGTGGTCCCTTTTTTACACGTGAGGCTTTGAAAGGTTCAGCTAATTTACCCCGGGTCTCACGGCTAAGAGGCAGTAGAGCAGAGTTCACACCTGGGTCTGCTTTAGGCTAGAGGTGCGCTATCTCACAGCAGGCACTAGCCACACATGGCCGTGAGCCCCTGCAAACAGCTCGTCCCCATGAGATGTGGTGCAAGTGGAACACACTGCATTTCAAAGATGCAATAGAAAAAAAAAATGCAGAATATTTCGCTAATAATTTTTAATACCAAGTACGCATTGAAATAATTTAGATGTGTTGAATCAAAATTAAAATCACCTGTTTGTATTTAATTTTTTCTCTAAATACTGCCACCAGAACATCTAAAACGACTTCTAGGACTCATGTTGTATTTCTATAGGACAGCACTGCTCTCAATCCTCTCTGGTTTTTACCAATAAGCCCCTACTGCCTTCCTGTAATATAGCTCTGAGCAATTTGCACCTTGGGCATCATTTAAAAAAAAGAATAAACAGCCTCACCTCTAGTAATGGGAATTTTGTTTCCTGATGAAGACTAGTAATAATTTTAAATGTTGGGGGGGTTCTAAGTCACGTGCTGATGCCAGAGAATCTGCAAGCAGCCTACACTGGCGGCCCCCTCCTCCCTGCCCATGCAGGTCTCGTCATGCCGGGGCATCTGGTTATACCTTCTCAGGCAGAGGCTCTTTTCAGATCACTGTTTGTACTCCCCAGCCCAGTTCTTAACCTAACTAAAAATGGTTCCCAAATCAAATCAAAAGAGGACCTAGCTTTTTCCTAAAGATGAGGCTTTTACAGGTAAGAAGTTAGGTTAAAAGATGTCACACACGGAGTCTCCGGTGAAACCAGAAGGAGCCTGCCACACTTCCGTACCTTTCTCCCAAGGAATGGCTGTCAGTGCAGGGTGCCCAGCTGGCGTCGGGATGGGGTCCTGGCCCCCACAGGAGGACCTGCAGCTTCCCTGGACCTCCGAGGGGGAAAATCTGCCAACGGAGGCTCCTGACCTACTGCAACGGCGAACTTAAAGGGTTCATTCTCTCTCAGGGTTGTTGGTTTGTTATAATCATCATCCTCAGCTGCGGGAGACACCCATTTCTAAACTGATTGCTTTCCACGTGCCAGGCACTGTGCAAAGCATGTGATCCACATTATCTCAACTAATCTTCCTGCAATTCTTTTAAGGAATTACTCTCTGTAAACGAGGAAATCCCAGCTCTGGACCCCGGCGAGACTCCTCTAACCAAAGGCTCTGAAAGCAACACTGCAGGAGCCCGAGCGGGCCTGCCCTTCTTCCCTGGCCTTCCTGTGATAACCCCTCCACTTGCGATGTGGAGGGCGACTCCGTCAGCTACAAAAGTGCTAACATGGCATCATTTCATAGTTACTTAAATTACATGCTCTGAAAGAGCACTCCCACACGATGACATGGCAAATGACACGTTTACCTGTATGCTGTAACTGGCCACACGTGTACAGGTTATGTGAAGTAACTGGTGTGAAGGGACTTGTAAAACTAAGCTGCAACAGGGGACAAAAGTTACGGATGGAATGTTGGCTTGAACAGCTCACTTCCTTGCCTTAATTGGTGTCTATCTTGGTGTTAATTGACTTTGAGTTAAGAACCTTTCATAGAAGTCGAGGGAAACTGACCTTTGGAGCACCGGTGACTTGTTGGGTAAATATGTCTTTATGGACTTCATAAAATGCAGATTGTGTAAACACATACTCAGGAACTATTAAAAGCACTGGGTGGCTGTAGTAAGGCTCAAAGGTGGCCTTTAAGATTCCTGAGTACTCAGTAGTTGGACAATTATGAAAATGAACATCAAGGATGTAATTACAGTTTAGGAAGTGGATCTCCTGGCTTGCAGTCAGAGGAATCACCTGGGGAGCTTTTCAAAGAGGCAGATTCCCCGGGCCCTACTTCAGAGAGGCTGGGCCAGGACATCTGGGGGTGATGCAGACATGTATATTTTTAACAAGCCCTCCCCCAGACAGCTGACTGACTAGGTGGCCCAGGACCATCTCTGAGAAGCACCAAGTTCAATGCTGTTAGCAGCTCACTGCCCTTCTTGCCTGTCCTTCTGCACCCGTGCCAAAAAATACCATCCAGGGAATACAAAAGACTAGAGTACTTCACCTATAAGTGGAAAGTTCTTTTGGGAAAGGAGGGAATGCCCGTCCCCATCCATGCCCAGTACACCAAGAGCCAAGAAGATACCTAGGTGCACAAGCTGGCAAAAAGGAGGCCCTGTCACAGGGAGAGGAGTCTACTCCTCTAAAGCCCACGGCAGCTGAAGGTGACCAATACATCCATTAAAAGAAAAATCGAGGGTACAGGCTCAGCATGAGCGGTGCCTTTCTGTGTTCGGACCATGGCCCCCCATCCACCCTAGACTGCACAAAGAGAGGCAAACAGCACAATGTCTAAGAGTTGGCTGTATCCGGAAAAGCACCTCCAATTCTGGGCCCCCAATTTCTCAGAGATGGTTGAACCTGAACACTGAAAAGGAGACCGGGATGATGCCTGGCCAGCAGAAGGGAGCAAGCACGGCCTTTGTGCATGAGCAGGGCAGTCAGAACAAGAGAACCGGTTGCTGCTACTGTGGACAGTGGTTCCACAGAAAACCGTGCTGACAAGCAGAGCTGCATGCCCAAGTCATGGGCACGTGGGTTTCTTATCACGGAAGTGTCCAAGTAGAAACTGAAGGGCCACCCAGCGTGGTGGAACAGGGCATACTTCTCAGCTCCCTGAAGTGCTAAGATCTTTAGATCCTGTGTTTCAGTCCTGGGAGGGGGAGGAAAAGGGGGGATGCTTTCACATGGACAACTGTGCCCTCGACCATGAATAACCCTACCCCCAAGAGCTTATCACAGCAGCTCATCATAACATTTGTTTTTTCTAGTGGACACAGAGATTACCAAATTAAGTATCAAATGTGGTGATGTGGTGACTTAAGTATTCCCAAGGCCACCAAGTGTCAAATCTATAAACAGTTTATGAATGAGTATAAATTTTCAACAATCAAGAATGAGTACTTGTTGGTAAGAGTTACTGTGTGGCTTACTGAAAAATCCCTGAAATCTATATAAAAAGTTGAAAATATTCCTGCTCTAGGGGCACACCACCTCGGAAATGCTAACAATCCAATTTACACCAACACACTACTAGTAAAACTACTTAAAGAGAGAAACGTCAACTCTTAAAAACACCAAAAAAGGGCCTGACATTGTCAAGGAGCAGGTTGTTTTCTAAGAGCCATGTGCTACGGCACACGTTCATTCTCACACATCTATTCTCACATGCCTGATTCTTAATATCATCTGCCAGTTTAGCAATCTGCTGGTCTTCAAATAGGGGAAAGGAGGAAGGGCAAACTGGCTTGTTTGAATTTTACATGTGTATTAGTTAATACACTTTTTTGCATTATTATCTCACATGGTTGTTACAACATCTGAATCAGCATTCTTGTTCTACCTGAGAAGCCCTGAGTCTCTCTGGATGTGAAGTGGTTGCCCAAGGCCATATTGGTTGGTCACTATTGAATGAGCTGACCCTCAACCCTGGTGTCCTTGGCTGGGAGGAGCTCATCGCCCCACCACTCAAAATCAAGACCAGGTATGGTAGTAGCACTCCTGCAAAGCTGTTTGGATCTTCAGGCCCTTTTCAGAGGTTCCAACCCCTTGTCAAGAGACATCAGCCTAGAAAGAAATGCACGTAGTCAAAGTCAACTGCAGGAACCCTTAGGAGCCACAGAACTGAGTGCTCTAGAGAGACAACTGAGATCACAGAGTCATCTCAAATTCATCTGCCTCAACTTCTGTGAGGGAAGCTTTTTTGAGGGGAGGAGCAGAAGAGGAGATGTAGGGGACTAAGGGATTGACAGGAAACCAGAAATCTACAAAAGAGGATTCTAAATAGGAGATTCAGAGTCTGAGGTGCATAGGCCCAGACAGTCATGCTTAAGCTGCCATTTTTCTGGAGTTCTTACTAAGTCATTAGTTGACTTCAGTCCCATTTTTTTGGTTTGATTTTTTTTTAATTGTGGCAAAATATACATGACATAAAATTTATCATTCTAACCATTTTTAAGTGTATGGTTCAGTAGCACTGAGTACATTTACATTGTTGTGCAAGACTGTGTCCCATTTTCTCTAGTTCTGGGTGACAAACTACAGTCTCAAAACCTGGCATCAGTTTTTGTTAGAGACATCTGTTTTAAGTCAATGTATTTTCATTTCTAGGTAAAAGCATATGATTCTATAACTATGTTTTCCTTTAAATTCGAGCAAATATGAGTCTCAATGTTAACAAAGGTTTGTCAAAAATCAAATGCAAGAACTATTCTTGTTTCCTTCAAAATAACTGGTTCCACTCCACTAAAGAAAACCAAACCAAACCAAACCTGTATTTACTACTTTAACTATTAAAATAGTTAAATATGTATCCTAAAAGCAACTGTGTTACATCACCAATAGGGCTGTCAAAGTTTTAGCAAAGCCTTTTTTTAAAAATAATAAAATAAATAGTCATAATTTAGAGCAGCTGTAGGTGATTTTTCATATGCTTTAGAATTTTCTTATTAAATAAAAGACCTCTTGGATCAACAATTAGAATTTAGAGCGCCTGGGTGGCTCAGTGGGTTAAAAGCCTCTGCCTTCGGCTCAGGTCATGATCTCAGGGTCCTGGGATGGAGTCCTGCATCGGGCTCTCTGCTTGGCAGGGAGCTGCTTCCTCCTCTCTCTCTGCCTGCCTCTCTGCCTACTTGTAATCTCTCTCTCTCTCTGTCAAATAAATAAAATCTTAAAAAAACAAAAAAAAATTAGAATTTATTTTTTGTCTCTTATGATCTCACTTCACATGTAACATCAATCTGGTATCTTCCTCCCTTAGTAATTATTTGCTATCCAACATAAATAAGTTGGAACCAAGAAGAAAGGGCAGGAAAAGAAGGAGGAACACTTCTCAGAACATTCTCGTTCACAGACATGGAAGTATGCTGCCTTCTGAATAGCCTCCAAAATGGCAGAGTAGGATAAATAAATGGTCGTGACAAACTGGGGAGGTGGGGAGGGAGGTCTTTATTATTTTTTTTTTAGATATAACTGACATATAACATTATGTTAGTTTCAGGTGTATGACATGATTCAATATTTGTAGATACTATGAAATGATCACCACAATAAATCTAGTTAACATGTGTCATCCAGGATCTTTTTTTTTTTAAAGATTTTATTTTTATTTATTTGAGAGAGAGACACACACACCGAGAGAGGGAACACAAGCAGGAGGAGTGGGAGAGGGAGAAGCAGGCTCTCCGCCAAGCAGGGAGCCCGATGCTGGGCTCGATCCCCGGGACCCGAGCGAAGGCAGACGCTTAACGACTGAGCCACCCAGGTGCCCCACCCAGGATCTTTAAAAAGAGTAAATTTTCCCTAGTCAATACCATCTCGGTTGGTTACAACCCTCTAGGTTTGCCTACTTCCTAGCCTATTCCCTACTTTCCCTCTTCCAAATCCTGATTAGTCTGAGGCACAAAAGAATCTCCCGGATTTACTTTAATAAGGACACACAGAGTGGAGGTGAAATTCTAATTCCATTTCTCTAGGGCTGAGAAAGGTTAAGACTGGAAAGCAGGAAGGGCACTGCATCCTAAACCAACCTTGGGGCTCTGTTCTACTGATAAACTGTCCTTATTAGGATATTTGGTGGGGCGGAGTCTGTTTCAGGTTGAACACCAGGGGTGGTAGGTGGACCGCACTGTCTAATTCTCCTGGTCACTGCTGTGCTGCTCGTTGTGGAGTAACAGGAATGTAGAAGGGGGATCCATCGTTTACAACCAAACGACACATATCGTTTGGATAATCCAGAAGCAATGAACTAGGAGCCTGAAACTTCATCTTGGAATCTTCAGGCTCACAAGGAACCCTTTTACTTTATGAGTAAGAAAAATGCCCACCTGAAGGGGATCAACAAGCAGAAACAAAAGGGAGGGATGGATAGCAGCCCAAGAGAAAGAGAGTTTTAAATACAAGTTTCCTATCCTACACAAGCAGTAGGAATCTTGTTACCCCAGGGGGAGTCCTGACTAAAGACTGTAGTTTCAAAGCAGGAAAGGGAAATGGATCAAGTTTCACTGTGGCAAAGCAGGGTATGTCCATCCAGCCTGTCTGTGGGACCTTCGGCTCATAGGGATAGTGTCTTGGTTTGGAGATTATTTTCATTCTTTCTCAAGCCTAGGTTTCTACAAGTCCTTGGCTATAACACTACCTGTGTTTGGTACAGAGGATAACTCCAACTTTATCTGGTTTCAGCCTAAGGGGCAGTGACCTTAGAAAAACTTAAAGTAGAAAGCTACTGTAAAGAAATGCTCTTATATGACCAGGTGGTCAACTCTTCCCTTCCCTCCTTAGCTGCCAGAGCACCTGTTGGCTTAGAAGCGTGCAGTGTTCTCACACTAATGTGCCAAAACCGCCACCCTTCCCATCCTGGCATCCCCTACCCCCACCCCATGAGACCTGCATATCAAATATTACTTCCTGCTGTCTATGACCACACTGCCTTGGCAGTTAACATCAAAAGCAAACACATGGGGAGAACAGAAGGCACTGGAGCCGGGGAGGAAGAACAAGCAGAGGTAATGTTTCAAAACTTCTTTGCTGGTGCCCAGGTGCAAAAACCTTGGAACATCACATGTATTTCAATTTTTCATCTAAGGGCTCATCTCCTCTCTCCCAGAATGGCAAGCTGAAGGAGGCCCTCCTCTGTCTCTACTCCCAACCCTTTTGTCCCTGACACACAACACGAGGAAGCCAGACCTCAGGAACCCTACCTGCCATGTGCAGGTGAGCCAACAGGGACAGCGTTTGGCTAGCTCATCTACTGCAAACTATTGCACAGCAGTTGACCAAGGCTAGCAATCCGTTCCGTGTTGATGGTTCACAGTCTACACGGACCACGTTAGCCCAAACTGACTGTTTTCACCATCTTTATCCTGTCTCCTGGAGGTTCCAAAACGTGAGGACAGCAATTGTCATGAATGTTTAACATAGTGCCCCAAACAGGGCTGGAACCAAGGCCAGATGACATCTGCTCACTGACATATCCCAAACCACTGACTAGCGTGGTGACCCCAGTATACTCATTCGACCTCTCCAGACTGCAATTTACGTGTAAAAGAAGGGAGCTGAGATGGTATTTTCCTAAGATCCTTCCCAGTTCTATAATTTTATGATCTAATTGCAACCATTTTACTCTAGTAAGGAAGGGCAATGTATCCTGCACTTGACAAGGGCAGTTTCAACAGATCAGTGCTGTGTTTCTGCCGAAGTAACAATAGTAAAGACATACCAAAAACCCCCCACTTATTTGGGTTATTCCCAAATTGCAAGTTTGATCTACAAAGTAATGTTCTGAATTTCACAGCACACTTGACCCACTTCCAATAAGCATAACGACACCCTCCTTGGAACAAAACTTTTTACAGCAATGCCTACTGCATTTAATTAAGGCCAGAGAGAAAAGTCCTGCCTAGGTATAGCAGAGCAATAATTATTAGCAGCCTCCTTGACTTCAGCCTAGCCTGCACCCTCTAATTAATTCAACTAATTTGAATTTACCAACATATCACATCATCTTTGCTTCAAAAACTTAAACAGCTCTGTCCTACCTAAAGAACAAACGTCCAAGTACCTGCTTTGTTAGCCTGGCACTCAACAGCCTCCCAAAGTTAGCCTCAGCCAACTCCACCAGCTCGTTCTCTGAGCTCCCCCAGCATAACCCTAGAGAAGGAGTTTCCTACCTGTGGAGGAAACCTTTGGACAAGAGATGCCTCCCCCCCATACGGCTTGACCTGTGCCTCCCCACAAAATACCACCACCATCCTTATTAAAGTCCTCCAAGATTCAAGACCCACCCTGCTGAGAATGAACTCTTCCCTGACTGGTGCAGCAAGAAGTATTTTAATTTCTGCTTTGTATTTTTCTCTGTTTTAGAAAAGAATATTATGCCAACAAACACATAAAAAGATGCTCAACATCACTAATCATCAGGCAAGTTAAAACCACATTAAGATATCATCTTATATCTGCCAGAATGGCTGCTATCAAAAAAACAAGAAATAACAAGCATTGGTGAGGATGTGGAAGAAAGGGCACACTCATGCACTGTTGGGGGGCATGTAATCGGTGCAACCAATATAGAAAACAGTGAAAAGGTTCCTCACAAAAATAAATAATAGAAATGCCATACAATCGAGTAATTCCACTACTGGGTATTTACCCAAAGAAAACAAAACTCTAATTCAAAAAGATACATACACTCCTATATTCACTGTAGAGTTATTTACAAAAGCCAAGATATGGAAGCAATTCAAGTGTTCATCAAGAGATGAATGGATAAAGAATATGTGGTGTACACACACACACACACACACACACACCATGGAATATTAGCCATAAAAAGGAAGGAGATTTTGCCATTTGCAACAACATGGTCAGACCTGATTACGCTAAGTGAAATAAGACAGAGAAAGACAAAATAGCAAATGATTTCACATATATGTGAAATCTAAAAAAAAAAACAAAAACCCAAAAAAACAAAACAGAAATAGACCTGTAAACACAGAGAACAAAATGGTGGTTGCCAGAAGGAGGTGGGGTGGGGGGATGGACATAGGATAAAGGGGAGTGGGCGATACAGGCTTCCAGTTACAGAATGAATAAGTCACAAAGATGAAAGGCACAACGAAGGGAATACAGACAATGGTATTGTAATGGTGTTGTATGGTGACAGATGGTAGCTACACTTGCGGTGAGCACAGCATAAGGCACGGAGTTGTTGAATCACTACTATGTTGTATACCTGAAACTAATGAGAGCTGTGGATCAGCTATGCTTCAATTAAAAAAAAAAAAAGAGTATTATGCTTATAGATAAAACAAAAAAAAATTTTAACATTAACTCTCCCTGCAATATCTGGAACTAGAAGAGTCCTTCAGTATTGTTATGTTATCCAACCCCTTTATTTTACAGATGAGAAAGCAGAGTCCAGAGAAGCTCAACATCTTAGGTCACACAGCAGGCTAGTGGCGAAGAACAGGAACCTAAATTTCCTGACTCCCAGAGCTCTGTACACATGTTAACACAGTAGCCATCTTATTTGCTGCCTGGTATCCACTCAAGAGCTGCACAGCACAGGTTCTGGACGGTGCTGATCATGGGAGCTAAAAGGGCAAGAACTGAAGACAGAGAAGACACAAGCCCCCAGCACTTCCTTCTTTAATCAGAAGACCCAACATCATGCCAAGTTCTCTAGGGCAGAGGTCCTGACTCATTTTCAACTCCTCCTCCTCCAACTAAACTTGGCCCCTACTTTCCTCAGACCTTCCGAACAATCCGCCCTGGAGTAAGAACACACCTTCTTGTGCCTGCGTCCCCTACAGAAGGACCACACTTACATTTTTATATTCAGAATGAGGGCCACAAGGATTCCCAATTTTCTAAGTATAAAGACTCAAAGGGAGAAAATTCGGATACCAGCTCCCCTCCCCAGGGATTAGTTGTATTTGTTAATAACTGTGAGTTAAGAAAAATACACGACAAACATCCACCGTGAATTGTGTAGTCTTTTAATGAGGTCATAGTTTATTATTCTATAAATGCAGCTATGTACATTGAAAAAGAGTAATAGCTACAAATGGGTGACATTATGTATTTGGTTTACAGACACTTGGAGTGATTATGGGTTCTCTGACACTTGGTTGGGAACTACTGGGTGGTGGCATCAGACCTAAACTTCAGATGGGATATCTAAATGCTAGGGGTGGGTCTTTAGTCACTCATCACCTTCCTGTCAAAGAAAAATATGACAGGCTAATGAAGACACAACCAGAGGGTCATCAGCTCATTTCAGATTTCCCACCACATCCACCCCCATGTTGCAGTTTTACTATCATAAGTGTTGGGGTATTTTTAGTACCACTGTTTTGGGGGAACAAAGGGTTTCTCACTTACTTCAGTCCTCTGGTCTATTCTTGGCTTTGCTAGCCATGCTGCCTCAAGTGGAAAGCCCCATCCCAATTCACATTCCAGTCTTTTCCCCATCTCACCAGGAATCATCTCTAAAGAGTAAGCACTGACAAGTGATGGATAATTTGCATTTTAACCCTATTCAAATTTGGGTAAATGGTTTAATATGCATGCTAATATTCTATCATTATTCCAATTAAGGAAACTATTATGTTAAAGTGTTTAATCAGGAGAATTAAGGAGAACTCCAGACACCTAAAATTAACCTCTAATAGTCTTGACATTCATTTCATTTAGGTGCAATTTGCCAAGCTATAAGCAACTCCTTGCTTAAAACTTCTGCTCAGGCACGTGGGTATTCCTGATAAGACCTAAAAGCAATTCATTTCCTAACTAGATTGCTGTCTAAAAGAATAAACTGAAAGGGCTGCAATTTAAATACAATCAAATCCCCAAGCAGTCGCATTCCAGAAGACTTCCACACCATCATCTGGATCCCAAGGAACAACAATGCTATTCGCATCAGAAACAACACAACCACTTCCTCTTTCTCTGACCTTCTCTGTTTAATTACTTCCTGTGATTTCTTCCAGGGCTGTGTGCGCCTGCTTCCCAGGGCGGCAGGCTTTCCATTACAAGATGGATTTGTCTGGAAGGTGCAGAATGCCAGCTGACCATAGACTTTACATACAAAGTGCTGGACCTTCGTATTTCTTTTTAAATGATGGATTTCTTGGGCCTCCTGGCAGTCACCAAGAACTTTTTTAAGCCGTTAAGAAAAAATTCTTCCAGCACATTCCCATCTAAAGTCAAGCTCCATCTGGAAGCTGGAAACCCTGCAGGGGATGAAGAAGTGACTGCTTGGTAATAATATCTCTCCACATAGAAGCACCACCTTCTCATCCAGGGAGCCTCTTCAACAGATTCCAAACGCCAAGTATGTGAAGTCGACTTTGAAGACACACACCTGGCCGCTGTCGGCTTACTACCATCACAACCACAGATAGGCCCTGGTGACTCCTAAATTGTCATCCACGGATCCGCAGCACCAGCAGCACCTGGAAGTTTATTAAAAATGCAGAATCTGAAGGGCACCTGGGTAACACAGTGGGTTAAGCGTCCGACTCTTGATTTTGGCTCAGGTCATGATCTCAGGGTCCTGGGATTGAGCCCCGAGTTGGGCTCCATGCTCAGTGCAGAGTCCACTTGAGATTCTTTCTCCCTCTCCCCCTCCTGACTGTGTTGTCTGTCTCTCCCTCTCAAATAAAAAAATAAATCTTCTTTAAAAATGCAAAATCTGGGACACCTGGGTGGCTCAGTTGGTTGGTTAAGAAGCTGCCTTTGAGGGCGCCTGGGTGGCTCAGTGGGTTAAAGCCTCTGCCTTCGGCTCAGGTCATGATCTCAGGGTCCTGGGATCGAGGCCCGCATCGGGCTCTCTGCTTGGCAGGGAGCCTGCTTCCCCCTCTCTCTCTGCCTGCCTCTCTGCGTATTTGTAATCTCTCTCTGTGTGTCAAATAAATAAATAAAATCTTTATATATATATATATATAAAAGAAGCTGCCTTTGGCTCAGGTCATGATCCCAGGATCCTGGGATCGAGTCCCACATCCCACATCGGGCTCCTTGGTCAGCAGGGAGCCTGCTCCTCCCTCTGCCTCTGCCTGCCACTCTGCCTGCTTGTGCTCTCTCTCTGACAAATAAATTAAAAAAAAAAATCTTAAAAATGCAAAATCTGAGGCCTTTCTAAACCAGAATCCTCACTTTGCAAGACTCCCAACACAAATTCAAGTTTGATCCTCCTCCCAAAATAGCTAGGTTAAAACACAGGTCCAGAATAGTGTGCACTGTTATCCATTCTACTCATTCAGAATTTGAAGGATAAGGTGGCTAGTTCTTTTTCCTAAAGAAGTATCTGTAAAGTTGCTCTTTTTTTTCTTTTAAGGATTTTATTTATTTACTTGAGTGAAAAAGAGTGACAGAGCGAGAAAGAGAAGGAGCTGGCGGGGCAGTGGGGGGGGGGAGCAGACTCTCCACTGAACAGGGAGCCTGACGTGGGGCTCGATCCCAAAACCTCAGGATCACAACCCAAGCCGAAGGCAGACACCCAGCTGACAGAGCCACCCAGGCGCCCCTAAAGTTGCTCTTTATATCAGTACAAAAATGGCCACCTCTGGGGCCACTGCTTTCCTACCTCACAGAGCTGAAAAGAAATGCAAGAAAGAAATGTCACCTCACATTTTTGAGTTTCAGGATTCAAAGTGAGTTCTAACCTCATTTGCTCAATAGTAATATAGATCAAGCTATACACACAATTTTTTATATAAGAAAACTAAGGCTCTACACAGTTATGACATGTAATATTCTATACACATGGGATCTGAAGTTAAAGGACCTGGATTAAAAATAACAAATTCTGCTCTGTGACCTCAGACAAGATACTTACCTCTCTGCACTTTTTCATAGCTGTGAGACATATTCCATCCACGTGTGAGTGCACAAGTGCATGTACACACGACACACACACACACACACCCAAAAACAACCTGAAGAGTTTGTGAGGAATTCTGGGAAGGCCACATAGTAACCTTAATGCTCCAGATGAAGAGCTTCCCCACCCCAAGTTTGGGAATCCTGATGCCTGCAGCTCTAGGAGGAACCCTGCAGAAGCAAGGTCAGAAAGAAAAAACAACTCTGAGAGTCAGTCATCAAGATGATGCTGTCCTCATACCCCTAAGGCATATGAAAGTGCCTAGCACCCTAGAATGTAAGCTCCCGAAGGCCAGAGACTCCCTCTGAGTCACAGTTCGGTCTTGTCTGGCATTTGGTGTGTGGTACACTAGCCTCACCACCCTGGTTATTTATTTTACCCAATAAAATAATTAATACATGGCCTTGCAATTAGGGTCCAAGTATCTTCTTCTTCTTCTTTTAAGATTTTATTTATTTGAGAGACAGGGGAGAGAGAGAGAGAGAGAGAGGGAGAGAGAGCATGAGTAGGGGGGAGGGGCAGAGGGAGAGGGAGAAGCAGACTCTCCTGCTGAGCGGGGACCCTGATGCAGGGCTCCATCCCAGGACCCTGCGATCACGACCTGAGCCGAAGGCAGATGCTTAACTGACTGAGCCACCCAGGTGCCCCTAGGGTCCAAGTATCTTCTAGAGTCAAGTTTAGATTTAAAGTCTACCACACTCTCAATGGACACCTGGAATCTAGCACCCCCTGATTCTCCTTAGTATAAAAGACATCTAAGAATGGATGGAAACCTCAAAGCTAGTTTAAAAACAGCACACTCCGGATCTGGAACCTGTTTATACACAGATTAATGAAAAGGCAACCATTAGGCCAACAGGCCTAGAAGTAACACCGAGCCAATGCATACTAGCCTGGCAGAGCAGACCTGTTTTGGAATTTTGAGTCTGAGAAAAATCACAGATTTGATCCAACCTATTAAGTGAAGGAGAAAGATTTAATTACTATATTAAGACTATATTCACACTTTGCAGCTTTAAAATATCTGTAAAAATGAGTAAAATTACTGGGATGCTGATGATTACATTAAACCTCTGATCTAACATTCACTTTATTTCTTGGCTGAAAATATAAAACATAACACCAACGTGGCATGCAAGTAGACAAAACAAGTCATAAGCCAACTCACTCCTAAGGGAACCTGCAGCCAACCCTCCCCCATACCAACCCAACCCAGACCAAGCCTACTGACTAAGAAACAATCTGAATGGCACTGGTGATAGGATTTCTGGACCTCCGACAGGAATGCCAAGAAAGCCAAGGATGCTACTACTACAGGTAAGTACGCTAACAGTAAGAGAGGAGGCCAGCTTCTATAAGACATGAAATCTCAAAAAGAGAGCCAACTAGAATCACTGAATAAAAGGGCCAACAGTCAGCAGGGGCTTACTGATATTACGGCACCAAAACTAATGAGCTTCTCTAGGTCCTACCAGCACAGCACCCGAATAAAAGACGAATAAAAACCAGACCATGGCTTCGAGGCTCTAATTCTCCTCCTAGAAACCCCCTGGAGCAGGTCACTTCAGCTCTCACATGATTGTGAGGTGAGAATCTTGTTCCTTGACTGAAAAGGTTGCTGTGAAGGTAAAATATTGTGATGGTATCCTCTACCTTGTAGAATCTGAACATAAATCATACCTTGCTACATGATATGAGGCACTGGAGGTGGGTGAATCCCACTGAATTCCCAATTTATCAGGTACTGTGCTGAAATGCTTTACCTTCATAGTTTCATTCCCACTTTTTAACAGCCTATGAATTAGATACCAGAGTGCACAGCTTCATTTACATTAACCCAGGGCTCCTGGTTTAAAACACCTGCCAAGGGCCCTTTGTCAGTACAGGACAGAAGCACGGTATGACCCCAAAACCCACATTTCCTCCACTACCATCACAGCAGCCTGCCCCACGTGGATGTTTTGAAAAGGCAACCTCAAAATCTTTGGGGATGTAGGTACAGTAAGAATAATAGTTTATATTTTGACATAAGGTAAAATTACTTTTCAATTAATGAATATTTGCTTTAATCAATCAATAAACATTTGCAGAAAGCCTACTGTGGGCTCAGCATAGTATGGGCTCTGCATGACTATGGGTACAAGGCTTAATAAGTGATTATTCCCAACACCAGAAGGGCACATAGGGCTAACCTTCTTTGTGCACTCGCAGGGTGGGATGCAAATAAAAAAATAATTAGTACTTATCCGAAAAATCAATACTGGAAGCCAGAGCCAAAGCAATGCCAGGAGAAAAAGAAATAAGAGGAATAAGTAATGAAAACGAAGAGACAAAGATGTCATTACCAGATGAACTAGGAAAGACAATTAAAAACTTAACCTGATAATTAAGTTTAAGCACTTAGGAATGAACCACAGGGAATATATCTAAGAATGAAAACAACCAGATTTGAAAAATCATTATATCAGCACACAGAGGAGCCAAAGCCACACATGTCAGAAGCTGCCCTTGTTCTAATCCCTTCAATCGCGAGCTCTAAATGCCAGGATGAAGTCAGAATCCATTCCTTCACCTCTGCACTCTAAGTGAGTGCAAAAGCAGGTATTTTGCTTTTAAATAAATATTAAACTACCCTTTGAGAACAGCATAAATAACACACACACCATTTGCTATCTTGTGTGCAACACGCCCCATGTAAACACACTGCTGACAAAGTTAGCCAGAGAAATTAGCTCTAAAACAGTTGTTCCTTAATTTAGTGAACTCCTATGCCAGTTCCTAGCAAGTATTTTGCTAAGATCCTGGTCTGACTTCCTTTCCACGACATGAGACACATACCAAGCTGCAGGAGCAACGTGTCGCGCCCACCTGGGGCGAGCGCACAGAAAATGCTTTTTCCTCCATAGGGCACTGTGTGCACCAGTGCACAATAGCCCTTCTACTCCAGTGACTACAAGCCCTTGAACATGCCTTAAAAAAATCATCAATGTTCTGGCCTTATATACTGACTAAAGGGAAGCATTTACAAGAGTTCATCAATATGACTGGGTCTCAAAACAAACAAACAAAAACAGCCCAATTTACATGAGAAAACAAGCCAAAAAACTACACCCCAAAACTTGCTGCTCTGCCTCTATTATAATCAGCTTGTTCAGTTTCTGAGGGTTTTGCTGTCAGATTGTCTATTTGCGTGCAGCCCGGGAATATAGGAACTGTGCCAATACTGGTGTTCATGAGCACGGTTGTCTCCGACCTCCAGCGAGTGCTGAGACTCCACGGGAACCCTGCGGCTACTGCAAATTGTTAATATTGTGATTTCCGCTGAGATTCTCCTGCACAGGCAGAAATATGGGCCCGGGCTTATACTGTACTCAAGATCTTCCACTTCCTAACTCCTACAACACTGACTGGGACCAAAATGGTTCCAGTTGTCAAACACAGATCACCACTACCAGATCCTTCGGCACCCGAGTTCCACAAAACGTGCTAAGGGCTTCGCGTGACCACGTAGTTTCTCAGAGGGGGCTTATCCACACTGCAAGTTAACCGAGTATGACTGCAATTATTGCATTTGTTGGTAGGGACAAAGCATTCTAAAATAATTAAATCCATTTCTTAATTCAACAGACATTTATTAAGCAACCATACCATAATGTGCCCAATGGTATTGGGCCAACAAATAGGAAGCTAAGCAGTTGAGAGGTAATCCTGAATCCAAGAAATTCATATTCTGGTAAGAATCTAGCTGGGTATAGGCCCAACTCTAAATGCTGAGAACTGCCACACAGCATTGGGAAAAAAATACTATAAAGAGTTCTCAGTTTTTATGTGAGGAGGGGAGGGGAGGTAAGACTAGGAGGACCTCATGAAAGGAATGGCCGCAGAACTGGTGGGAGGGGGAATGAGCAGAAATTCACTTGCTGAAGGGAAGGAAGAAAGAAAATTCCAGAATAAAGAGCACGAGTAAACAGACTGTTGAGGCAAAATAGCTTTGGTATTTGTACCGATTCACTTTTATGTATGTTATTTGGTCAAAGGAAGTGGAAAGCAGAGGGGATCAGCCATAGCTAGAAAGGAGAGAGCACCTGCTAAATCCTCATGGAAACAAGCCAAGCAGATGGAGAGAAGTGCAAGTCCAAGCCTAGAAAGACTTACCGCCTCGCAGTAGGCCCTTAACTTTATACAATGACGATGTCCTGGCTTACAATTTAGTTAAGGTCTTTCCAAGTGTTTTGTTTTGTCTTGCTTTCAAGATCTTCTGATGAATGGACCAAGATTCCAATTCTGCATAGCCAACTCCATGTTTTTAACATTTAAGGATTCTATTCATGTGGAGTAGAAATACCCCTTTTCTTAAGGCTAATGCAAAGAAACTGGATCGATATTTGTTGTACCAGGTCTAATTTCTAACAACTGTTATTTCAACGAACATACAACTAACATCCAGCAATAAACCAACTCTGGATTCACACTCCTATTATCCTAAGATGTATCAGAATTCTCAAGCCCAAGTTTCTTTAAATTCACTTTAATTCAGTACATGCCTTGTGGTAATTTCAGGGAAGATAAAGGAAGTGGAAAAAATTCTGGCAATGATAGACTGTCACCAATTCAGAAGAATGGAGGAGAGCGTGACTGATAGAAACAGTGTGAGCTCCAAAGTCAGAATGACTAAGGCTGGCCAGCCTGTTGTCTTCTGAGAAGGTACCTCACAGTGGTTAAAAACAGTCCTTCCTGAGGCGCCTGGGTGGCTCAGTCGTTAAGTGGCTGCCTTCTGCTTAGGTTATGATCCCAGGGTCCTGGCATCCAGCCCCACAACGGGCTCCCTGCTCAGCGGGCAGCCTGCCTCTCCCTCTCCCCCGCCCCTTGCTTGTGTTTCCTCTCTCGCTGTGTGTCTCTCTCTGTCAAATAAATAAATAAATAAAATCTTTAAAACAAAACAAAACAAACAAACAAAAAACACAGTCCTTTCTGAGCCAGGCTGCTGGAGTCACATCCTAGCTCCTTCATTTACTAATGATAGGGCCTTGGACAAGTTACTCATCTTCTCTGGGCCTCAGTTTCCCCATCTATAAATAGAGATAATAATACCCTATCTACCTTAGAGGGCTGTTGAGAAGACTAAATGAGTAAAGTGCTATAAAAAATGTTTGCTGTCTTAGGCAAAGCAACTTAGTTAAGCTTCCTCATCAGTTAAATGGGATAACTCCAGGGCACCTGGGTAGCTCAGTCGGTTAAGCCTCTGACTCTTGATTTCAACGAGGTCATGATCTCAGGGTTGTGTTTTCAGGGTGGTGGGATCGAGCCCTACATCCCACTGGGCTCTGCGCTCAGCAGGGAGTCTGCTTGAGACTCCCTCCCTCAGCCCCTCCCCACCACCGCTCTTGCATGTGCACACTCTCTAAATAAATACATATATAAATAAAATCTTTAAAAAATAATAAAATAATGGGGTAACTCCTTTTTCATAGGATTATTTGAAAATTAACAAGCTAAGCCTATAAGAAACCTATTCCAGTGCCCCGCTAAGAGCCAACACCAGACACCTGATTGATCCTTGGTGCTCAACAGTAAGCTTTACACAGGATATCTCCTTCAATTTTCATAGCAACTCCATGAAATTGCTAACATTCACTCCTATTTTATTCACTCAGAAAGATAAGTAATTTGCCTTAGATCAGAGAGTGAACAATTGGCTGAGCCTTGAACCTTAAGTATAAATTAAATAAATGCCTTTAACTCAGAATCGTTAATTGGCACCTGGCTGAAATGACAGTTGTAAAAGACATTTTTCAGTCAACTGGGCTGAATGTTAAAGACAACAGGGAATGATTCCTAATTTTGTAAAGTATGATTATGGTACTGCGGTTTCCTGGAAGAGTATCCTCATCTTTTGGGAAGTAAGCTCAAGTATTTAGAGATAGAACGTTCTAATGTCTAACTTCTTTGAAATGGTGCAGCAAAAATATTTGCTTTTTTTTTTTAATGGAAGACCTTTCAACATTAGGAAAAACATGAATAAAGACAAAGCTACAAGTCCATTCTCAGCAAGGTATATCTTGCAGAGAAGAGTTTATGAGGGACAGAATAGCTACGCGGTAGGCCCATGTCTCCTGCGTTAAGCTCACTTGAGAGGGTTACTTCATTTTGTCAACAAATTTCCAAATCATTCATGACCATAATCAAATGTTTTCAAGATACAGACAAAATGCACACAATCGAAAAAAATTTTTCCACTCTTTTGGACAAAAGATCATTTTCTTTTTCTTTTTTTTTTTTTTAAAGATTTTATTTACTTATTTGACAGAGAGATAGAGAGCACGAATAGGCAGAGCAGCAGACAGAGGGAGAGGGAGAGGGAGAAGCAGGCTCTCCGCCGAGCAAGGAGCCCGATGTGGGACTCAATGCCAGGACCCTGGAATCATGACCTGAGCCGAAGGCAGCCGCTTAACTGACTGAGCCACCCAGGCGCCCAAAGATCATTTTCAATAGTTCATTGATGCATTTTACTTTTGAATTATTTTTTAAAAATCTGCAGAATTGTAAATCTTTTTTTTTTTAAGATTTATTTACCTGACAGAGAGAGATCACAAGTACGCAGAGAGGCTGGCAGAGAGAGAAGGGGAAGCAGGCTCTCTGCTGAGCAGAGAGCCCGATGTAGGGCTCGATCCCAGGACCCTGAGATCATGACCTGAGCCGAAGGCAGAGGCTTAACCCGCTGAGCCACCCAAGTGCCTCTAGATTGTATATCTTAACATGTATTTGTAGCTGGAGTGGGATTAGAGAAGAAGGGTTAGGGTATTTTCCACATAGAAGCTATTTTTTAGGACGGTCGGCAAGAAGAGCAGGCAAGCTTTCCTGAACTGTCGTATACTTATTAGAGAAGTTTTAAATCAACATGGAAAAGAGCATGGAAAGACAAAACATTTATTATTTTTTAAAATTAGGCACAATTTTGACAGTTGCAAGATTGTAACTTACTGTACTGATGCTAAACATATTTATTATATATCTGTACCATTTAATAAAAACCTTAAATATATATGGACTATCAAGAAAATCTATTTTACCTAAGACATAACTATTCCTCCCAGGGGTCTCCAGTTTGAGGTCACCAAATTGCTTTATTTGTAATACACCCTGTCTACTTCCAGAAGGTATCTGTAGGACCTCAAACATAAAGCCATTAGAAAAGAAAATGAAAGATCAAAATTTATACTAGAGGAGGAGTACATAAATCTAGCAAAAGGCTAGACTAACTATGACTACTGTAATCAAGCAATAATTTTAGCTCTGAGCTTCCAGATGGTGGCTGCAAAAAACACGGACAACAAAAAGACAATCACAGCAAGTCCTACAACCCAGAGAGAAACCTTGCAAGCACTAACTTTTAAAAGGAATTTTTAAGATGGGTCATTACATAAGACTTTAACAATACAATGGACAGTGTCCACAAATGGCAGTTTACAGCCCATGCAGCCCGTGTTCTTACAGGCTTACATTTCATGTCTCGTGCCAAGGTCATTACATTAAAAGTAATCCCGGGAAGGCCATTACTGCACTGGGCTAAGGTGCCACAGCTTTCTGATTCTCTAACTGAAACCAGAACCTGTCCTCAAATACTCATTGTCTCAACTGCGCTTCTGACAGCAATGGGGGCGGCCAGTTCCATGCTGAACTGCTCTGAAAGCATGAAAGGAGACAGTCATTTCTTGCTGGTGATCCCACCCGAAATCCTTTCGCTTTGGCTATCAGACGGGGTAGGATGCAAAGCTGACATGCTGTGGTGAAAAGGGAGAGGCCAGGCCAGTATTCCCAAGGGATGGAGCCAAGGAACCCAATGCAGGGTGAGTGGAACCAATCTCCAACAAGGAGCCTTAAGTTCAGAGCAAGGCAACCGTCCCTCCCTGCTACTACTGCTATCTGTGTGTGCCAGGACAAAGGAGGACCTATAAAAACACTTGTCTATTAGTCAAGTCAGAATGGGGGCAAGGCCCAGCGGCATATTTCCTCCCCACAAGAGCAACTTTTTTTTTTTCAATTTACCATTTCAAGATACAGTCTATGAAGGCAAAGCAAAACGTTTAAAAAAATCAGCACAGGTGGTGGGACCGCAGTGACACACCAGGCAGGTGCGGATGCCTGGCAGACCAGGGGTGACTGCAGTCAAAGATCCCTGGGTCCCAAAGGAAGGAAATTCTCTTTCCCACACACCAACCCTCTCAACATCCTCTCCTGCCCAACCTGGTAATAACAGACGCCAAAAGATAAAGGGGCATTTAAAAAAAAAAAAAAAAGTGAAGTAGATTCTTAAGACTAGAGCACAGCATTCTGCTACCTGCTGCAAAAGAAAGCCCTCCCCGTCACCCAGCCCTGAGTCACTTCCCCTCTCTGCATTGACTGTCAATGCTCGCAGGGGCAAAAGACCCCGGGCCTCTCGAGAAGATACCCGCAGCCCCCACAACCCCACAGACCGGCTCTATGGGCCTCCCCCCATGGTGCGCCCAGCGGCTACCAACCGGCTCTTTGCGCCCAAGCCAGCGCCACTGCTACCTTAGCTAATGGCAGCTCTGAATGAAAGGAGCTGAGGCAGGCTCCGGATTTATGAATGTGCAGGGGAGGAGGGGAGGGATATCATGTGACAATAAAGGAGAGCGTCTTATTCACAAAAAAAAAAAAAAAAAAA
>LNAC01000372.1:177031-267208 GCA_002007465.1 Ailurus styani | reverse complement strand
AAAAAAAAAAAAAAAAAAAAAGTGGCTGGTGGCGGGCACAGCCACCGAGCAGCGACGTCGGCCGCCGTGCGGTGACCACTCGTACCCGAAGCCGACGACCTTAGGCGCGGGGCCCCCGAGCCCTGCCTCCACTTCTCCCCGGATTGGAAATGCCTCCGGAGGGGGTGGGAGAAAGGTAAAGTGGATTCAGCGGCCGCGAGGCTGGAGCGAGCCTCACCTTGGCCCGGGGCTGGGAAACCGCACGGATCGCGCCGAGGGCGGCGGGTCAGCCCCGGAACCCCTCCAGCGGAGCGCCCCGAGCATTGTTCCCCTTGGACCCGCGGGCCGGGCACGCGTGCCTGTGCACGCGCGCACACACACTCGCACACAGACGCACACACACACACGCCCGCCCGCCCGCAGCACATTACCCCGCACGCTCCCGCCCGCCCCCGCAGCACACGACTCGGATCCGCCCCCGTACGGCCCCGATCCCGCGGGGCGCCTATCCCGAGCCCAAAAGCGCGTGCACACACGCTCACACGCGCCGCGGGACCCCTCCGGCGGCTCCCGCACGGCGACCTGCCTGAGGACCCGGGCTCACGCAGACCCCCGCCCAGCCCGCGCCCAGTCCTCCCCTCGCTCCGCCGTGTTTTTTATGAATGAAAATGTGGTATGCAAATGAGAGCGATTCAAGAAAACGAAATGGCGGAGCCTGGGCCCCAGTGGGCTCCCTAAGGGACCGGAGGGCGAGCGGAGGGGCAGGAGTCACAAAGTCACTACATGAAAACCCACCGACCCCAGGAAGCCGGAGCGGGGGTCTGGTCTTTCGCTCCGGCCGCGCAAGATTTCGGGGGAGGTGTTTGTGAGTCCCCGGAGAGGGAGCGGGGACCGCCCCGAGGTCACCCGCGCGCCCTTGGCCCCCGCCGCAGCCACCAGCCCGCCGACTCAAGGCGCGCCCCCGCCGGCCCTCAGCAGTCTTTGCCCTCTCCTCACTTCAACAACAAGGGGGGATACCTCGCAGCCCAAAGCCCACAGGCCGGCTAATAGCTGCACCCCACGCCAAGTTCACCCAAGCAGCGTCTCCGCCTGCGTCCTCAACCCCGTCTACCTCGCTGCCCCCGCGGGGCACCCACGTCCCACCCCGCGGCCAAACTTACTCGTCCGGGTGTGTTTCTTCGGTCATTTTCCTGTTCACCTAGACGCCTGTCCCGCAGCGGGCAGCTTTGCTCCCTTCATCTTCCTGTCCGCTCACCCCCCTTCTTCACATCTCCGGAGATCGCCTGATTTGGTTGGGGAGGGGGAGCGGCAAGAGCTGAAGGGGCGCCGCAGAAGGCAGAAGGGGAAGCAGGGCGATAGGAGCGCGGGGTGAGGTTCGGGTAAGGGGTGCACACGCAAACTGCGGGAGGAGTGAGCGCAGCAGCGCCCGGGGCTCCGCAGGAGGGCTTCCGGGGGCTCGGCAGCGAGACGAGGGGGAGAGATTTGGGCAGGGGACGGCGGTGCGGGAGAGGAGGAGAAAAACAAGCGCGCCGTGGAGCAGCGGAGACCGCTGAGAGGAGGAGGAGAGAAGGGCCAGCCACGGGTGGGGGCTCGGTCCGGGGTCGCCCCCGGGGGCCGAGCCAATCACGGTTCCGGGGAGCGGTCGGCGGCCGGGGGAGGTGCGCCTGGGAGGCGGTGCAGGGCGCCCCGTCCGAGCCCCATCTCTCGACTCCACCGATTTACTCCATATTGGATTCTCACCGCCGCCAACAGGAGGAGGAAGTAGGGCGGAAGCGATGACGTCTTCCCAGCGGCCAGAGGTGGTGGAGTGCAAAAAGCTTCCTACTTGCGACCGAAAGAAAAAAAAAAAAAAAAAGGAGGGGGGGGGGAGGGAAAAAAAAACTTTGTCCCGCCTACTGAGCATGCCCGGCTTCCTTTCCCCCTCCCTCCTGGCTTCCACTCCCGGAGGAGCCGCGGAGCGGAGTTGTTTGTGCGGCGTCTGTCTGGCTCCGGATCCTTTTTCGCGAATGCTCCGGGTTTTAAGAAGCCCGAGAGGAGGGAGGAGGCGGGAGCGAGGGACTCGCACACATCTGGCTCCAGTTTGGTTCCCTCCCTCCATCCAAACCCCTGGATTAAAAATGGTGGGGGGCGGAGACGTGGAGTTGAGGGGAGCCCCAGAGGGGTGATTGGGCTCAGAGGACCTAACTACCTACCCTCCACAGTGGAACGGGAGGGTGGGGACTGCACAGGTGTTTTTGCCAAGGTTCTGAATGGCAGAGGCTTTTCAATTTCTCATGAATCTTGTGATCTTTTTTGTCTTGCTAGCGGAGTGGGCATTTTTGAGGAATCATTATTTGTACATTTAAAAAAAAGGCAAATCCAACACAGCCCAGAAACGTTTGCATTTCAGTAAAAATGATGGACTTCTTCGGGTTAAGAGGTAAGCCCAAATACATTTTAAAGATTATTTAGTAAACCTCTCTCGTGTTGGAGGATGGCTCTTGTCCCCTGCCCTTGAAGGCCATAGTTACTGGGCCAGAGGTTACCAGCCCAGTGGGCTTTGGCACAGATGAAATAGAGTTTCTGGATCCCCCCTCCTCCTACTCTTTGTCTTTAAATGATTTTTTCTTGTCTTGGCCCCGGGACTACGGGTCTGAGTGGGCCCATGCTCTCCAAAGCAGCATTGTCTGGGCAATGGATAAGGCTGGCTTCCTTGGCATGCAACGTGTGCAAGTTGCACAGGGATCTTTACTTGGTTTGTTTGCTGTTGCGGTTTTGAGATTCTTTATAGTGTTGGAACAAGGGGCTCCACACATTTACTTTACATAGCTGTTAAGTATTTCCTTCGGGGGTCTTGCTAGAAAGCAAGAGGTAAAGTCCCTGCCCCTTCCTGCTCTGCAAGCACAGTACACTTCTCCACCCTACTGAATGTGCCAAGAGAACATGCTGAGATTTTAACCAAATAGCAGCCATTGAACAAATTAAGAGACTAAATATATGCCTCAAATGTAGTACACCTAAAGGGTACATGTATGCATTTGGAGAGTCACAAATGTTCCAAAGAGAGTAACAGTATCACCTTGAGTCAAGGAGAAACTAGTGGTTTACCCTAGGCTTCATGCCTATCACAACCATGGTCTTTGTGGAGATGGATAGGGTTCACCCACCTTTGATGTTGAGTGCTGGTGTGTAGTGCTGAAGAGGGAACTAGATGGGGGGGAACACTTGGATTTGTTTTTTTCCTAGCAGCCCTGAGACCTTGAGTGAGGCTTTTAGCAATTCTTCTGTTTCTTTACAAAACAGGGATAACAGGGACAATCTTGTCTTTCTCAGGTTTTGAGGCCATTGAGAGACTATGAGATCATTGAGATCATTGTTTTCTAAATCCTCATAAGGCTAAGGCATCGATCCAGTTCTCACCTTTGGTCATTGCTTTTCTCCTGGAGGTGCCGAAAGAGATCCCACACAATCATTCCTGAACTTCCAGGAACAGATATTTGTCCATGTCAAAATTTTCCATCCAGTGGGCATCTCTATGGCTCCATCCTCCAGTTTCAGAGTGCCCAAATGGCAAGGTGGCAGGTGAGATGATTATTAGTTTCCACAGGTAGGCAAGTTAATCGGTGTCATCACCACTCATTCACCCAGCTCCCTGCTAATAGCAGTGAATGACTGGCCCAGACGGCAGACCAGGCAACCAGAGGAGCAAAGGAAAACATTCTAAAGTCCAGGTGTCCCCAGCTCCTCACTTGGATGTCTTGATGCCAAATTCCAGCAGGTCCTTAGGTTCTCTGAGCCTTGAGTACAACACCAGTAGGGTCAGGATAATACCCACAACATAGGGTTGCTGGGAAGAATAAAGGGCTACGGTGAAGGTACTGTGTTAAGCAGCACACTGCAAATAGATGAATGGCAACCCCTTCTCCTCTCTAGCTAGTTGTATTACTAAATGCCACCCTCCTTCACTCACGTTCCTTCATGTTCCTTTAAAGAAATCCTTCCAGTTCTCTTCAGCCTCCTTCATCACCCAAAAGTGGCTTTTTAATGTAAATGTTCTTAGGAGGTCATCTCTTGGTGTTTCTCATCAATTACCGAGACTCCTGCAGCTCCATAGAATAAATGGCGAATGACTCAGATATGTTTATTGATTTGAATATCACGGTTTTATCGAAGTCTACTGAATTGTTACCGGAATAGCGGGTATCACGGATTTAGGGCTTTAATTTAATGACATTACTGAAAGAGTTAAATACCCACATCCGTGTCTCTCCCCCAAAACGAGCAAAACAGGGGGCGGGCAGCTCTGAACACGATCTATTCAAGGGTGTCGACTCTTACATCGCACAGCTTCAAAAGTAGAGTCGATCTTCTCACAACTTCACGCGCACCCAGCGGAGCCCCCAGCAAGACCCGCGCCTACCCGCCCGTCAAGCCGGAGTCGGGGGCGGGGAAGCACCCCCACCCAGGTCCTTCCGCCGGCTGCCTGGAAAGCCCGGAGCGCGGAACCGGAGCGACCCTCGGCGGCCACGGAACGGACATGCTCAGTAGACCCGCAGGTCTGGTTTCACTCGGAAGCCGGCCGCGGCCCCCGCTCCCTACCGCCCCGCACAGGCGCCGGGAGAAGCGGACATTTTATCTTTCTCGGCAGTCGGTTCTCTTTCGTCCCCTTCGCCCCTTCTCTGCGCCCTCCCACCTCATTTGGGTCCGGCAGGGGCCGCGAGGGTAGATCTCCCCGGGGTGGGGTTGGGAGCGGGATCTGATAAGTCACTCCCCCCAGCCCCCAGAGGGGCGCGCGCGCCGGGCCGGGGTGTTTGGGGGAGGACTCAGCTGTGCGCTAAGGTTCGTGCGGCTCGGCCCGGCCGGCCGAACCCCCACTGCCGCGGCGCCCTCGCTCCCCGCCCCGCGAGGCGCGCGCAGCTGCGCCCAGGCCTGTCCTCACCTCACCCCCATTCTGCCCCTTCGGTATTTCTCAATGACCGGCGCTCGGAGGACACTTCCGACGGGGGAGGGAGCGGGTATCATTAGCGCTCGGTTTATCAGTTCCTTCCGGTCTGCCCGGAGCCCAGCCCTGCGCGCCGCTCGGCAGCGCCTCGGCGTCCCGGTGCCTTCATTATGTCTAAGTAAGCGGCCGTGTGTGCCAATGCGTGCCAAGTGAGTTTGTAGCCCAGCTGTCTCTCCCAAGACTGGCCGGCAGGAATGGAAACCCAAGCTCTCGTAATAAAGGGGATGATGCAAACTTAGAAACTGACCCGGCGCCCGGGAATATGCCCCTCGCCCCCCTCCTCGCGCGCGCGCGGGGCGTCCCAGTCCGGGCATGAATGGCTGGAGCCAGATTGCATAATCTACGTGGTATAAATAGCCGGCGGGCGGGCCGCTGACGCGCTCGCTTGTACCGTTATCGTGCCATACTTCATGCCCGATGCAGCTCACTCCCAGCTCATTTTCCCTTTCTGCTGCCCTGCTGGGGTTTTGAGTAGCAGACATGAAAGGCTCTTGTCCCCCCCTCCTCCCTTGAGGTCATATTATGAATGAAACGCCAACCTCGCTGCTTTCCGAGGTGCCCCACTTCAGGTAGGAAGACAGGCTCAATGTCAAGTGCAGTGGTCCACCAAAGTGTGTGTGCGTGAGCGTTGGGGAGGAAGAGAAAGGAAGCAGGAATGAGTGACAAGGCTGGGAAACCTTCTGGTCGAGAAAATGTAACCGCTTAGGGTTAGCCTCTGGAGTTTCAGTTTACACCTCTACCAGCCTCAGTCAATTTCAGAGAGGATTGTTCAAAGGGTCTTTCGACTGTGCCTACTCCCTCTCCCTACATAGGCCTCCGCCTCTTTAGAAGTGCTGTTTCACTCGGAAGTGCTGGTTCCCTCTCCCCTCTGAGGCAGCAAACATCCCTGCTGTAAGAGCCCTGGGGACCTTTGAGGTTCGGGAGAAAGGCTAGTGAAAGAAGTTAATTTAGCCATTCTCTAGTTCTAGAGCTCTTAGAAGACTCAGCTATGTCCAAAGCGGAGGAAGTATAAAAACTTATTCTTTGCAACAAATATTTCACAGGTATGTGGTCATTTTAAAAATGAAAGTATGCAGAGGGTTTCCCCCCTTCTCTTAAACAAGTTTGAACTTATTTTCTCAAAATAAAAATTACCAGTTCTTTGCCAACAGGTTTCTGGCGTATGAAAGGCAATAAATAGGCTCATTATTTTTCAAATTGCATGCCCATTACTCCAATCTGCCCTCAAAGTGCGGGTACTCTGTGAGGCAATGGGAATACAGAGGTGAATGAACCCAGGGTCCTGCCCTCTAGGGGTTAGGTCGGGTGGGGCAACAGGCCTGTGAAGAAAGCTTCAGGGCAATGGGGTTTCCCCCTAAAACACGTAGTGAGCCGGTAGAGAAAGCAGAGCTCCCGGAAAGGAAGGCTTTGGAGGAAGGGGTGTTTAAGATGGATCTTGAAGGAGGGTGAGAATGTTGATTTGGTAACTGGGACTAGGGGCCTCTGGAATAGCCCAGTGAACACAAAGGCCTTGAGGTGGAAACAGTGTGGGGGAGTGTGAGAGTAACAAGCCCTAGAGAAGGCTAGGACCCAGGTCAGGGAGGCCACATAGGCCTTGCTAAAGGAGCTTCGACTACCCTGAAGTTGTGGAACCTTTGTAGCGGGTTCACAGCTGATCTTTGTCAGTCCCAGTTCTTTGCAGTGGCGCCATAGTTATGCAAATGTGGGGCAAGTGGACATTCATTGTTCTGGGATTTAGGGCATAAAATCACATTCACAAACTGATAGCCCCTGGGCCAGATAAGGCCCCAGACAAGTTTTGTTTTGCCTGCTTAAAAAAAAAAGAAAAGAAAAAGAAATCAAGCTAACAGTTTAAAATCAGACTATTTCACATAAAAATCAAGATTTTTTTTTTTCCAAAAATCTCCAAAGATGCAGCCACAGCAAATGCCAAATTCCCGGTTGGTAACAATTGATTGTTTTGGGTGGCCACTGCCTTGTCTGTCAGGCTTCTAGCTCCTATAAGCATTTGTGTTTTTGACCTCTACATGAAATCATGACTGAATCAAAGCCCCTTTCTGAGACCCCAGGTAGGCAGAACTTGTCACTGGGTACAGCAGTTTGTATGAGGAGCCCTGGGCCTCTTGGGGAGGAAAGATACCAATTCCCAATCTTCTGCCCCAAGACTCTGTATTGGGAAATTGGATGAATCTTAGTGATTTTAATATGATTAGGGACACAGGTGGGGAAGGGGAGGAGGGTTTGGTCCCCCAAGATGGAGAGACACAACTAACAGTTGCCACCACTCAACTTTGGGACCTACAAAATAGGTCAAGGATTTATTTAGGAATACAGTGAGGCCAGCACAGAGGAGAGCAGAATCTAGAGACAGTTCCCTGGGGACGTCATTTGAGCAACTGGATTCAATCTTGCCTGAAGCTTGAGGATGATCTAGACTTTTAAGATCAAATCGGGCTTCTGTCACTTATGGCCAAAAAAAATTCTAACTACCAAAATAGAAAGCCATATTTTGGATTGTGAAAAAGATTGAGAGGAATTAAGGAATGGAACAGAAGGGAAATTTTAGAATGTGTGTTTGCAATTTAACACAGGGACATCTGGGGTCAATGCCGGGGGGGGGGGTTTCGTAGAGATTCTGATTTTATAGAACGAACATCACCCAGGAAGTTAATCAGCACTCTATGAGTTATAGCGACCTCTCTTTTTGATGTCACCATCCCCACCATAATTCCCATTTTCCATTTCCTTACTCTTTTCATCAGGCCTCATTTTTCCTACCTTTATTCTCCACCCCTTTTCTTCTGTGAAGACCATAACTGAAAAAGGAGGCTTAATAATGAAAGAGAATTAAAAAAAAAAAAAGAATCAGAGCTTTTAGAATTGGAACAAAATGAAAAGTTGCATGTTTTTGGCAACTCTGTTTCTAATAAACCATTTTACCAAGTTTTTTGGAATGGATAAGGAGAGATAAAGAGAAAAGAGGAGGGGTACCTGGGGGGTTCAGTGGGTTAAAGCCTCTGCCTTTGGCTCAGGTCATAATCTCAGGGTCTTGGAATTGAGCCCTGCATGGGGCTCCCTGCTCAGCAGGGTGCCTGCTTCCTCCATTCTCTGCCTGCCTCTGTGCCTACTTGTAATCTCTCTCTCTGTGTCAAATAAATAAAATCTTTAAAAAAAAGAGAGAAAAGAGGAAAATAAAACTCAGAATATATGGTTCCTGTAACAGTTAGCTTTTGCTGTATAACAGACCACCACAAAATTTTGTGGCTTAAAACAATAAACATTTTATTATTTCTCATGAGTCTCTGGTCTGTTGACTCAGTGGCTCTTTTGGTTTTGGCCAGCTCAGCTGGGACCGGATGGTCTAGGATGGTCTCTAACATACTTGGTGATTGGTAGGCTGGTTGGTCTGCTAGGGCCTGAGCTGGACTGGCTCATCTCTACGCCCCATGATCTGTTATCTTCCAGCAGGCCAGCCCAGATTAGATCATATGGTGGTGGTGGCAGGGTTCCCAATTCAGCAAGAGAGGGCAAACCCCAAAGTGCATGCATTTTTCAAGCCTCTATTTGCGTCACATTTGTTAATATCCCATTAGCCAAAGAAGTCACACGGCCACCCAGAGTCAAGAGTCAAGGAATGGGGAAATAGACTCTCCTTTTTTTTTTTTTAAAGAAAGCAAGCAAGCAGAGAGGGAGAGTCAGAGGGAGAGGGAGAGAATCTTAAGTGAACTCCAGGCCCAGCACAGAGCCTGATGCAGGATTCGATCTCATGACCCTAAGATTATGACCTAAGCCCAAATCAAGAGCCAGATGCTTAACCAACGGAGCCACCCAGGTGTCCCTAGACTATCCTTCTTGATAAGAAGAGTTGCGCAGTCATATGGCAAGGGAAGCTCACACAAGTATGAGAGGTACTTGTAATCATTTTTACAACCTACTTAGGGTCTCTACCTCCAGTCTCACAATTAGAGAAGGATATTAAGATATTCATAATAATATACATTCATCACATTTATAAATATTGTATATTTGTACATACAAATATATGATACATATAAAACACATGTTTAAGTATATAAATATTTGAATCATTTTTATGTAAGTATCAGTATTATTTATATATGTTACTATTTTTTTTAATTTTTACAGATTTTATTTATTTGAAAGAGAGAGAAAGAGAAAGAGAGAGTACGAGTGGGGAGAGGGACAGAGGGAGAAGCAGACTCCCCGCTGGGCAGGGAGCCCAACATGGGTTTCAATCCCAGGACCCTGGGATCATGACCTGGCCACCCAGGCGCTCCTAGGTTACTATTTATATATAGGAGTACTACTGATAGAATTAACTTCCACCTTTCTAGTCACTGATTTATGACCAAGTAACTAAAGTTGCTTAATGTTTAGTAGATTTGTGCATGTTATAAAACTCTTCTCCCTAATTTAATGAATAAAGAAAGAGACCTTATGAACTTATTATGCTTGTCCTTTCTCAGCATGAAAATCCTGTCTCTGATAGGCTTTGCCTCTTAAAATAAGTATATTCTTAAAGAGATCTGGGCAATTCAAATGTTTGTAAACCAAAGCACATCTAAAAGATACCAGGGAAACTTAACTAAGTTTGCCACAGATTGAATAATTTGGAAAAGCGAATAACCGTCCCCTAATTTGTTCATTCTATTAAATCAGACTTTATACATGGCTTTGGGATTAGTTAAAGCAAGGCTTGCTTTTTTGTATAATTTTTTGATGGTGGCAGAGGTAGTCCTCACAGTGGTGCAGGAGAGGATGATGGTGACGACAATGAAGGTGTTGAGAAGTGGTCATACTGCTGGTGATGATGGAGGTGGTGAGAGGGGACAAGGAAGGTGGAGCAGTGGTGGCAGTGCTGGAGGTGATAGCAGTGGAGTGGGTGGAAAGATTGGAAATCGAAGCTGGGAGTTTGCTGCAAGAGTTTCTCTGTGGCCGTCTCACCTAATCCCAGACATACAGACATCTGGGCAAATACATTGCAGAAAGGAATAGAAAAACAGTATGTCAGAGAAAAGAAGAAAAGTGAATACATTGTAGGGTGAGCTGCCCTTTAGGCCAGGCAATCTCCCACAGTAGCAGGAGGGCCAACCAAGTCCTCTTCCTCCTGGCCTCCCTTGGGTATCCCTTTCTCTAGGGAGGTTCTGTCACCTCCCCTCAGTGGGGCTTGGTGCTCCAACATATGGCCTTATCTTCCTCTGTCCTAGATCTCTTTGCACAGTATGTAATTGTGTATCTACTTATCTATGTTACGTTCCCACTAGATGGTAAGCTCACTGACAGCGGATACTACTTATTCTCTCTTACTCAATCTAGAGTCACTATGGCACATAGTGAGTGTCCTGTCATACTTACTGATTAAATGAATGACAGGCCACTGTGGCTTGCCTTCTTTCTTTTCTTCTAAAAGTACATTTATCCTGTGGCATCAGAGAAAGTACCCTTCTGAATAGCTTTCCATGTGTCACTGGCCCAACTTGCCAGTGTCAGATAAGGGGCTCCGAAAGTCTGCAGTTGAACAGCAGTATAAAATCCTATAGTACTAGAGCTCAAAGGACATTTTAAAGAACCACCTGTTTTAAGATGAGGAAGCTGGGATAGGTAAGCCCAGATAAGCCAAGTGACTTCATTAAGAGCACACAGATTGCCAGGATCATATCTCAAACCATAACTCAGGAACCCAAAGTCCAAGTTCAGTAACTAAGGTGCTTTTGTTGGATTCCTACCATATGTACCCTTGGCACTTCTACATATGCTTGTGGGAAGCAATTTTCCTTATCAATGTTGTAGCTCATTCATGAAAGAGAAAATGAAAACTTGTTTTTAGCTTTTCAAAGTCTACTCAGGAATAAATATTTTAAAAAATATATGTATATATGTAATCTTGCATTGTGGTTCACATTAAATTCTACTGGACACTGTTGGTCTAGGGGAATAATGGAAATCTCTCTCTGCCTTCTTTGTTTAGGGGTGGCTCTGGTTTTTTCTTTCAACTATAGTTTTTTTTACCCTATTTTTCCTTACGCTGAACCATCACAATGTAGCCAATAAAATGTAGGAAGATGTCTACTAGGGAAATTCAATTCTGGGAAACATTTGAATCTCTGGCAAAAAGAGAGATGGGGTGAGAGAGGAATGCCCTTTCGTGCCAGCCTTCAGAAGTTCTGTGTGAGGCAGTGATGTTTATTGCTACCCAGAAGGAGAAAGCCACCAAAGTCAAAGGAAAGCTGACCCAGGATCCTGAAATTGCTGAACAACTGAGTTAACTGGATTTGGAACCCACCTACTTCTGGATTCAAGTTATGTGAAGCAGTAAATCTTTATTGCTTAAGCCACATTTTACCAGTGTCTGGTTGGTTTGCCATCTTGCAGAAGAGAACTAACCAAGAGTGGACTTCTTTACACATCTCTTGGAGATGTTATCTGCTGACATTTGTAGACTGCGAAATTTTTGTTGCTATTCATGTAACAACTAAACATTGGACAATCTACAAAAACATAAGAACCTCTAGCCTCTGGGTGCTTGCAAGTACAAATGTTGTATGCTTATAACATGTGATGGTTAAAACTCAATGGTTTTGTTCCATTGTTATTCATGATTATAAAAGTAAGCCCCGTTCATTGTATAAACATTTAAAGTCTAAAAAAGCATAGTGAAGAAAATTATATCCTAGTAATCCCATCATTGAGATATAGCCTGTTAAAATTTTAAATATGTATATGTATATACTTTTTCTATATATAGTATATATTTTATTTTTTATATACTATATATTTAATGTAATATTATACAGTGTATATTTTATAATTTATTTATTTTTAAAATTCTATTTTTGTGAGAGAGAGAAAGAGAGGGAGAGAGAGTGAGTGAGCGCATCATGCCTGAGAGGAGGGGGCAGAGGGTGAGGGAGAGAGAGAGAATCTTAAGCTGACTCCACACCCAGTGCAGGGCCTGATGGGGGGCTTCATCTCACAACCCTGAGATCATGACCTGAGCCGAAATCAAGAGTTGGACGCTTAACCGGCTGAGCCACCCAGACACTCCTCATACAGTGTATGTTTTAATAAAAATAATATCATATTAAACATGCTCTTTTGTAATCCCCTAAAAAAATCCTCAGTAATGATATGCATGTGTTCAGAGTACTAAATGTCTCATACGTGATTTCTAGGAAGTAGCTATGATATGATAACATTCTCTTTAGTCTTAATGTACACATTCATAGATACAAAAAAGGTTGGCAAATAGGTGACAGATGGCAAAATAGTTTCATATAAAATATTTTATTCTTCTGTACCTCTGCTATGACTCATCTAAACTTCTACCTTAGCACCCATAACAAATATTGAAACTATTTGCTCAACTAGCTTTCTTCACCAACTAAATCATAAATTCCTGGAGGGGATGGGGAAAGCAGTAACCAAATTAACCAAGATTTTTCTATATACACATATCTGTATCTATCAGAATGTGTAATGCATGCAAAAGTTTATGGGATGAACAAGAAATATGCTTGTATCGGTTTTTTTGCAGTTACACTAAATGTTTTGCAGGCAAATTTATACTGTCGTTTGCCTTGAAGTTCTCATTTCAAACCAGTTGAGGTCACAGAATGATTAAGATCACAAAAGAGACAAACATTGCTTTATCACCAACATCATCATAAATCTTTTAATGGTTCTAGGATTGAAGTTTCGGCCTGAAGTTCTGTTAGTTCTGGACTTGAATTTGAACCACTGACATTTTACCCAACACTAAACAACCCAAAGATAAGCAGAAAATCCATTAGATATCCCAATATTTCAATAAGCTTGACATTTTGGGCTAGCAGATTTTAAAAAATTCAAGTGGCAGTCCAAATGTGTTCATTTTTATCTCAATACTTGCTGTCACATTATAAATATAATATATAATCTACTTTCTTCCTCATTTCCATTCTCTTCTAAATCTACTGTAGTGTAGCTTTTGTCCTCACCATTTCACATACACAAGTTGTTCCTTGGTTAGGTCACTTCATTTGATTGCTAAATCTGACAGTCTTTCTTCAATATTGATTTGTCACCTAACATAACTGACCACTTCCACCTTTTTAAAACTCTTCCTTAGGTGGCTTCCATAACCCCAAAGTCTGGTTCCTCTTTACCTCTGCTTTTTTGTTTAGTCAGCAAAAATTTTACTGAGTACCAGTATAAAGTGTTAAAGTAGGGGTATGCCATAATATTCATAAAGCTGGCATCTACTGAGTGCTTACCAAGTATCAGGCAATGTTTTAAAATTTTAAACACTTTACATGTGTGAGCTCAATCTCACCAAAGCAGGGGGATGCAAACTTTTCCTTAAAGGTAAGTATCTTCTTAAAGGAAGTATCTTTGGCTCTGCAGGCTCTGTGATCTATGTTGCAGCCACTCAACTCAACCACTATAGCTCGGAAGTGACTGTAGACAATCTAGAAACAAATGGGTGTGGCCATGTTCCAGGAAAACTTTATTTACAAAACAGGTGGCTAAATTTGTCACAAGGGCTGTCATTTGCCAACCATAGCTCTCAAAGCTAATATAAATTCTGCCAGACCAAGAATTTTTGTCTGTTTTGGTACACAATAGATAGTAAATATTTGGTAAATGAATACTCTCCTTGTAAGATAGGAACTCCTCTAATCTCCATTTTACAGATAAGGGAAAGGAAGTGCAAAGGTTAAATAACTTGCCCAAAGTCACCAACTGCTGTGTAACAAAACCAGGATTTAAATCCACGCAGTCTTGCATCACAGCCTGTACTCTTTGTCACTACCCTGTGCCATCGTAGCACAGAGAAGGTCTGCTGCAAATCTCATGGGAATCCGGAGAAGTTATTTTAACTGAATCTTTTTTTTTTAAGATTTTATTTATTTATTTGACAGAGAGAGAGATCACAAGCAGGCAGAGAGGCAGGCAGAGAGAGAGGAGGAAGCAGGCTCCCTGCTGAGCAGAGAGCCCGATGTGGGGCTCCATCCCAGGACCCTGAGATCATGACCTGAGCCGAAGGCAGAGGCTTTAACCCACTGAGCCACCCAGGCGCCCCATTTTAACTGAATCTTGAAGAATGAAGAATTCACCAGAAAGAAGAGAAGAGGGAGAAGCTTTGCATTCTAGGATGTAGAAACTGCAGGTATACAAAAAGAGAGAACTGATGCAAAATGGCATTATGGGCAAACTGGCAGCAAAGGAAGGTTGTTGCTCAGGGAATGCATTCACTTTTCAGTAATTCACATGTCTGTACACAGGCTTTGAGATGAGAAGTGGTGGAGATGAGGCTAAAGAAGCATGGTAGGGGCCTTGGGTGACATGTGAACGAATTTGGATTTTAACTTGGTGGCAGATGGGCTACTGAAGTGTTTTAAGCATGGGAAGGAATGACCATATTTGCATTTTAGGTCAATTTTTAAAGTTACATTTTATTTTAAAATTAGATGATATAAGCATATTGTACAACATTCAAAAGCTGGAAAGGTCATCCTCCTGCCCGCCTCCAGCCATCCAGTTCCCTGTCCCAGAGCCACCCACTGTTTCAGTTAGAAAGACTTTCACTTAACAGCAAGAAGAGGGGATTGGGTCAGGGTGAACTGGATGTCTTATTAATTAATTTAAGTTAATTTAATTAGTAGAATTAATTAGTAAATTAATTTAAATTTCCTCCTTAGGGTAGACGATAGTGAAAAAAGGTTAAGACCACCTTATAACTTTATAAATGGTTCATCTATTCAATCCTCTTCAAAGGACCTGAGTTGAGTGTGCATGTTTCTGCCCATGTGCCTAACTGATAATGGATAGTGAAACTAGGATGGAGAATAATTGTCCATATGGTACATAATCATATAGAAAAGGCCATATACCTTCTTGATAACAAGGATAGACTGCTTGCATTAGAATCCTGGCTCTGCCATTTACTGGCTGTGTGACTTTAACCTCTCTGTGCCTCACTGCAAAATGGGGATAAGAATGGTACTTATCTCCTAGTGGTCATAAGGATGTCACTCAATGTGTATTGGCTAATTGCTAAAGAGTCCTGATGATAAGAGCCTTAAAGGAGAAGGGGGTTTTGCAAGAGGGTGCAAGAGTAAAGGTTTAGAAATAGGATTAAGGAATGTGGAGGATGTCAACATCACTTCCCATGCCCATGTGTTATGGGGCATGAGAAAATAAGTAGCATCCTTTCTAGAGTTCAGCAAGGAAAGTTCCTTAGGGAATACATTTACTTTGCAGTCAGGCAAGGAAGGAGCTTGGAGGTTAAAGGTGAAAAGAAGTTTACGATTGAATGGGGATTCTGAGGCACAGAGGAAAGACCCGAGAAAGAGGAGGGGAAACGATGGAGAGAAAGCCCAGAACAAGATGGCAGATTGGAGATTAGGGGGAGGGCGAAGAGATCTGGCTGGAGGTAGGACCACCATATATGACAGCTCAGGCTGAGCAAGGCAGGGAGTGGGTAACTATGGTCATATCTAGCCAGCTGCCTATTTTTGAAAAGCCCACGAACTAAGTATGGTTTTTACATTTTTAAATGATTTTTTAAAAATTTGGATGCAAGAATATTTCATGATACATGACAATAACGTGAAATTCAATGTCAGTATCCATAAATAAAATTTTATTGTGTCCTGGCCACGCCGATTCATTTACATATTATCCGTGGCTGCTTTCACATTACAATGGCAGAGTTGAGTAGTGGCCACAGAGACCAAATGGTGCACACAGCTTACAATATTGACCATCTGGCTCTTTATAAAGAAAATTTGCCAGCCCCTGCTCTAGTACATCATCCATAGTCTACTATATGAATGGCACCCCCAGGAGTTGTGCAACATGGGGCACCTGGCCCTAGGAATACTCACTTTGGATGGTGATAAAGGATTGCAGTTAGGAAAGGCATGGATGGAATTACATGGCCTCAAGGCTCTTTTTGGAATGTGGGCACAATGTTGTTTTGTTAGAATAATGCAAGGCTGTAAGCCTGGATTCAAGCCACCTGCTCTTGGCTGGTGAGGAGCAAGGTGTGGTAGACACAACTGGTTATGTGCACAATCTTCACTTCTCCTTTTGTTTCTTACTAACAGAAGCCTGATTTGATCAAGGAGGTCACGTGCTCTGTTAAAATTAATCATCTCAAGAAAAGTGCTCAAAGAATGATGGAGATAAGTCAAAAGGACACAGAAGTCAGCTTAAAGAAGCTCCTAATGGCCAGTCAGTAACCACGCGAGCTTAAAAATAATGGTAGCAGTGGATTATAAGCCACTGAAAAGAATAGGAATCTATGAGTCCATACTGAAAAAAACAAATGAATGGAGGAGGAAAAAAGTTCTATATGGTAAAAGGCAAACTAATAAATTATAGCATGAATGACAGAATTAGAACATCACCATTTTGCAATCACCATAATATTATTTCAGGCAATATCATCAATGGATGCTAAAACCAGGAGGTGAAAGTTTGATGAGAAACATGATATTTATATCATCTGTGAGCATCTCCCACAGATTCTTATTAATTTAATTTCAAAGGGTAAAATGGTGACTTTGTAGTAGGGAAATCTGATCAATACTACCATACCACCTTAACCAAGTGATCAAAATTGCTATCATTAGTAATAGGACAGACCAAATTATGTACCTCCTGATATGATGCCCTGAGAAGGACGCCATATCATTTCTGTAATATTCTAGCTAAAAAGACATCACTTGAATCATGAGAAAACGTCAGATAAATCCAAATAAAGGATGTCCTACAAAGTAATTGGCCTGGGCTCTTCAATAATGTCAATGACATGAGACATTAAGACAGTTTGAAGAACTTTCTAGATTAAAGTAGATTAAAAAATCAGGAGAACAATGTGCAATGTGTGCAATGCAATGTATGATCTTGAATTGGTTCCTGGACTAAAAAAAGGGAAAAAAAAGAAAAAAATGAATTTATTTGCAATAAAGGACATTAGTGAGAAAATTAGCAAAATTTGTAGACTAAATAATGGCATTTTATCAAGGTTAATATTCTAATTTTGATCGGTGTATTATGGTTATGTAATGAAAGATCCTTATTTGTAGGAAACATACACTGACATGTAGGAGTAAATGTGCATGGGAGAGAAAGAAAACAATAAAGTAAATGGAAATGGAAATATCTGGGAATTGGAGATGAAAAGCATACAGGAATTCTTCATACTATTTTTGCAAGTTTTCTGTCAGTTTGAGATTATTTCCAAACAAAAAGTTAAAAAAAAAGAAAAACAAACAAACAAACAAACAAACAAACAAACAGCATCTCCTCTATGTACCCATACAGTGAGATATTCATATCCCCCTTCCTGGCCAATGAGTTGTAGTTTTTAGTTTAACAGATGGGGCTTCTCAGAAAACTATTGCTTTTCTGATAAAAAGGAGACTTGGCATATGCCTTTTGCTCCTTGTCCTTCCCTTTCTTCCTGCTTGGAAGGAGGGCTTAATAGCTGATGTGGAACAGCCATCTTATGACCATTGGACGAAAGGAGCTGGAAGGAGCCTGAGTCTCGCTGGCTTCATTAAGCCCTGCCTGGATTGCCTTCTGGATAAATTGATTAATCTACTGTAGTCAGATTTCTGTTATACACAGCCAACTGCAATTCCAACTGAGCTAGAACATCTAAGGCTCCCAGTGGTGTTTAGAGTTTAGAGTTTGTGTGGTTTGCCTCCTCAGTCTTCTTCGTGGGCAACTGTTTCCAACTGCCTTTAAATCTTAATGTTCCCTAAGTTTGGGTCCCCAGCCCTCTCCTTCCTCGATACAATCTCCTTGGATTACCTCATTTACTCCTACTTACCATTAAACTCTGGTGACTCTCATATTACTACATTCAGCCTGGAATTTTCTGAATTGCTGATTGCAGACCATATATCCAACTACCTATTAGAAACTTGTACCTATGGTCAGTCACTTCAGCAGTTACAAAGCTGAACTCTCTTTTCAGACAGACAGACAGACAGACAGACAGACACACACACACACACACACACACACACACACACACACACACACACGCACACACACAGTTTCTTTCTCTTTCTTTTTCCAGCCACCATCCAACCACTTTCCCAAGTCAGAAACTCAGGAGTCATCCTCTCCTCTTCCTATTTTCTCACCCCCTACATGCAATTAGTCATCCAGGTCTTGATGACTCCATCTCCTAAATAGTTTCTGAATCCATTTCCTCCTCTTCATTCTCATTACCCAGAGAGATGCCTCATCATCTCTCACTGGTATTTTTTCATTAACCCTCTAAATAATCTCCCTGTCTCTGTCCTCTGTTCCTCCAATACATACTGTTGTCCATTACCTTCATAAAATGTGAATATGATTACCATACTTCCCTACTTACAAATTTCCTGTCACTTTAACTGCTTATGGTAATATCTTTTCTTCCCCAAATTCCTAATATGGTATCACAATAACCTTCTGTTGGCTGCCCTTCTGTACCATGTCTCTGTGAGAGGACTGTTGACTGTCCTGGCTAGTTGGTTACAGTGTTAGGAGGCAACTTCTTTCCAACTCCAATAAACTAGTGATCTCCCTTTGCTCTGGGGCTCTCACTTTATTTCATGTCAGGTGACTTCCAGTGTTCTTTTCCTTTGTACAAAAATAGGTCTTAGACGTTGATTGAAATGACGTTTTGGGACCACTCTATGTGATAGGAAGAGCTGAGCCTTGTTGCCTGAATCCAACAACTGCATTCATACAGGTGGTATTTCAATCTGTATATGGTAGCCCAGGTGGGGAGTTGCAGGGGTGCTGTAATACAACCTGGCTCCACACCATGGACCTCCTAATGCATTGACTGCTTTTGAGTCAAGCAAGCCTGGGTTCCAGGGACTGAGTCCTTTATTTCCTGAACTGCTGGGACTTGGGTGGGATGGGAGAGTCAACAACAGAACAGGAAACAAAGTTACCCAGCTTTGGTGGTGCCAGCCATCAGTCTTACCGTTTAATAACCTTCCTTGGTCTGTTCCTAGAAAAAGCCTTTTTTTTTTTTCTTTTTTCAAGCCCATATCAGAAGGACCCATTTGAGCCTTCCTTCACGCGGGCAGTTAGACATTCCTCCTAGGAGCTCCCATGACACTTAACACACTACAATGCGATTATGTATTTGCATGTCCATTTCCCTGCTTTTGTGTTGCAGCATCTGAATCCAAATCTTACTCTTTTTTGAATGCCCCTCCCCCATGAACATGTCCCCACAGTAGAGCCTGACATGTGGGAAATAATCAGTAAGTGTCTGTTGACACTTGAAATGAATGGATGTTTCTTCTAGGCTCCAGCAGAAAGAGCTGAGGTCTGGGTACCATTCCAAGTTACTTCTTCCACTAATTAGCTTTGTGACCACAATCTCAGCAGCTCCTTCCCCTTATTAACAAAGTAGTGACAATAACAGTCACCTTGTAAGAATTGTTTTGAAAATTAAGAGTTACTTTTCACTGGATTCATTCAGTTGTAGGAATGTACCGAATACCTTTAATGAAGCAGACACTGTGTTAGGAACTAGGGATATAACACTGTCTTTTCCTCATAAAGCTTTTCCATCTAATAAGAAATATAATTAAACAATAATCTACAATAAAATATAGTGATAATTACAATAGGAGAAGAACAAGATACTATGGGAACATAGAACAGGGGGCATAATCTAGTCTAGGGGCCACAAAAGACCCCCCAAACAGCATAAAACAATTGTAAAATACTATACTCATGCCAGTACGATATTATTACCATAGATAAGACTGCCCTGAGTTCATAGGAGACAGACATCACACTGTGAGAAATAAGACTTCCTAGAGAAGGTGGAACATAGAGCTGGACCCAACTTCTTTTAATATGGTGGACCGATCTTTATCGGGAGGCCTTGCCCTTTGAATAGCATTTCCAGGATCGGGGATGGATTTGTCTTCATTTGTCAAGAGTCCAGCTTACCTTGTGGCTCAAAGAAACCAAGCCCTTCAGTTAAAGAATAACAATCACAGAGCTAGAGAATGCTGAGGAAAATCAGAGGGGCCAGTGATGTTTGTAGGCCAGGCAGCAATGTCAAAACACTCTTGACTTGTGCCTTCAAAATGCATTCAGAATCAGCTGCCACCTCACCATTACCCCCTGGTAACAGAACCCCCTGGTGGTCTGGGCCACCATCATGGTCACTGGGACGACTAGGAAGTCTTCTAAATTGGTTGTCCTGTTTCTAACCTTGCTCTCCTCCAATTTCACTTCACACATATTCCAGCTCTAAAATGTGTGGTTCCTTCCTTTGGGCACATTAACATAAAGAAGACAAGCTGTTGGCAAGGAAAGGAGGGCCCGGATGAAAGAGTAGGAAGGAAGTTTGTGTTCACTTGCAGATGAGGAAGTGCAGGTAGGTGCTGCCTGCCTGTTTCACAGTAGGAACTTGTGGCAGGTAAAGAAACAAGACCAAATAAGCCTTCCCCTGTTACTTTTGTGTTGAAGGGTTTTTAGATAAGTCCCTACTCCTTCACCCTCTCCCAAACTCCCAACCTCCACATTTCCCACACATTCCCTGAGTTGTTTCCCAGCTGCGAACATCCCATTTGTCTGCCCCCTCATCTCCTTCCCAGTCTTCTCCTGACTCACCCTTCAGTCGTTTCCAGCAATGCACACATATCCTCTTGCCTATCAAAACCAGTTCCACATGACCATTATAATGTCCTACACTGAGGGAAGGAGCAGAGAAACCAGCGCCCCATTTGGTCAGCTCCTGAGTGTGCCAGACTTGAAGGCCGGATACTCAATGTGGGTTTGCAGTGAGAGCAGTTGACCTGACCCAGACTTCAGACAAGACCTGATCTTCCAAGGATGAGCTATTTCAGAGCTTGGCATTTTCCAGATTCCTTCAAGGTAAGGAATGGAGACACCATCTATTCCAACATCTTTTGCTTTTCTTCCCCTGTTTATTTTTCCTAAATTTATTCAAATGTACAATCAAGTTGAAAGAAAAAGCAATGAAATCTGTGGGTTCTTCACCTAGGTTAATAACTATTAACACTTGTTTTCTTTTTTGTTTTTTTTCCTCTTGCACTTTCAAGATTTTCTAATATACCTATCTGCACACCTGCACACGATGAACCTTTTGAAAGTAAGTTACAATTTGATATCTCACTCTAGATATTTCATTCCACATTTCCTAAGAGTAAGGATATTTTTCTGTGTAACACAATCTCATTATCATACCCACAAAATTTAACATTAGTGAAATAATGTTATCTAAAATACGGTCCAGATTTTCCTGTTCCAAAAATATATTTTAAAGCACCCCCTTGATCCAATCAAGGATCAAGTGTTGCATTTTTTTTTGCATTTGCTTTCCTATAAATCATAATATCACAGTTATAATCCTGTATTATCATTATTTTTAATGCTCAAATTGTTCCAAATTTGGCCAGCAGAGCCAACAACTTTAACTTTTGATTATTTATATTGACTTCTTCTTCTTTTTTTTTTTTAAAGATTTTATTTATTTATTTGACAGAGAGAGGGAGATCACAAGTAGGCTGAGAGGCAGGCAGAGGGAGAGGAGGAAGCAGGCTCCTTGCCGAGCAGGGAGCCCGATGCGGGCCTCAATCCCAGAACCTTGAGATCATGACCTGAGCTGAAGGCAGAGGCTTTAACCCACTGAGCCACCCAGTCGCCCTTATATTGACTTCTAAGATTGTTATTCTGCAAAGAGCTGTTTTTTGTTTTTTATTTATTTATTTATTTATTTAGATTTTATTTATTTATTTGACACAGAGAGAGAGATCAGATCACAAATAGGCAGAGAGGCAGGCAGAGAGAGAGAGAAAGCAGGGAGCCCGCTGAGCAGGGAGCCCGATGCGGGCCTCGATCCCAGGACTCTGAGATCATGACCTGAGCTTAAGGCAGAAGCTTTAACCCACTGAGCCACCCAGGCACCCATGCTGTTTTTTGTTTTTAGAGTGGGGTTCAGGATTAGAATTTGGGCAAGAAATTTGAAGAACTAACCAGGACTATATGTTCTGAGACCTATAACCAACTGAAGAATCTCTAGTTGGCTTAAACCACGTATGCTGGGCACCTGGGTGGCTCAGTGGGTTAAAGCCTCTGCTTTCAGCTCAGGTCATGATCTCAGCGTCCTGGGATCGAGGCCCGCATTGGGCTCTCTGCTCAGCACGGAGCCTGCTTCCTCCTCTCCCTGTCTCTCTGCCTGCCTCTCTGCCTACTTGTAATCTCTCTCTCTGTGTCAAGTAAATAAATAAAATCTTTAAAAAAAAAATAAACCACGTATGCTTATGAAAGATCAATCAGAAAAAAACCTTGCATTTATTTAGTAACAAAAGATGTCATAGAGGTATACCCAGAAACCACCATTTTCATTGCACCATAAAGTTAGCTGACATTGAAGAATATTTTCTCTTAATCTGGACTCATTCAGGGCAAGACCTGAGGAGTCAATATGGTTCATCAAGACAAGGCTTTGTATCTGTACACTCAAATCCCAGGTCTTTCTCAGCTGCGTAACTATGGACAAATAACTTCAGCTTCCTCACCTTAGTTTCCTCATGTGTATAATGGGAACACTGTTAAACACTCTAAAGATTTTGTAATGACTAAACATAATGTAGTTTTAGTGCTTGTCAAATAGCAGGAAGTCAGGACAAGTTACTCCTTTCAAAGAAGAGGTAGAGAAGGGAACTAATTGGGTTACACGAATAGCTAAAAGCCCATGTTGTAGTAGCTAAACAAATGTTAGCTGGCTGTGCTGAGGTTAAGATATTCTACAACTATTTCCTCTACCCACGTAAGCCTGTAGCAAATGCATCTCATGTACTGGAATATAAACTCCATGGGGCAAGGAGTTCCACCTGCTTTGTTCACTGTTTTGTCCCATGTCTAAAACATAATAGGTGCTCATTATTTTTGAATGAATGCATAAATGAATTTTGAGTGAATGATTTTTGAATGAATTTTGAATGAATAAATGAATAAGTGAATCAATATCATTTAATATTTAATTCAATACTAGATAAAACAGAGACACCCACTGCTTATGTAACTCAAAAATGTCAGCCTATACCCTTCTTCCCCCTTTTTAGAGTTGGATTCCTCTGACATAAAGTGGTTTGTATCAGTCAGCTACTGCCGCAGTTTTGCTGTCTAACAAATAATCCTGAAGCTCCACTACTTAAAACACCAATCCTTTATTCTTATGCTCCTAGGTCTACAGGTTGGCTTGACTGAGCTGGGCTGGCCCTTGGCTCTGGACTCCAAGCTCCAGGTTGGATTTGACTGTGTTATATGTGTCTCTCAACCTCCTTCGACCACTGGCTACCTGGGGCATGGGATCTGTTCCCTGTATCTCATTCTGGGGCCCAAGGTATAAGGTATGAGTGTTGGTGTGGGCATGGTCTCTCTAAACTGAGTTGACTTTTAGGTTTTCCCACCAGTGTAGCTAGCTACAGGATGAATAGTCATTCTCCTGACAATTTCAGGGCCAAGAGCTCTTGTTCTCAGTTTTCATAGGGGTAAGAGCAGGGAGTGTTTTATTCTCTAAATTACACATGTATAGCAGATTATGGTGGGATAAAGGGAAAAAATGTGATTAAAACAAACGTATAAAAAAACAGACAGACAAAACACAAACCTATACAATTCTCCTTCAGTCCTCTGTCCAAACTCAAACTTCCTCATGCTGCCCAACACCTCTGTCTTAAAATAGATGACTTTATAAGTAAAACCATCAGAGAAGAGATTTTGCAGTATGTCTCTACACTCCGATCTACCATTTCTTCCACATCTCCACCCACCTTCACTTCCCCTTCTTTTCCTCTCCAAAGCTAATCCTGCTATCTCTACTAAAATCCCATTCTGAATTTCCAAATCACTCCTTCCTCTCATCTCTTTAATTCCTTTCTCACCAAGTACTTTTTTTTCCTTTGGCCATTTAAATCTGTTCCATCTTAAAAAAAAAAATCCCACTCTTGACTTTGTCTCTTTCTTTAGAGATACACACCATGTATATAGAGATACATGCCATACAGAGCTATCTATGGGAATCTAACTAATGAAGGTGAGAGGATGCCTCCAGGAAATGGCAGCCCTTGGGAAATAAAGCCCTTGGAGAAAGGGGATGTCAGATAATGAAATAAATGTATCATTGTTTGATGGTAAAGGAAACAATCAACAAAGAATTAGATTTAATAACCAAGCTCAGAAGGGTTGCTAGTCAACAGTTAAACATCAAACATTTGTCTATACTAGCAATAATAATCTAAAATGTAATTAAAATATAAGAGAATATTTAATATCATCATCAAAAGATGATTAATTATTGTCACCATAAAATATCTAGGAATTGGCCTCAGTACATTCTATGGACTGACTGGTATCCCCCCAAATTCATATGTTGAAGCCTCTGGCCCCCAATACCTCAGAATGGGACCACATTTGGAGATAGGGTCTTTAAAAAGACAATTAAGTTAAAATGAGGTCATTAGGGTAGGCCCTAATCCAGTATGACTGGGGTCCTTGTAAGAAGAGGAAATTAGGATACAGACATGCACAGGGAGAAGACCACGTGAAGACACAGGGAGAAGACAGCCATCTATAAGCCAAGGAGAGAGATCTCAGAAAAAAAACAGTCCTGTGGTCAACTTGAACTTCAATTTCTAACTTTTAGAATTGTAAGAAAATAAATTTCTGTTGTTTGAGCCACCTACCCAATGGTACATTGTTATGGCAACCTTAGCAAACTAATACAGCAAGAATATACAAAATTTCTGTTGATAAAACTTTAAAAACTTTAAGCTGGGTTCTTCTTCCTTTTGCTCTTCTCTTGCACATTTGGTCCTTAGCCATTAGGGTGGGGCAGAGCATGGTAAACTTCTGCGGGTGGAGGATGGAAGCCAAGTGACAAAGTGTCAGGTGTCACACCTGGTTCAAGGTGAGCCGTGTGTGTGTGTGTGTGTGTGTGTGTGTGTGTGTGTGTGTGTGTAGGGAGAGGTGGTAACCCAACATGGGATTCGGATTCCATGTGAGGTGGCATGAGGAAAGCATCTATGTAGAGATATGTTCTGGCACATTCCATTGTGCCAGAAATCAAGGAAGTGCTCATAGAGTGATAGGGATGTATCAAAAGGACTTTCACTAAAGGAGCTCTCATTGGCCACACTGGGCAGTTTCACCCTCAAAATTATAATGATGATGATGGATTATAACCCTTTGAGTAAAACAGAAAATCTCTTCAATACAGATATAAACAAACAAGTTAATAATTTGAACATTTGAAAAGAAATGAGATATTTATATGGTTTCAAAATACCCCCCAAATCCTGATTAATTCCAAAGGGAAAACAGTAACTTCACAGAAGAGAAGCCTAGCATACCCCACCTTAGACCACTGATCAAAGGGAACATCATTAGTATGGGACAAGTTGACATCATGAAACTCCTGATAGGACACAGGGAGAAAAACACAGCATCACCTCTGTGGGAGTGTGCGTGACCTGACACATAACCTGTATCTAATCCCAAGAAAACATCAAAGCCCATTGAGGGACAGTCTACAAAATAAAGCCATGTAAACCGAGACCAGGAAAATCATGGAAAGACAGAAGAACTATTCTAGACGGAAGGAGACAAAAGAGACATGACAACCAAATGCAATGCTTGATTCTGCACAGGATTCTTTTGCTATACAAAATGGTACTGGGACAGTTGTTGAAACTTGAGGTCCCAGAATTATAAGGTGAAGATGTCTCAGTATAAATTTCCTGACTGTGATGGTATATGAGGGTTATATAGGAGGATGTCCTTGTTTGTAAGCAATGCACAGTGTGGGGCATATCATCGGCATGATAAAGGCGTCAGTTCAGAAACATATTCTTAAAGGACTCAGAAAGAAAACAATTCCTTATTTTATACATCCCCATTTTCTGTCCGTTTGTGATTATTTCAAAATTTTGAAAATGAAAAGAAAAACTCTAATATGGGACATAGGAGATGATCTACATACATATCCAAGCTCTGTTGGATGGGTTGCCTTAATAATAAAGAAATACAAATACCCCCCCCAACTAATCTTTGAATCCTATGCCATCCCATTCAAAATTCCAATGAGATCTTCTGAAGAACTTAAAAAAAAAAAACCTACTCTAAATGGAGAAATAAAGTTCCATGAACAGATGAACAAACTTCATATTTGAAATCAGCATATTTTATACTGTTTATTATGCAATATGTCACTCTTAAAAATAAAACATGGGGTTTTGCCCTACCAGATATTAAACCATACTAAAAAGCCATAGTAAGAATAGAATGGTTGTTGCCAGGAGCCTGGGGGATATGGGGGAAATGAGGGGAAATGTGGAGATGTTGGTCAAAATGTACAAACTTGTACAAAGTTATAAGTTGAATATGTTCTAAGGATCTAATGTAGAGTATGATAACTATAGTTAATAAGTAATACTGTATTTACACTAGAAGTTTGCTGAGAGTAGGTCACAAGCATTCTTATCACAAGGGAAAAAACTGAAGTATATGAGGTAATGAATGCATTCATTAATTTATGATAATCATTTCACAATGTATATGTATATTAAATCATCAGGTTGTACACCTAAATATATAGAATATTTTTGGTCACCTGTTCCTCAATAAAGCTGTTGGGAAATTTTTTTTTAAACCTATACTAATAAAAACTGTGGTTTGGGTATAAAAACAGGCAAATAGGCCAATGAAACAGAGTTCAGAGACAATCCCATGTATGTATGAGAATTTAGTTGTATAGTGTAATTCATAAATCAATAGGCAAAGAATGAATCATTTACTAGATTGGGTTCTCATCTTACAGAAGAAAATCAGGTTAGTAGGAAATATGTAAATTATTTTGTGACCTAGAGCTAAGGAAACACTTTTTCTTTTAAAGGTTGATTTATTTATTTGAGAGAGAGAGAGGTAGGGACAGAGAGAGAATCTCAAGCAGACCCCCTGCTGAGCATGGAGTCTGACGGGAGCTTGATCCCATGACCCTGAGACTGTGACCTGAGCTGAAATCAAGAGCTGGACACTTAACTGACTAAGCCACCAAAGTATCCCAAGAAAAGACTTTCTTTCTTTCTTCCTCTTTTCTTTCTTTCTCTCTCTCTTTTTCTATCTTTTTTTCTCTTTTTCTTTTTCTTTCTTTCTTTCTTTCTCTTTCTTTCTTTCTTTCCTCTTTCTTTCTTATTTTATTTATTTATTTGACAGAGAGAGAGACAGCATAAGTAGGGGAAGCAGCAGGCAGAAGGAGAGGGAGAAGCAGACTCCCCACTGAGCAGGGAAGCGATGATGATGATGATGATGATGATGATGATGATGATGATGATGATGGACTCAATTCCAGGATCCTGGGATCATGACCTGAGCCGAAGGCAGATCTTAACCAATTGAGCCACCCAGGAGCCCTGGAAAGACTTTCTTAAACAAATCATAGAAAACACAAAGCCCTAAGACAATATTTTGTCTTAGGGTAAATTATATTACCTTATCATAGAGGACTTCTGTTCAATAAAGGGCACCATGGACAAAATTAATAGACATCCGACAGAATGGAAGAAGATAGAATTTGCAATGTCTAAAACAAATCAGAGATTGATATCTAAAATATACAATGACACTCAACATCACTCATCATCAGGGAAATGCAAATCAAAGCCACAGTGAGATAGGACCTCACACCTGTCAGAATGGCTAGTATTACAAAGACAAGAAATCAGAAGTGTTGGCAAGAATTTGGAGGAAAAGGAACTCTTGAGTACTATTGGTGGGAACGTAAATTGGTACTGTCACTGTAGACAGTATGGAGGTCCCTCAAAAAATTAAAAATAAAAGAAGTACCATATGACCCAGTAATTCTACTACTGGGTATTTATCCAAAGAAAACAAAAATTCTAATTTGAAAAGAAACATGCACCCTTACATTCATTGCAGCATTATTTACAATAGCCAAGATATGGAATCAACTTATGTGTTCACTGATAGATGAGTGGATAAAGCAGTGTGGTGTGGTGTGGTGTGGTGGATGTTTGCAAAAATATCTATGGACCTAGAGGGTATTATGCTAAGTGAAATAAGTCAGACAAAGAAAGACAAATGCCATATGATTTCACTTATATGTGAAACCTAAGAAAAACAAAACAAATCAACAAATTAAAAAAAAAAGTAACAGACCCATAAACAGAAAAAATAAATTGTTGGTTGCCAGAGGGAAGGGATTTAGGGGGGGTGGGAAAAATGGGTGAAGAGGAGTGGGAGGTACAGGCTTCCAGTTATGGAATGAGTAAGTCATGCAGGTGAAAGAGAAAGCATAGGGAATATAGTCAATGGCATTGTAACAGCATTGTGTGATTGTAGCTATTCTTGTGACTATAGCATAAGTATAGACTTGTCAAAATCACTATGTTGTGCCCTGAAACTAATGTAACATTGTGTGTCAACTATTTTAAAAAAAGAAAATGCCAGGGTGCCTGGGTGGCTCAGTCGGTTAAGTGTCCGACTCTTAATCTCAGTTCCAGTCTTGATCTCAGGGTTGTGAGTTTGGGCCCAGCATGGAACTTACTTTAAAAAAAATCCAATTAAGAGGAAATACAATAAAACTGCAATAAGAAAAACCACAACAATAAACAAATAAAATGTACAGCAAACTCCTACAAAATCAACAAGGAAAAGACAGCAACTCTGACAGGAAAACAAGGCCATAATTATGGTCATTTTATAGATGGGACCAACAGGGTCCAAGAGGCGGCAGCCTAAGCGTTCCTGCTTCCCCTTGCTCCTCAGTGTCACAGACAGGATATCAGAGGGGGAGGCTGAGCTCAGATGCAGACATTGTTCCAACACAGAGTCTGCAGGCTCTGCAGACGCATTGAATGTAAGGTAAAGACATCGGGGTGACTCCAAGGTTTTCAAGCCGAGCCACTGGAAGGCTGGTCTGCATCTGATCGGGATGTGGAAGGCTGTGGCTATAGCAGGTTTGCTTCGGGGCAGGATCAGGTGATCAGTCTGGGACTTGCTAAGTTTGTGATGGCTCGGTCACCCAACACGGTGCCAGCCACCTAACTGTTCTGTGCCTCAATGCCTTAATTTCTCTTTCTGCAAAGTTCTCCAGTCTTAGAGTTTTTTTCTTTTGTTCTTAGAAGGAATCTCAGAGAGTATTTACTCCATTGCCTGCACTTTACAGATGAGGAGACCGAAGCCCCGAGTAGGAGGATAGAATGCTAGGACTAGCACCCAGCCTCCCATTTCCTTTTCCTTTTAGTGACTTCTCCTTTATGTGGCAAACAAAAAGAGGGAAAGAAGATTAAAGCACTCTGCTCTCTATAAAGTGGAATACAAATGCTAGGTCTCAATGCTGTGATGAGGGTCAGGAAGTGGTTTCCAAGGTCCCTTTCAAGTTCCTTTTGACTAAAAGAGAAAGGGCCTGTGGGTCATAGGATCCCCCCACCACTCCTTTTCTCTGGCGGCAATAATACAAATGAAAATGCATTTCTCGGGGGGGCCTGGGTGGCTCCATCCGTTGGCTGTCTACCTTTGGCTCAGGTCATGATCCCAGGGCCCTAGGATTGAGCCCCACGTCAGGCACCCGGCTCAGTGGGGAGCCTTCTTCTCCCTCTGCTGCTCCCCCTGCTTGCACTCTCTCTTCTCTGTCAAATAAAGAAGTAAAATCTTTAAAAAAAAAAAAAAAGGAAAAGGGGAAGAAAAGAAAAGAAGAGAAAAGAAAAGAAAATACATTTCTTCTGGCACATACTTTCCCCTTATTTAAAAGGCAGGAGCCCATCTCATTCAATCTGGAGCCACGCACCTGTCATTCCAAACAAAGCAGATTGTTCTTCTTCCCTGTTAGCATGAGGCCACCTGGTGAGTGGGCACTTGGCTTGGACTTGGGGAAGAAAGCAACTGCCCAGGAGCCCCACCTTGTCTACAGCTGTGCTTGAAATGCTAAACACTAGATAACTAGTGTTCACAGAGTTCTTATTAGGAGTTAACATTTGTTGGGCACTGATTGGGATTTGACATATTTACAGAATCCCCCCCCAAACATCCCTGCAGAGTAAGAATTACCTCCCTTCAGTGTCTGAAGGGAAGTGGAGCTCCCAGAAGTTGGAGCCTGAGTTGGTCCCTGGGTATTTCCAGCGGTTACACAAGACCCTAGGACCCTTGTGGCTGGCTAGGAAGATGGAGAGGCTTTCTGGAAGGGAGCAGTAGGATGCTAGAGCCAATCACAGCTCTGCGTAGCTCTGGGCCTAGGAAACACAGCTAGTTTTTCACTCTGTGATAACAACTGGAGCACCCAGGATGTCCCTACTTCTCAGAGGCCTTTGTGCCAGGCTGGAAGAGGAGGAAAGGCAATGTGCTCTGTAACCCACACTTTTGGGCCACAGACCACAGACCCGAGCAGGGGCATTTTAGTAGTCGAGGACAGAGGAAAGAGAACTGGTGTTAACTGGTAACTTTAAAATTTGTCATTTGCCTCCAGTCTTTCAAATACAAATATCACCCGCTCCCCAAATACAAATATCCTGACTGCCCCACTTTATATGCATCTGGAATCATTCGGAATCTCCAGCCCTACCACACCCAACCCACACCATTCTTTGTTTTGTAAATGAAATTTATCTCTTGTGCATTTCAGTTTAGTCTGGAAACTTCTTTGCTGGAGATGACCAATTTAGGCTCCCCCCACCCAGAGGCTTAAAAAAGGGTTGTTTCTGGCATACTCAGGCTCTCTTATATTTCAGGCTACATATATGTAAACCCAAAGCAAGGTTGATCCCCATTTCTGGATTTCAGGACAGATATTTTGCATGAACTGATTGACTGACTGACAGGCCCTGTAGAAGTGGGATGAGAACAGAACCAGGCTTTGTAGTGTGCTTACCATGTGGACTAACTCTTCTTTCAGAACATACCTCTCTGGAGGCACAGAAAAGGCAGTGTACAACCTTCCTTTTGTAGGCACCTCCCAAAATAACTCTCAACAGGATATGGCTCGTTATATTAGTTCTGTAATTTTATTTTCCAAATGATGCTTGTCTTTGAAGCTTGGCTGGGGGAGCTGTAGTGAAGATTAAGTGGGGTTCAATGCTTTGTGACAATACTTCCTTAGATTAACAGAGGACATTTAAGAAACATGGTTAAATTTTTTAAAATTTTTTATTTAAAGTCAATTAGTCAAGGGCTCCTGGGTGGCTCAGTCGGTTAAGCATTTGCCTTCTGCTCAGGTCATGATCTCAGGGTCCTGGGATTGCATCCTGAATTGGGCTCTCTGCTCAGTGGGGAGTCTTCTTCTTCCCCCTCCAAAAATAAATAAAATCTTAAAAGAAAATTTAAAAAAATAAAATCAATTAATTAACATATAGTGTATTATTAATTTCAAAGGTAGAGTTTAGTGATTCATCAGTCTTATATAACACCCAGTGCTCATTACATTATGTGTCCTCCTTAATGTCCATCCCCCAGCTACCCCATCCCCCCACCCCCTGCCCTCCAACAACCCTCAGTTTGTTTCCTGCGATTAAGAGTCTCTTATGGTTTGTCCAACTCTCTGATTTTGTCTTGTTTTATTTTTCCCTCCCTTCCCCTATATTCATCTGTTCTGTTTCTTAAACTCTGCATATGAGTGAAATCATATGATAATTGTCTTTCTCTGATTGACTTATTTCACTCAGCATAACGTTCTCTAGTTCCATCCATGTTGTGGCAAATGGCAAGATTTCATTCTTTTTGATGGCTAATAGTAATAGTCCACCATATAAATACACCACATCTTCTTTAGCCATTCATCTATCAATGGACATCTGGGCTTTTTGCATAGTTTGACTATTGTGGGCATTGCTGCTATAAATATTGGGGTGCAGGTGCCCCTTTGAATCACTATGTTTGTATCCTTCAGGTAAATACCTGGTAGTGCAATTGATGGATCATAGGGTAGCTCTATTTTTAACTTTCTGAGGAACCTCTGTACTGTTTTCCAGAGTGGCTGTACCAGTTTGCATTCCCACCAACAGTGTAAGAGAGTTCCCCTTTCTCTGCATCCTCACCAACATCTGTTAAAACACATATTTTTTTTAATCTCTAAAACCTGTGACACAAAATATTGAATCATGTCCCATCCTGTCATTTGTTTCTGGCATTTAATATAAGTATTGAGTACCTCTTATTCGTCAGGCCCTTCACTAGAGCTGGGAAAGACACAACAGTAAACAGAAACCGATGGGCCTCTGATCTCAAGGAACTCAGAGTCATGGGGTGGGGGAGGGCAGACATTAATCCAAGGATCTTACAAATGAATGTACAATGCAGCTGTGACATGTGCGAAGGAGGCCAGGCTCTGGTGCTAGGAGACTATACATTGGAGCAATTCGGTAAGGTCCAGGAGGTCAGGGGAGGAATGCTGAAGCTAAGAGGGGGAATAGCATGTGTAAATGCCCTGGATTTAAGCCAGTGAGGCTGAGTAGAACCAGGGAAGAGAGGGCACAGGTAGATGAGATTGTAAAGGCAACCAGACCATGTGGCTTTTATAAAATTTAGTACCCAGGTCCCACTCACAAAAATTCTGACTCAGTTGGAGGAGGAGGGACCAGATATAGGTTTTTTTTGTTTTGTTTTTTTCGTTTTTTAAGTTCTCCACGTAAAGCAGCCAGGGTTGAGAATCATTAGCCTCAGGTTATTTGATCCTTAATCTAAGGACTATGGGAAGGACTAAATTGTTGGTAAGCAGGGGATGACATGATTCCGGTAGACACCTTGTGTACCTAGGTTGTCTGCACATACATATAACCAGTGAAAAAAAAAGGAAGACTTAAAAAAAGTTTTTTTTTTAATATCTTTCAACTTTATAAAGACGACTCTTTTTTTTAAGATGAAAAAATAGAGGTGACAATAGATGTGTATTTTTTCCCCAGGGCTACTTAGATATTCATTAGAATCTCTGGTATTAGAAATTTGAATTCAAATGGAGTGGCACAAATTTAAACCCCTGGTCTTCAAAGAATTTTCCATTTGTCTTTGGGAATTTCTAAATTATGGAAGTTCTGTCCTCTAAGATGAAAAACTTATACTCAGCTTGGCTCTTTATTTCCAAAATTTTTCTATAAAAGAACTACAGGTAATGGAAATTGTTCTGATTTGAACACTTTAGTTGCACCAGGGAATTTGTGGTGTTAGAATTGTGTGGTCTCACGTCTCCAAAGGCAAAGGAAACAAAAGCAAAAATGAACTTTTGGGACTTCATCAAGATAAAAAGTTGCTGCACAGCAAAGGAAACAGTCAATGAAACAAAGAGGCAACCCACGGAATGGGAGAAGATATTTGCAAATGACACTACAGAGAAAGGGCTGATATCCAAGATCTAAAAAGAACTTCTCAAGCTCAACACCCAAAAAACAGGTAATCATGTCAAAAAATGGGCAGAAGACATGAACAGACACTTCTCCAAAGAAGACCTACAAATGGCCAACAGACACATGAAAAAATGTTCATCATCACTAGCTATCAGGGAAACTCAAATCAAAACCACATTGAGATACCACCTTACACCAGTTACAATGGCCAAAATCAACAGGACAGGAAACAACAAGTGTTGGAGAGAGGGGAACCCTCTTTCACTGTTGGTGGGAATGCAAATTGGTGCAGCCACTTTGGAAAACAGTGTGGAGATTCCTCAAAAAATTAAAAATAGAGCTACCCTATGACCCTGCAATTGCACTACAGGTTATTTACCCCCAAAGATACAGATGTAGTGAAAAGAAGGGCCATATGTACCCCGATGTTCATAGCAGCAATGTCCACACTTGCCAAACTGTGGAAAGAGCTGAGATGCCCTTCAACAGATGAATGGATAAAGAAGATGTGGTCCATATATACAATATTACTCAGCCATCAGAGAGGATGAATACTCAACTTTTGTATCAACATGGACAGGTCTGGAGATTATGCTGAGTGAAATAAGTCAAGCAGAGAAAGTCAATTATATGGTTTCACTGACTTGTGGAACATAAGGAATAAAATAGAGGACTCCAGGGCAAAAAAAGGAAAAGTGAATTGGGGTAAATCAGAAGGGGAGATGAACCATGAGAGACTCTGAAAAACAAACTGAGGGTTATGGAGGGGAGGGGGGAGGGGAGATGGGTGAGCCTGGTGTGGGTATTAAGGAGGGCACGTACTGCATGGAGCACTGGGTGTGGTGCATAAACAATGAATCTTGGATCACTGAAAAAATAAAATTAAAAAAAAGAATTGTGTGGTCTCCTTATATATAAATTGTCTTCCAGATAAATCAGTTTGTTGATATTGAAAGTGTTTCCATAGTAATATTGCAGTTGATTCTTACAGTGATAGTGTGAAGAAAATGAGGAACAAAGACACTGACGAGTCCTTCAGGGTCAAAGAGAAGTTAGTAGCCAAACCAGAGCTAAGCCTCGGTTCTCCTGGCCTCTAGCTTCATGGCCTACCCTCTGCATGCAAAAACGGGGAATGTGAGATCATAATCAGGACTTTTCAGAAGATTCTGGTGATGTGATTATGATCATCGTAACATATGATTTCCTTTTGTAAAGTCTTCGGACATTAACGCAAATGAGTCTCATATTCCACTTCAGGGTGAGAATTATTTCCGTTTCATCTTTGTTCACACAGGTTCAGGGTCTTCCAATTAGCCAGCCAGCTCTACAAGGGCACAGTCCCTGTCGGTCTTATTCACTGATGCACCCACCCCTGATGCTTAGCATAGATAGGCAGCCAATAAAAATGTGTTGAATCAACAAATGAATACATGACTGAAGGACTAACTGAAACAGGAAATTCTTTGAGGACAAGAACTGCAGTTGTGCTTTTTAATTTGTTTTAATTGTCTAATGTACCCTTATGTAGCTTCTGGGACTTAGTAAATTCTTAACTAACTAGGTAGCCTGATGAATTAGTCCAAACTTTAAACAGATTAGGGATCTCTTCTGTTCTTAGGAAGATAACCATCCTGGTTTGCTCAGGACTATTCCAGTTTAACACTGAAAAGTCCTGCATCCAAGAAAACCCTTCAATTCCAAGAAGACCAGGACAGCTGTTCACCCTAACAAGACACAGAACATAAGATGTTCACCTGCAAGAATACACATTTCAGCCCAGTGTTAATCTAAGTGTGATCCTTGGACCAGCAGCATCAGCATGTCCTGTGAATCTATAGGAAACAGGCCAACTTTCCAGCCTCTCCCTTGTCCTACTGAAACTGAAATTATGAGGGTGGGTCCAACAATGCAGAACAAGCTCTCTAGGTGACTCTGATGCATGACAAAGTCAGAATCACTGTCAGCCTGAGCACTGTTTGATCAAACAGGAAGTAAATAAAGCCAAAAGGCAGACATTAAGACGATTCCGGTTCTGTTCCTCTCTAGCTTTAATTTTGGTTGCTTTAAATCCTCTTATTCTGGCTAAACTCTTATCCAACTGAAGTGGTAAAGAAGGCATTGGTGGGTGCTTCCTTTTTTTTTTAAGATTTTATTTATTTCTTTGAGATAGAGAACATGCGTGGTGGGGAGGGGCAGAGGGAGAGGGAGAGGCAGACTCCCTGCTGAGCAAGGAGCTTGATGTGGGGCTTGATCCCAGGACCCTGAGATCATGATCTGAGTCCAAGGCAGGTGCTTAACCAACTGAGCCATCCAGGTGCCCCAGTGTGTGCCTCTTAACACACCTGGAGACTTCACAATTTGAAAGATTTGGCTTACAATTATTTCCTAGTAGGACAGATTCCAGTAGCAACATCACTAATTATTTACTGCGTACGAGTAGAGCAAATGGAATATTTCAGTATATGAGCAAGAGTATGTCATGAATAGGTCCATGAATGAGGAGACAGCAGCAATATTTGAAAAGAGTGTCTTTTAGAAAGGATTTTCTCCCTTTTTGTAAACCTCCAGATTCCTGGAGGTATGAAAGACAGGACCAGACCTAATGCCCGCCCTCCGCATCGCCCAGTTACTCAAATTTCCGAAACATCAATGAATCCCAAGCACATGAATCAGGCATAGTTTGCTAGTCTCTGTAACACTGGACACTTTAAATAGGATTCTTAGTTACCCAGCTACCGTGGACTCCCTAGGGAGACGCGTAGTAACTAAAGCACTAAATGTTCTCTTCTTTTCCAAGATAAGGAAACTGAGTGGTTAAGTGACTTCCTCAGATGGCTTCTAGAAGGGACATCTTGGCCAAGAGGGGAAGTCAGGGACTTGGGGCTTCTGCACACATCTGGGGCCATTTGGGCTGCTAGGCATTCATTTTTAAAGACCTGAAAATGGTGAACTTTTTTCAGTGACTTATCAGACAGATGGAGTGATGGCTTCCAGCCACAGAACTCACTCTGGACAGCTGTCAAGGTTAACAGTTCTATTTGCAGCTGTCCTCCATCAGATTGTTCTTGTTTTTTAAGTTATTCCTAACATGGCTCCTAACTGGTTTGGTTGGCCTGGATAAGGACATTGATTCATGGCTCTCTGGGGTGTTGACTCTGTAGGGGCAAAGTCTGGGCACCATGCCAGAACAAAAGCTTTTGGATGGGGTCGGCCAAGACCAATTTCTGACTCACCAAAGAATGATGTGCAAGGATCCCTTAAGACGTCAATGTGTTTTTCTAGGGCAATGAATTGACCAAACGACCTTGTAAAGCGACCTCCTTCCCATCTCCCCATCTCCATTTTCTTATCATATTGTCACTCCATTAACTAGGAATGAATGACATATCCTCTCAAGTTGATCTCCAAATTTAAATAAACTTAAAATAATAGTAGGAACACATGTAATGTTTTCTATATGCTTCTTCAAAGTGACTTACATAGATTACAAATTCATTTAATCCTTACAATTGTCCTTTTAGGTAGGTAATATTACTATCTTCATTTTACAGATGAGAAAACTAAGGCACAAAGAGGTTGGATTACCTCTACCATAGTATCTCCACCATTTCTTTCGATAGATAGATAGATAGATAGATAGATAGACAGATAGATAGATAGACATCATGCATGCTTTCTGCAGATATTCTTCAACCCACAGAGCTTTGCCAACTACTCCTCTATCATCTGGTATGGTGGCCATAGCAGAGGCATCCAGCTGTTGTACCTGAATTCTCAACTTGCTCCCCTCTGCTCTCTTTCCTCCCTTTTCTCACCCCCTGGAACACATTTCCACATTACCAGCTTGGTCTAGTCAATGCTTTTTTTTTTAAATTCAATTTAATTTTTATTTATTTTATTTACTTTTTAAAAGATTTTATTTATTTATTTGACAGAGAGAGAGAGACATTACAAATAGGCAGAGAGGCAGGCAGAGAGAGAGGAGGAGGCAGGTTCCCTGCCGAGCAGAGAGCTCGATGCAGGACTCGATCCCAGGACCCTGAGATTATGACCTGAGCTGAAGGCAGAGGCTTTACCCACTAAGCCACCCAGGCGTCCTCAATTTAATTTTTAAAAAGATGTATTTATTTATTTTAGGGGGGATCTGCAGGGGAAGAGGGGGAAAGAGAATCTCAAACAGACTCTCTGCTGAGGGGGGACCCTGAGGCAGGGCTGGATCTCAAGACCCTGAGATCTCAAGCTGAGCTGAAATCAAGAGTCAAATGCTTAAACGACTGAGCCACCCAAGCGCTCCGCCCACCTCCATCAGTGTTTTAAACAAATTATTAAATATTTAAAAATGCTTTTCAGGGGTTCAAAACAGTGGTCTAAGTAATACTACTGTATTGTTGCGTTAGTTGGAAATTATATGAAATATAATGAACAGAAAACTTTCATAACATTAAGAAAGTGACTCTCATTAATGTGATTTCTCTTCAAACTTAGGTTTCAAAAAGAATTCATGTATTTATGAAATTAATTTCATTGTTGAGACCCCAATTCAGGTCTTGTTGCCTAGGCAGCAATTTTTAAATGGATCAACTCACTTGTGAATGGGGTATGTTTTTTGTGCCTGGCATATTACCACATGAAACACTAGTGATGTATAACCAGCCTCATGTTTGTATTTCTACTGTCTGGGCTAATCATTTAAATAGTCAGCTCTTACTTAGGGCCCTGACTGAAAACTCAGTTCTTAGGTCTCTGGCTCAAGAACTTAGAAGGAAGTGACCTCAATCCTGTGAAGCTGTGGGAGCCAGGAATGTGAATCTGAGGAGGATGGTGGATGCGCTCCAGGATCAGGCTGGCCTGCTCTAGGCTGACTGCTCACACCCCCGGAGATAACCATGTCATTATCATGAAACACTTGGAGAGCCATGGGGAATGGGACTCAATCAACAACCTGGGAGAGACAGAGCAGGATAGACAGGTGGGCCTGGAACCTTTAAGACTTTAGTGGTGACCAGTGGAGACCAAGTCTTCTTAACTGACAGGCTAAAGTTGTCCCCAGGCCACTCGAAGCTCTCTTGGGTTTGATCGTCAGACCTCATCCCAACTGGGTCTGTCCTGCCAAGACCCTGCCTATAATTTCCCTCTGCTCATCAACCACACATGGCTGGTGGTGCTCTCTGCCTTCCTGGTTTTTGTCTGCTTGCTTGAAGACAGCCCCTGTTCTTGGTGCCCTGAAGATTCCATTCAGAGTTTTCCAGTTCTCTGTGACTTTTGCTCCAATGTGTGTATCACCCCAATCTTATGTTTATATAGACTAATTTATGATAATAGCCAACATTTTATAGCATTTACTTTGTGTCAGGTACTTCTGTGAGCACAAAGTTAACATTTCCTTAGACCAGTAGGTCAGTCCCAGACAGCTTGGAAAACAGATTGCACCGCCCCAATTCCAGAGTTTCTGATTCAGTAGGTCTGGGTTGGGGCCCAAGAATTTGCATTTCTAACAAGAGCAGATGTTGGTCCAGCCACTACAACTTGAGAACCACAACTGTAGAGCATCAGATATCCCTCAGGTGGGCTTGTTAGAAATGCTCTTATACAAGGTTAGAAGGGGAAATGGATAATTTTTCTTAACGCTGAAGGGAATCTTCACCAGAGCTCTCTAGCATGGTTTGGATATTGATAAATCATGCCCCTCTAGAGTTAGAAAATCAGTTGGTTTTTAAGGGCCTCGGCAGTTGGATTTCAGATGCAGGTGGAAAAAGCACCAGCACTGGTGAGTGCCTGCTGTGTGCTAGGCACTGTACTGGGCTCTCTACTTCCATAATAAGCTCATTTTGCAGATGAGGAAACCCTGGTTTAGAGATCAGAGGGTCTGCCGCAGACCTTTCCAGCTGGAATGGGTCATGTTGCACTGAGTTCTCAGTCCCCTCAGCACCAGTGGTGCCGGGACTAGAGCACCCTGCCAGTTACCTCTTGAGGAGAACAGAGCCCCACCAGTTGACCCTAGAGTGCCCTGGCCACAGGACGGAACATGAGTTCAGATCCAGGGACAGCCACTGCTCCTCTGTCCTCTTGACACTCACAGTTCTGGAGGGCAAGAGCTGGCTGGACGACAGGGGCAACTTCTTGAGCCTGATCATGGCCAAAGGCAGAGAGAGCTTGGAGAGAAAACATTCTCAGGATTAATGCTGAGGCTGAAGCACTAAACTGGTGGAATCCTCCCAGGTACTTTTAGGGAAAAGAGATTCCCTTTCTAGTAAGAAAACAAAAGGTCCCTGAGGATACTTTGTGCACCCCAATCTTAGGATACAACTAAGAGAGAGAGGAGGAGAAAAATAGGACCAGTTCCACAGAGTTACCTTTTAGCAAGGCTGGAAGATTGCTGGACATTGTCCTTGGTGAACCGTGGCAAGACCAGAGATTTATGACCCATGTTTTTTTTTTTTTTTAAGATTTTATTTATTTGACAGAGAGAGACAGTGAGAGAGGGAACACAAGCAGGGGGAGTGGGAGAGGGAGAAGCAGGCTCCCCGCCGAGCAGAAAGCCCAATGCGGAGCTTGATCCCAGGACCCTGGGACCATGACCTGAGCCGAAGGCAAACGCCCAACGACTGAGCCATCCAGGTGCCCCTTATGACCCATGTTTTAATGGTCTCTTGATTGGATAATTGGAGCTCCCTGTATTTTTGTCTGCTGGCTAAGTAGTTTGGTGTCTACACAAGACCCAAAGTGCTATAGCCAGCTCCTGGACAGTCAGTCAATGGCTATACATATTGGGGGAAATCTTAAGTAACTTGATTGACTTTCAATTGTTGAGAGCATTGATTTTTTTTTAAATTGCTTATGGTTTATAAGTCCCCAAATAGCCCTGGACAATGGAGCACAGGTTGTACTATTAGTTCTTTGGGGAATTCTTCACATAATTTGTCCTCTAACAGGGCCAGGTAATGTACCAGTTAATATATTAGTTGTTCAAGCCAAAGCTTCCATTGATATGTCTATAGAACAATTCCCATTCATTCCCATGGGAAGGCAACTTTCAGAGTCACATGTTTCCACAAAGGTTCTGGGAGATATTCTATCTAATAAGATATGTCTGGGGTTGTACAACCTCTCTTTTGTTCTGAATGTGATCTGCTGGCATTTGTTTTTCTTTCCCAAGGGACATTTGTTCTCAGAACCTCTACCAGCTCATGTTGTGGGGAAGGAAGTCATTTTCCAGGGACACTAATTATTCTTCAAGTTTGTATAGTGCTATACAGCCTTTAGCATCACAGAGAACCTTAAAAACATCCTAGGCTCCTCTTACTTTTATAAATAAAAACTTGAGGCCTCAGAAGTTTAAGTGATTATCCAAAATGTCACAGCCAACAAGAAGCAGGGCCAATGATTATAAACCCAGGGTCCTTGCCAGGACATCAGACTAATTTATTTATAGGTAGGCGATCCAGGCTCCATGAGGTCCATGGAGAGAAAGTCTTATTAAGTTTATCCAGGTATGTTCCTTTTCTGACATCTTCATATATAGGATTGGGGTGGGGAAATAAGCACGCATGGAAATGAGAGCATGGGAGAGAAGCCACAGCCACTAAGTCCTCTCTTTAGGCAGGGTTTTTTTTTGGGGGGGGTGTTAAGATTTTATTTATTTATTTATTTGACAGAGAGAGAGAGAGAGAGAGAGAGAGAGCGCCAGAGAGGGAATATAAGCTGGGGGAGTGGGAGAGGGAGAAGCAGGCTTCCTGCTGAGCAGGGAGCCTGATGTGGGGCCTGATCCCAGGACTCTGAGATCATAAACTGAACCAAAGGCAGCCGCTTAATGACTGAGCCACCCAGGCGCCCCTTTAGGCAGGGTTTGGAAGGCTATAGAAAGATTCCCCTTCCCCATTTTTCTCCCAATTTAGTTAGTAGATCAAGAAACCGAAGCTAATGGAATCAACACAAAATAGATTAGATTTTCATTGGCCTAAGTAGTCCAGCTTAAGAAATGTTTGGGAAAGATGATACCAGGGAGACCAAGATACTTATGCAGTTAAAATATAAATAATACAAAGATCCGCCTGAATGACCTGACTCTTTGAGGTGACACTTAGCTGAACGGCAGCCACACCCATCAGTCTGGCATGGGAAGGTTGCAAGGGCTGGAAGGCATGTGTTTTGACATACATGTATATAGGCCATAAGACTAGAACTGGTTACACAGATATGCCCTAAAGAGGGGAGAGGATTTTTCAGCCTTGCATGAATTCATTCTGGAAAGATTTATGGGGCATGTACTGTGTGCCAGGGAGGGATGTATAGATATGAAGGCTGCAGGGCCCCCTCTCATGAGTTCTTCATCCTGCAGAGAGATGAGAATGTGGGGGCTGGAGGAGGGGAAGCCCAGTTTGGGAGCAGCTACTGTCAGATCAGCAGGGGTTGAGGGTGATTAGGGCTGCTTCCCAGCAGGGCAGGGTGGCTGTGATCTCATTAGATCTGCAGCCAGCAAGGCTCAATGCTGACATGGTCTCAGAGGGATAACCCCATGTTAGCTAACTGGTCCCCTTATGATTTCATTCTTCCCTCACAAGTGGCTTTCAGGTTCCTAAGGAAATTAATTCAGTTCTGTTGCAAGAGTCAGTAGACTTTACCTCACAACCCTTCCCTTGCTCAGAACCCAGGACATTGCTCAGGGATCACAGTTTCATAGCCAACGGTCAGTATACCTGTTCTGATATCTGAAGATGAATTTGCAATCAATGACAACATTTTCCCAACCTCGGAAATGTGGTTTTAGGCATCATTGACTAAAATGTGTTGCTTAAAGTAATCTCCATCCCAAATCTCTTTAATAAGAAAAGCATTTGACATTTATCAGTTGCTTACTTTGTGATGGGTGCTGTATATGTATTAGCTCATTGAATCCTCCTAACAACCCTATGGGTAAGTTCTATTATTATCCCCAATTTATGGGTAACTGAAGCAGAGAGAGTCAATGATTAGCTCAAGATCACATCAGGGGGAAATGGCTTAGTGGGGATTTGTAACTCCTGAGCTCATGCTTTGAGTGTAAGTAGCTTAATCACTACATTAAACTGAGTCTTTATCTGAAATAATGGAACACCCAAGGCAAATTTCTGATTTAGGCATTTTCAGAAGGGTGGGAGGGGGCTTCTCAGCCTTAGACAAGGGTATAGTTTGAGAAATTTATGTTTATCATAATATTTACTACATAGTTTTATATTTTAGAAAATTACAATGGTAAAGACTGTTTCTTATGACCTTAATTAAGAGAGGGCAATCACCTAGAACACCCAAGTGGGGAGAAGCCAGAGGCAAAACATGTCTCCACAGTGCTGGCAGCAGGGAAGTAGGAAATAGTTACCCATCTATAAACTGGGCGGGATCACAGCACCTGCTCATTAGGGTGACTGTGAGTATTTGGTGAGGTAAGGTCTGTAACACTAGTGCTGTGCTCAGTAACTAAAACTGATTACGTGAGGTTTTAGGGGGAAAGATAAGTAGCGCGACTAGTAAAAAAATTACTTTTTGGTTAAAATAAACGGGCATGCATTTGCCCATCTGGATGGAACTAGAGGGTATTATGCTAAGCGAAATAAGTCAGTCGGAGAAAGACATACCATATGATTTCACTCATACGTAGAATTTAAGAAGCAAAACAGATGAACGTAGGGGAAGGGAGGGAAAAAAAAATAAGATGAAAATTGAGAGGGAGGCAAACCACAGAGACAGTGAACTCTAGAAAACAAACTGAGGGGCACCAGAGGGGAGGTTGGTGGGAGGATAGGGTAACTGGGTGATGGGCAGTAAGGAGGAGCACTGGGTGTTACATCAGACTGATGATCATTGAACTCTACCTCTGAAACTAATAATACACTATATGTTAGTTAAATTGAATTTTAATAAAAAATTTTTAAAAGGGGGAAAAACAGGCAGGATGTGACTAGAATGAAAACTTTGCATATATTTAAAAAGATACGCAGTAGTCTTTCCTTATTTAAGACCCCCCATTGGACGCCTGAAACCACAGCCAGTCCTGAACCCTATATACATGATGTTTGTTCCTACATGCACATAGCTATGATAAAGTTTAATTTATAAATCAGGCACAGTAAGAGGTTCCCAGTGATAAAATAGGACACGTGTAATAATATGCTCTAGTAAAAGTTATGTAAATGTGGTCTCTTTCTCTCTCTGTCTCTCTCCCGACAGCTTACTGTGCTGTCCTCACCCTTCTTGTGGTGATGGCAGATGATAAACTGCCTACGTGTGAGATGAAGTGAGAGGGATGGCGTGGGCACGTTGTGCTGCGCTGGCCTGTGTGTCGGAAGGAGGATCATCTGCTTCCCGACCACATCTGACAGCAGTAACTGGAACCGAAACCGCAGATAAGGGGAGACGACTGAAGATCAAACTTCAAAGAAGTTTAGTGCCTGTTATGGTACCTCCTCAGGATCTGCCTTAGACATTTACCTCTCTTCTGCTCTGGGAGCTATTTCAATGAGAATGGCTAAGTTGCCAGACCCTAAAACACCTGTGTTAACATGAGATGTAAATGAAGCCTTTGAGACCTGGGCACCAAAAGTGGCCCATTGTGTTTGTTCTTTTCCAGAATTCCCTGGTAGGCACTGACACCCTGGAAACCTGGGGCAGGGTCTGTGTTCCAGATACTGGCTAGAAAGTGTGCTCAGTGGGGAGAAGGGATACTTTCTAAGTGCAGCAAGGCTGAGGAATCTTGGTAACTTCCTCCTGTGGGCTTGCTTATCTCCTTTCTGCCACACTCTAGAGATTAGCAGTCAAACCCGTCTGACTGCTCCTGTGAAGGAGGCCGACCTCATACCATTATTTCCCTTTTGCAACTCTGACACCTGGAGAGTTTGTACTATTTCTTACTATCACATGAAAAGTTAGGTGACCAAGAGGCTCAAGAACGTGTCTTCCAATGTCTATTCTCTGTATACTTGCCACACTAGGCCACTTGGCATCTCAACAAGGGTCCTTCTAGAGACCAAGTTCAGGGGCTCTGCACATAGAATGAGACAGATCAGAGTTCGAATTCCAGCTCCACCTCTTACCGGCTGTGTGACAGGAACATTTATTTCATGACCCTGATAAAGCTTCAGTCCCTGCCCCTGTAAATGTAGGGATGAAATGAGATGATCTCTTTAAAGACTGAGCACAGGGCCTGGCAGAGAGTAATACCTTAAAAGACGTTAGCTGCTTATATTCTTTTTTTTTTTTTTTTTAAGATTTTATCTATTTATCTGACAGAGAGAGACACAGTGAGAGAGGGAACGCAAGCAGGGGGAGTGGGAGAGGGAGAAGCAGGCTCCCTGCAGGGCTCGATCCCAGGACCCCAGGGTCATAACCTGAGCTGAAGACAGACACCTAACAACTGAGCCACCCAGGTGCCCCATTTATATTCTTTCTTACAAGTAATTCAAAGAAGTGTGTTTTAGAATTTTAGGGGGCAGAACCTGAACAATTTTTCAGGTCCACCTCTTGGCCTTCTTACCTCCTTCAGAAGTTGCGTGGGACTGCCCTTCTTCACATCTGTCCCTCTGCAAAAGCTGAAGTTTGTGCGGTGTATGAGGGCCCGGTGGTAAATACTTCTCAATCACACCTGGATCCAGAGGACAGGGGTCCTTGATATACCTTTAAAACCAATGGGGGGGAGGCGGGAGGTGCATATTCACCAAGAAAAGAAAAACTGGCTCCGTGACAGCTCTGTGCCCTGCTGAGTGGGATTTCTGTGGTGAAGGATGAATTAGTGGAGCCACATTCCACACACAAATCCTTGCACTGAAGATCAACTAGTTTGTAGGGAACTGGTTTGTTTACTCCGTGGATCCAATGGAGCAGAACCTCACTCCTTGGTTGTTGCTCCCAAGGAGGATGTCCAGTCTAGGGACCCAGGAGAAGGCTGTTAAAGAAAAAGCAAAAAAACTCAGTGACACTTGTTAAAAACGGTAAGGCAGACTTTATTCAGGACGACCGCCATGGTGTTTTACACTAGGGGGAATTGGGCTCAATTCCGAATACAGCATGGCCAAGTGGGAATTTGTAGCCAAGGGAGAGGGGCGGTGGGGTCAGTGGGTGGAAAATTACTAAGAGGAAACATTGGGGGTAAGGGGATATCTGGCTAATCCCAGGTCCCAAGATTCTTGCTGAAGGCAGGCCAGGGAGACAGACATCACCTGGGGGCAGTGGAGGATGAGGAACCTGAGGGAGGTGAACAGATATTGCAGGGGGTGGGGGACGTTTCTGGTCAAACCGACTTAGCAGGGGTTTTGCTAAAACGTGGTTTTACAAGGAAGTGGACAGATGGGTCTAGGAGAAGGTTCAGGAGCCTGACTGAAGTTTGGTCCAGCAAAGAATCTCTGTCAGGATGTAGGTTTGTCACTCACTCCCCAGTGCCAGCCAGCAAGTGGGGCTTCCTGGGTGCCTCTAACCTTTGTCCGTGAAGGAAGTCATTGCTGCAGAAAGAATTCAGACAGGTTTGCAAACACCCAGATCTGAGTGGGGGAGGAGAAGCATCCTGTGCAGTAAGGAGTCCTTGTCTCACTGAGAGAATTTGCAGTTTGGGAGGAAAGGAAACCCAGGGAAGAGAGAGGACTTGGGTCTTGGCTAAGGGAGGCATCTTGCATCTGAATATAAGTAGCTTGGAACGTCAGGTGGATTTTCTCAAGGAGGCTAAAGGCACTATTATCTCCTTTGTTATGCAACCATCTAGGGGAAGAGGTGGCCTTTTTTAATCAACCCCCACAGTCTTTCCAGAGATTGGTCTATGCCCAGAGAGGCCATGGCTCAGAGTAAGGCTCAGAGAGCCCAGGCTCAGGTGTGCTGAAAGCACAGGCTCAGGGAAGTTGCTTTGCACCTCTGCTTGCTGGGGCTTGCCTCTTAACAGAGGGACAGAGGGACAGAATCCCACCTGGTTTCTACTAATCACATTTTTAGTATAGAAGAGATGAGTGGTAAGTGCTAGTTATAAGTTGACTGGGGAGAGAACCGGGATGGAGGGTCCCAGCTTAACTCTTTCCTGACCCGAACAAGTTCAGCAGGACCGATGAAAAGATCCTACCCTGTCCTCTTTCCCTGTGGACTACTCAAAAGTCTACAAAACCAATTACTTTTAGCCTTTGAAGAGAGGCTGAGCCACCCCTCTACTCGACCGTTCTTTTGAACTAGAGAGTCGTTATTGCCCCCAGCCTGGCTGGGGTGCCCGGCTCTCTCCTACGCGCTCCTGGAGGAAAGCAGGCTCCAAGCTGCCCCATCAGGAGGGGATCGCACCACCTGAGGGCAGGAGTGTGAGGCGCAGCTGACCCACTGGTAGGAAGGTTTAAAGGAACTGAAGTCCTGTGGCTTTTAGCAGTCACGATATAAATAGTCCGTTTGTTCATCCAAGCGGGTAGGTGGGATCCCGGAGAGCAGCCAGAGGGGAGACAGACAGAGAGAGGGGGTCGGCAGCAGGGTGTTATTTCCAAGGAAGGATTGATTACTCAGGTAAGTACAGAAATACCCTTTCTGTGATTAAAAAATGCCTCACACCACAGTTTTCATTACTTAGGAAGGAAGTGTGTCTTTAAAAAAATTTATCAAGAAATATTTAAACACATGAAAGAATGCAGAGTATGTTGTAATTCACGGGTATGAACTCCTAACACCCCGAATTAACATTCAGCCCTACTGAATTTTATTTAATTTTAAGGAATAATATCATTCGAAGCCCTCGTGTGCTCGCTCTCCATTTCTCTACCCCATTTGAGGGCCTGTGCATCTTTCATTCCACCATAAGGAGTTTCAAAGCAGAGAAATAGAAACGTGTAAATTCACCAAGACCACTGAGACATTCCTTTAACTTCTTTCTCTTCTTCAGGTCAGCTACATCATTATCAGTTCCAGCAAATGTGTCTTTGCTACCAGAAATTGCAAAACAACCTCCGAGTCATAGATTGTTGGTTCTGGAATGAGTCTGAAATGGCCTTAACCATTACCATTGAGAAAACTAAGGCCCCACAGGTGTGATGTCTGTATGGTGACACTGTGGAGACTCAGGTGCAGACGCTGGGAAGGAGGAACCCCAACACCCCTGGCTTAGACCCTAACATAGGAGAGGTGCTCTGTAAACACTTGTTGCATGATTGCCTCTGTTAATGAACAGATGAGCCATTAAATCCTGCCCACAGTGCACTATGGTTCGTGCCCCAAACTTCCTCCTAATCAATGAAAATCTGTTAGGGATTTATCTTGTTACTTAATATAATGAATGGAATGTTTCACAAAACTTCCTAACTATAGAAAAGTCTGCTTGGGATCTTTAAAACACTTCAGTTGGACAGTAGGTTTTCATTAATATGCATGAGAAAGTGTTAGCTAGGAGAATTATACACACACATACATGCGTGTATGGGTGCCTAAAGAAAGAAATTAGAACCTGCAATCAGACAGTGTTTAGCACAGTCCAATAAAATGCTCAGAAGCTAGATGCCCTGGGGTGGAATATCCTATTCATTTATTGGCTGTCTACTATGTGCCAGGAAATAAAGAATGGATACATCACAGCCCTACAGGAGTGCGGGAGAGTGAACACACATCTTTTGGCTCGAGTGGCATTTATGAGCTTACTGGCTTGGCTGAGGGGGACAAGTGGTGGCTGCAGAAAAGAGACTTAAAAACACCTAGAGATGCCAGTTTATTGGTTGGGACTCAAAGCCAGATTTCAGTAACTCCAAGCTCTTACCCAGGGAAGATTGCTTTCCAGAGTTCTCAAGGAATGGCATCAATTTCTCCCCAGGAATCCAGGTTGGGCAAAGGCCTGGTGGTGGAGTGCTGGCAGAGAGCTGTCAAGCCCACCTGGGGCGGGGCCCGATGCTGGGACTCTTGGCTGGATATAGATCTTTAATAAGATCTAATGCTGAGTGGGTGTCAGGCACTGCCTTACTCGTTGAACCCTTGTACACTTTAACAGGCGCTCTTAAATCCTCATGTACAGATGAAGAAACCAAGGCTCAGAAAGTTGAAGTAGCTTGTCCAAGGGTGCACAAAAGGAAGTAGCAGAGCTGAAGTTCTTTTCCAAGCTGGGGACTCCATGGCTCTTAATTTTTTTTTAAAGATTTGTTTCTTTATTTATTTAACAGAGAGAGAGCCAACACAAGCTGGGGGAGTGGGAGAGGGAGCTGGCTTCCTGCTGAGCAGGGAGACCAATGTGGGGCTCTTTCCCAAGAGCCTGGGATCATGACCTGAGCCCAAGGCAGACGCCTAATGACTGAGCCACCCAGGTGCCCCTTAATTTTTTTTTAAATTGAGGTATAATTTACCTACAGTAAAATTCACCCTTTCTAGTGGTGTACAATTCTATGAGCACTGACAAATGCATACAGCTGTAGGACCACCACCACCTTAACATATACAGCCATTCCATCCTCAAAAATTCCCTTGTGCCTCTTCATAGTCAATCCCCTTCTTCCATTCACCAGCAGTCCTGGGCACCCAGGGATCTGTTTTCTGTTTTGCCTTTCCCAGAATGACCTATGAATGGAATCATATAACCTTTTGAGACTGGCTCCTTTCACTTAGCAAAATGCATTTGAGATTTCTTCTGTTGCTGCATACATCTGTTGTTTGTTCCTTTTAAGTGATGAACCCTATTGCATTGTATGGATGTACTACAGTTTGTGTCCATTCGCTAATTGAAGGGCATTTGGGTGGTGCCCAGTTTGGGGCAACTATGAATAAGTGCGCATAAACCTTTGTGTACCGGTTTTTGTGTGAACTAAAGTCTCCATTTCTCTTGGGTAAATATTTAGGAATGGGCTTGTACAGCTCATGCTTCTAACTAGGCTCCAAGGTGCTCAGGAGCTGGCTGTTCAGAGGTGTTCACAGCCCCTCCTTTGGGAGTGAGGACATGAAGGGGGGGGAATACACACACACACACACACACACACACACACACACACACACACACACACACACACACATTTGATTCACCTTTCAGAAAACTCAGAAGTGGGCACCTGGGTGGCTCAGTGGGTTAAAGCCTCTGCCTTCGGCTCAGGTCATGATCTCAGGGTCCTGGGATTGAGGCCCGAATCGGGCTCCCTGCTCTCTCTCTGCCTGCCTCGCTGCCTATTTGTAATTTCTCTCTGTCAAATAAATAAATAAAATCTTAAAAAACAAAACAAAACTCAGAAGTAATTGTTTTTGATCAAGTCTTCACATTTTTTTAATACAGAAAAAAAGGATGTTATTATCATAACAATTAGTCTTAAGCTTAAAATATCATTTTTGAAATGTGACAGGTGCTAAAAACTAGACACTTTTTTTTTTTTTACCACTTGTAATCTTAGTTCTCACACCCAAATAAAACTCAGCCTTTCCCCCTGATGATGTGTACGTTACTAGGTGTTCCCTATGGCACTTTGAAAGCAATTATGGTCAGACTGGCTTAGGAACAGAAGGTGCAAGTGAGGTTTTTCTTTCTCCCCTCCTTAGCAGTTGGCTCTTTTCTCTCAGGTTTATTTTAACTCCACTCCCATTCTCCTCCACTTCCCTAGTACCTCCCTTATTTTACCCATCATCTGCTTTGGGAGAGGGAGCTAGCTTCTCAAATGGAAGCCTCCTCGCTATATTTGGTTAACATCTTTGTATCAAGCCGAGGGTACTTAGACGTCAGCTAAACCACGTCACCTCACCTTGTGTCCTAATGTGTGCATGTAAGCAGTGCGTGAAACCCCCACTTCCAATGAAACTGTTCTTCCCATTTTTACATGGTGAGTCACTGGCTCTCCTGCAAGATGGGTTTTAGTGAATTGACAAAATGAAATAGGACTCGGTGAAAAAAATTCACCTACCATGCCTCTCTCGTGTAGGCAGAAGGGATAATTTTCTCCTTTGGGCTGGATGTGTTGAGAACCTCTTTCAGAGTTAATGGTTGACTGGTCCCATAGTCAACATAAGTATACTCAAAGATCAAGAAAACCCTCATTGCTGTGCTCCGTTGGGCTCATTTTCAGAAGCCAAGTGTGGTATCTTTTGAGGTTTCTGAGTGCTTGAGCATGTGTTCTCCTGAAAGCAGGGCCTGACAGGAATGCTTCTATGAGGGTCCTTATTTGAGAGTGAAACAGGGAAGGGGGAAGAGCCAATAAAAGGACGTGTTATGGAACTGGCCACCTTCTGAGAAGCTTTATGAAATGCATCTCAGGGACAGGAGGGGAGGAGGGGAGGAAGAGAAAATGGGGAAGCATTTATGCTTCTGCTCTCAGCCTCTAGTGGGTGAGGACAGCCCCACGGGCATCAATACCCCTGCACTAGCCTGGTCTGTGGCAGAGTGTGAGGAAAGCCATGGATATGATCCCCACATGGGCCCACTGGCTTCGCAGTGTCATTTCAACAACTGCTGGTGTTCATTGGGTTTCAGACTATGGGTGAGTAAACGGCAAAGCTCTCTGGAAACTCCTAGGACCTAGATCCAGCCTTTGTCTTTCTATAGGCGTGGCTGTGAAACTCTAGTTGCCCCATGTGAGCTGGCAAGAACTCTGGCTCTAGAATTTCTATTTGGAAGAGGGCAGGGGTAGGGGGGGCAGGGGCGGGGCTGCTGGTTGGGGCTTGGTGGTAGGTCTTGAAGCTGTGTTTGCAGAGTTGATTTGGGGGTGGTTGAAGGATAGTGGGGGCTCTTAGCTCTGGACTCTAACCAAGAGTGAGTTCCTTTTGAGTCAGTTCTGCCCATGGTAGCCCAGAGTCTTCAAGGCTTTCCATGCCTGATCTCTACCAAATTGTGCAGTGTTTGGCTGGGCTCTTTCCATTTCTCCTGGGTGCCAATCTGGCCTGCCCACTCCCTCACTGGGGAGAAGGTGAAGGTGAGTGAAGAAGAAGTCCTCTCCCAGAACAGGAGCTGTAAACGAGGACTCGGTTGCCAAGCCTTCAGGGAAATATCTTCAATCCCCAAAGTCTGTGACTCCTGGCCTCCAAGCAGTGTGATCCAAGCACAATAGAGAGAGCTGGCGGTTATGCAGTGTCCTCTGGTGCCAAGTTTTCAGAGCGAGAGCCATGGCAGTCACAGTTACTCAATCAGCCCTTAGACCTGAAGGAAAGTGACCCCTTTAGGATGTGATTTGTATTATTTTATGCATGTCTTAGCTTGAAAAGCAGCTGCAAATGACCATGTATTTATGATCCTCAGCAGTTGTCTCAGACCTTGGTTTTGATCCTGGTAAACATTACCTTTTCCTCTTTGACTTGGAGGAGGGGGCAGGGCAGAATGATGAAGCAAATTGTCTGGAATCCCCTTGCTTTGTGGCTTTGCTCATGTGTCTTTGCCCGGTCATTCTCCCTCCCTGTCCGGGATTCTAGCCATCCAGTATCTGTCCTTGAAGCCCCGCCTCCCCCCAGTTGTCTGTCTGCTCCAGCCCCCAGAGCTCATCTTTGAAAACCTAGCTCATTTTTGTTCAAGTCCCTTGGCTATGCATCACTTTTGCCTGATGGCAGCTCTAGTTTTGTAATTTATCTTTTCAGCTACTTCTGTCTCCCTCACCCACAGCAAATTGTAAGCTCCTTGTTTTATTTATTTTTTTAATAAAGTTTTGTTTTTCAAAATGTATGGTTGGTGGGACCTGTGTATGCATCTTCACCAGCAGCTGGGGCATCTCCATCCTTGGTGTTTCTGGTGTAAATGATTGGAGCTCTGTGCCTTGAGACCGGTTAAGTGAATTCTTTACTAAGGAGCTCCTGAAGGGCTGTCCTGGGCAGGGAACCCCGAATCTTCATTGTCTAAGAGACAACAGCTGGGGTTATAAGCTTATAATTGGGAACTTCCTTACAGAGTTTGTCATATGTCACTTTGTCAAACAAGACCAGGTCATTGAGCTTGTCCCGAACTTTGCCTTTGGACCACTTCTTCTTTTTGGCCTTGGCCCCAGATTTGTTCACTGGGTCTTTGTCTTTCTTGGGCGACTTTCCAGGATCTTTTTTCTTGTCGTTCCTGCAAATAGTGAAGCTCAGAGAGCAGCTGCTCTCATTGCCGGCTCGCTAAGATGTCGGACAAAAAAGCTCCTTGAATTAACTTTACATTTTTCTGAAGCCTGCACAGGACCTAGTCCAGTGTCTTGGACACAGTAGGAATCAATAAATCCTTCTTGAATCAATAGAAAAAAGATTCATGAGGATTTGGGAAAGGACACCCTGATGGCCTCTATCTCCACTGGGTCTTAAATATGTTCAAGAAATTAGGTGGTTTTGAGCCCTATCTCCAGCATCCAAATAGTGAGCACTATGAACCAGTTCTTTTTTTTTTTTTTTAAAGATTTTACTTATTTATTTGACAGAGAGATTACAAGTAGGTAGAGAGGCAGGCAGAGAGAGAGGAGGAAGCAGGGGCTTCCTGCTGAGCAGGGGCTCAATCCAGGACCCTGAGATCATGACCTGAGCCAAAGGCAGAGGCTTTAACCCACTGAGCCACCCAGGCACCCCATCAGCTTGCTTACTAGCATCTTTGTTTCTTCCACAAACATTTGTTGAATACCACTGCTAATGGCAGTCATTAATGGTGTAGGCTACAGAGAGAGGCTACCTTGGTTCAAATCCCAACTCCTCCTTCTAGGCTGCATGATCCTGGACGAGTGACTTAAGCCCTCTGAGTTTCATTTTCCTAATTTGTAAAATGGGGATAATGATAGTGCTGGACTCTATTGAGATGAGGTAATGTATATAAAACATTTGGCAGGGACCAAATGTTGAGTGCTAAGAGGAATAAGATTTGGTGCTTGTCTGTGGGGAGCTCATTACCCAACAGAGAAATGTACGCTAATGCAACTGTGTGTCTTGAGTGCCCAGGAGCCAACCTGGAGACAGGGATTTGAGGCCAAGTAGTTTGTTTGGGAAGAGATGCCAGGAAGCCGGGGGCCGGGGGCGGGGGTAGAGGGTGAGGGTGGGGAAGGGAGACATAGTCCACAGTACTTTAATTAACAGGTTACCACTATGGGCAGCTTGGGCTCTGTCCTGCTGGGACCTCTGGGAGACAGCAGGAAGCAAAACTCTGAGTTACCCCCCACTCCTCCCACAGGCAAGAAATTTGGGGCATTTTTCACCATCTCTTGTTACACATTGCTTGAGGGTTCCTCCCAAAGGCAGACCTCTCTTGCACTTGCACAAAAAACTCTCAGGCCAAGAGTGAAAGGTGCCTACAGAAGACAGCCTGGGGACAGGGTCAGAGTCTCCACTGGACAACGTGTGGAGACTGTCGGTGGGGTATGGATCATGAAAACACTTGCTGTGAGTTATTCCTGTCATCGGTATGAGCTGGTGGAGAAACACTTAAAGTTGTCTAGGGGAGGATTCAGCTGTGGGGCAAATGCCTCTGAAGAGAACCCCGTGGCCTCTACAAGGGATGTGTTGTGATGGGTGGTTCTCAAATCCCAGCCTGTGTCCTGCCCTTGCAGGCCTGAAGGTCCGCTCTAGAAATGCAGAGACTGTTGCCCAAGGTCTTGGCGAGAAAGGCTCCTGGCTAATTGTCTCACTAGGAGTCTGCAGCCCTGTGGTGTTAACAGTACATAGCAGGGGCAGGACAGAGCAAGCTCCTGGATTCAGAGAGGCTAGTGCTGCTTCACGCACCTCCTCCTACTTTTTAAACCTGACATAGCAGAGGAAAAGGGGACAGATGTATGAAAAGCACAGCAAATTCGGGAAAAAGGTGTTGCAGTTTCGCTTTATATGTTCATTACGTTCTGTCTTCTCCCTGCCACAATTTTCTCCAGAACTTATGGTCGGGAAAAAACAAACAAACAAAAACGAAAAACAAACAGGCTTGCGAGCAGAGCTGGAGAGAATTCAAGAGGTATTCCTTATTTCACAGGAGTCGTAGAGGGTCCCTTGGGGGCTCGCAGCAAGGCTGGCTCAGAGGCATAGCCAGACTAGGAAGAACAACACAGGGGGACTTGGAGGTAACACTAGCCATCCCATATTCCCATATTTTAGCCTTCTTGGTCCATTTAAAGCTGTAACAGTAGAGGCACCTGGATGGCTCAGTCGGTTAAGTATCTGCCTTCAGCCCAGGTCATGATCCCAGGGTCTTGGGCTCAAGCCCCACACTGGGCTCCTTGTTCAGCAGGGAGTCTGCTTCCTCTCCCTCTGCCCCTACCCCTGCTCTGCTCTCTCTCTCTTGCTCACTCTCTTAAATAAATAAATAAATAAATAAAATCTTCAAAAATAAAATAAAGCTGTAATAGTAATTTGATGCCGGCAGTTTTGATTTTTTTATATTCATTGTTGTCTCTTTCGGAATTAACTGGGGTGAGTAGGGTATCTCCCAAAATTCATGTCCAGCCAGGACCTCAGAATGTGACCATATTTGGAATTAGGGTCTTTGCAGATGTAATTAGTTAAGATGAGGTCATATGGAATTAGGATAGGCCCTAAATCCAGGACCGGTGTCCTATAAGAAGGAGGAAATTTGGACACAGAGACACAGAAATGCAGGGAAGAAGACCACGGGTAGACGGAGGTAGAGATCACAGAGGTGTGGCCACAAGCCAACAAACACCAAGGAGATGGGGAAGAGGCAAAAAGGAATCTTCCCTGGGACCATCAGAGGATCCCACAGAGGATCCCAAATTCCAAAGCCCGCTGACACCTTGATTTCTGACTGATAGCCTACAGAACTACGAGACAACATACTTCTGTTGTTTTAAGCCACCCACTTTGTGTCACTTGATATGGCAGCCCTAGGAAACTGAAGTAGACGTAGACTATAAGCCACCTGAGGGCAGGGATAATGTCTTACCTACCTGGGCCTCCCTGCAGCGTTTAGTTCAAATCATGTTGGTTGGCTCAAGATGATAAAGGGAGCTTCTTGAAGAGTACACATAACCAGAAGATGTGGTTCCTTTCCATCCTGGATACTGTCACAGCTGTAGAAATTAGCCAGTCAGATGGGGAGACTAGGATCCCCATTTGGGGTGCTGGGCAGTTGCCTCTTGGGAGGACTGGACAGTGCTAGGAAAGGGAACAGTGAAGAGGGAGTTGAAAGTGAGCCGAGACTTCTTTCATGCGCTTCCCAGTTTGGGCTAGAGCTGGTCTGGTTTCAGGGCCCTCACATCTAATTGTATGCGTTCAGAAAGGCTCAGACACTCTCTCTGGGAGTGGGGCAAATCCTCAGGAATCTAAGGTCCTGACCGTGGATTCCTCCAGCTGGACTCTAGAGGACTGGGTATCACCAAGGGTGGGGAAAAGGGGATGGTGGTTTGGAGTTGAAGTCAACTTTTGCAAATAGCCCATTGTTCTCTTTCATCCTTCTGTGAAAGAGGATCAGAAGTTCACTGCATGGCTCTAAGGAAGTTCCTGGCAGCTCTGTTTATAATAGCAAGATTTTGGAAATGACCCAAGTGTCTGACAATGGATGATTAGTTACATAAAGTATGGTTTAGCCAGACACTGGAATTCTATTCAGCCATTAAAACTGATGTCATGGATGACTATTTATTGACATGATAAGAGGATATATCTAAACAACACATACATACATATATAATGTTTTACACATATGATAAATGTATGACATAGGTATATAGCATAGGAAAAGATTTACAAGAAAATAAGACCAAGATTTTAACAGGAGTTTTCTTTTGCTGGTGAAATTGTGGATGATTTTCTCCTCGGCAATGTGCACGTATTTATAATATAAAAGGTTTTTTTCGTTTTATCATATATTTATTTATTTAATTTATTTCAAAGAGAGCGAGCCAGCACAAGTATAAGCAGGGGAGGGGCAGAGGGAGAAGCAGACTCCCCACTGAGCAGGGAGCCTGATTCGGGACTTAATCCCAGGACCCTGGGATCATGACCTGAGCTGAAGGCAGACTCTTAACCAACTGAGCCTCCCAGGAGCCTCTGTTTTTCATTTTAAAAAAATGTTCCTATAGCGTTCTATAGCTTGAAGCATGAGCTTCCATCTTCCCTCTCCTCTATCAGAACTTACTTTTCCGCATTTTTTTTTTTTTTTTTTTTTTTTTTTTTTTTNTGAGTCAATAGATTCATGAGAGCAGCACAGAGAAAAACTCATTTCCAGGGCAGTCTTGCTGCAGCTTCTGGCATTCCCTTGGGAATCACCTCTTGGGTACTGAGATCAGCTGAGATCACCTGTGATGGTCCTTTCACTTTGTGCAGGAGAGCATAGGCTTCCTTGACTTCAACTCCTGTGGACCACTCAAGATTGTGTCAGCCTCACGTTCCCTCTGTTAAATCTTGTCTTGCTTGAAATCCCAAACCTCACACCATGTCTCTAAATATTGATTTAAAAGAGTTATAATGTTCTACTCCAGTTCAACTCAGCCAGCATTTATTTTACTGCTGACTTTGTGCCAGACCTGATCACCAAGAAAAGGGTCTAACCTTGAGAAGGGGCTGTGGCTGATAGGGCTCCTATTAGGTGCCAGACACTTTGTTAAAGACTTTACATACATTCCTTCAATGTAGTTGATTTAGTAACCCTTTGGGTAAGTGATACAGATGAAATTAAGGTTTGGCAAGTGCTCAGTAATTGTTTAAATAGCAAGACAGAAATTTAAATCCAGTTCTGATTCTTCTTCTTCTACCACTACTACTACTTTACTCTAACTACTACTACTACTACTGCTGCTGCTGCTGCTGTTGTTACGACAACCTTATGACCACTGTTACTACTGCTGCTGCTGCTACTACTACTTTACCACTACTTACTCTAACTACTACTACTACGACTACTACCACAACTACTTTATTCTTAATACTGCTGCTACTACTACAGCTATGACTACTATTACTGCTCCTGTTACCACCACCACCACTGCTACTGTTACCACTACCACTCCTCCTCCTCTAGATCCAGTACAGTCCAAAGTGGTTTCCATTACGCAATGCTCAGTTAACAGTATGTTATAGTTTACTCAACTATTCCTTATTTTGAACTAGGTACTTTGAAGTATTTCCCCTATTATAACAAGGCCCTCTTATTGCATATACAGAGCTTGTGCTGACCTTTAAAAAAGGTCTTACATATTCATATACCTTACGTGTGTGAGAAAAAAGACTGGAAGAAAATACAATAAGCATTTGAAACAAGTACATATAGGGAGTGGGTTTGAGCATGCGAAGCTGAGGGAAAATAACTCTCACTTTGAAAAAGTAGACTTTAATTTTAGAGCAGTTTTAGGTTAACAGGAAAACTGCAGGGAAGGTACAGAGATTTCCCATATATCCCCGGCCTGACTCCTCTCCAGGCTCCTCTACTATCAACATCTCCCACCAGAGAGCTACACTTGTTACAGTCAATGAACTCACATTGGAAGGATATCTTGGTTGCTTCCAAGTTTTGGCAAGGACATCTTGGTTTGGTTCCAAGTTTTGAATAAAGCTGCTATAAACATCCATCTGCAGGTTTTTGTGTGGACATGTTTTCAACTCATTTGGGTAAATACCAAGGAGCACAATTGCTGGGTTGTATGGTAAGAGTATAGTTTTGTAGGAAGCTGCCAAACTGTCTTCCAAAGTCTTTGCATTTTGCATTCCCACCAGCAACAAATGAGTCTCCATTGCTCCAGATCACTGCCAGCATTTGGTGCTGTTAGCATTTTGGATCTGACCATTCTAATAGGTGTGTAGTGGCATCTCATTACTGTTTTGGTTTGCAATTTCCTAAAGACATATGCTTATTTTCCATCTGTATATCCTTTTTGGTGAGGTGTCTGTTCAGGTCTTTTGCCCATTTTTAAGTCATAAATTCATTTTCTTATTGTTGAGTTTTTTAAGAGTTCTTTGTGTATTTTGAACAGTCCTTTATTAGGTATGACTTTCACAAAAAATTTCTCCCAGTCTGTGGCTTATCTTCTCATTTTCTTGATCATTTTAACTTTTTACTTTACACATTTAATTTTTTGAGAGAGAGAAAGAGTATGCACACTTACATGCATGAGCTGGGGTAGGGTGAAAGGCAGGGGGTGGGTGGAGAGGCAAAGGGAAAGGGAGAATCTCAAGCAGGCTCCATGCTCAGTTTAGAGCCCAACATGGCCTTCTCTCATGACCCTGAGATCACAACCTGAGCTGAATCAAGAGTCAGACACTTAACCAACTGTGCCACCCAGGCACCCCTACACATTTCATTTTGCTTAACCTTTTTCCCCAAAGGGCGTGCAGTGTTTTCTGTGATAAAAAGTTTTTTTAAACATTGCCTTCCAATGCATTCAGAAGCATACAAATAAGCTATGATTTATCAGTAATACAATTGCTTTTAGGAGGATTCCTGGGGAAAATAAAACATTTCCCCTAACCAGGTAGCTAACATGCTGTCCTGGCCCTGTGAGGAGAGAGAAATAAGCATGGTGAGTATCTCCCACTGGAGGTAATGAGTTTTTTTAACAGCTTCTGTGTGGTTATGACTGTGTCGTGTATTTCAAAGTTTAATGACTATATTATGCATTTATATGTCTGATAGGGGATTGGATAAACAAGAGAGTCTCTGCCTCCCTGAAAAGAAATCCTGATGAATTGAATTCCCTTTGGCTAAAGGAAGAATCTGGAACCAGCAGCATCATCTAAAGAGAGCAGAGAAGTGTTTAGAAAGAGAGCATACTGGAGGCAGAAAAAGACTTTCAGCAGAGGATAAACTTTTTTGGCTTATGAATTTCTGTGGCCCTTATAAGAGGAGGCTCCATATTTATGGTCAAAGGCTTTGGGTCTGAGACCATCCCTACTATAAACTGACTGTGGGACTTAAACAAAGTGCTAAGCTTTTTTTTTTTTTTTTAAATTTTATTTTTATTATTTGCCCAAGGTGCTAAGCTTTTTGAGCCATAGTTTCCTTATTTTGGAAAATTCAGATGATAACAATATTAATTATTTCACAGGGTTGTTATGGGAATGAAATGATGCTTCACTTTCAAAGTGCTTTGTAAAGAATGAGAGGCTTGTTCTAACATGTGATCCAAACATTTATTTGGACAGACTGTTAGAACATCTACTATGTGCCAAGCCCTGGGCATGCAAGGGGCATTAATGCCTGGTGCTTACCCTCAAGAACCTGTCAGGCAACATCAAAGGGCAGATATGTGAAAGAACCATCCCAATACTTTTGCACTGGAACTTATACCATATAACTTGCTCTTCAAAAATATAGGGTCACCCGTGTTGTTCATTATTGCAGGAATGTTCTTCTCATCTTTCAGTGTAGATTGTGGGCTCCCTGAGGTTAGGACCATGGCTTTTACCTCCACAGCAACTTATACAGTATTGAGTGAATAATATCTATACTGTGTATGGAGGGCTCTCCCTGGACTAGGCTTTATGTTAAGACCCTTGAGAGCTATATTTAGATATATCTAACGTATCTTTAAAACAACTCTAAGAGGTAAGTAATACTACAATTTCAACTTTACAGTGAGGAAATGGAGGCAAGAGCAGTTAAATCACTTGCATGAGGTCTCTCAGTTGGGTGGTAGAGTCAGAATTCGAACCTTGGTTTATTAGACTTCACACCCCATATTCTTAACTACTTTGGTAGGAGCTCTGGAAATTTGTTGACTGGTTGCTAAACTCACCTCAGGACCGGAAGTAAAGAACTTCATGTTGAGTTTAAGAGGAAGGATGAAGTATGGGGTGCCTGGGTGTTTCAGCTGGTTAAGTATCTGACTCTTGGTTTTGGCTCAGGTCATGATCTCATGGGTCATGAGATGAAGCCCTGTGTTGTGCTCTGCTCTCAGTGGGGAGTCTGCTGGAAGATTCTCTCCCTCTGCTCCCCCATTTATTTAAGATAAATAAATAAATCTTTAAAAAAAAAGAGGAAGCATGAGGTGAAGTATAAGGGAGCTCAGAGAGGTGAGAGGTGGTCTTTGGGCCCTTGTCATGTCCCTGGGGGAACATTCCTGTAGTTGGGGACCACATACATATTCCTGATCCTTCTTTGTGAGAATGGAGAATGTTTTCTGGCTCCTATTAAGTAGCAACCTATTAGAGATCTTGGGGGTTCCCCATGTGAGGACAGTTCAATAAGTTCGAAGACCCATGCTCATAGGATAACATGCAGAGTATAGACCAGGGGCCAGATGGATCAGGGTGAGGGTCATCTGGGATGCTGCTTACACAGAGACCAAGTGATAAAGAGGAGATGAAAGTAGAAGCTGGGAAGGGGTGATGCTGGGAGAAAAAGGGAGGCAAATTAGTGGACAAATGGAGCCTTGCATGGATAAGTTTGGGTCTTCACAGTTCTTGCTCTTTTAAATGAATGTAATTAGCTAAATCAGTTACAATCTGGGAAAGAGCACCTGGAGAGGGACTGTCAACAGCAGGACGAAATGCTACCACCCTTGGGCCTGAAGCAGCAGAGGGACAACAGCAGATACTGGAACCCCTTGAGAGCTTTAGCTGTAGGTCATCCCCTGGATAGGAGCTGCGGCCTCAGTAGAGGAACACAGTCTCTGCCAACCTGCAGCTTGGCAAGAACGGAATGAGGGGAATAACACTGCAACATCTCCCTTATATTCTCTGATTTCCTGCCACTCACAGAGGTTTCACCCAACCAGATGCCAGAGAGCAAGAGAGCCAGCTCATGCTATTTAGAGTGATCAGGAATCTGAACACAGAGCAGAGAAAGATGGATCTGGCGGGGCAAATGGAGAATATCCAGTGCATTTATCCACAGAAGTGCTTAGAAGCTACTCTAAAAACAACGAAGAGGCTATCAATAGGGAAGTATCTAAAATAACTGTAATATGTCTACACTAGGGAATACTATACAGCAGTTGCAAAAATAGAATAGATCAATAAGAATTGATATGGATGGGTCACTGAGACATATTGTTGAATGGTGAAACAAATTGCAGAAAAGATGCCTAAAAAATAATAAAATAAATTAAAAAAAGAAAGATGCCTAAGTAGGATAGCATGTTTCTCTCTCTCTCTCTCTCACACACACACACTACCATAAGTCTATTAAATACCCCAAGTCTATTGCCTAATAAGGTGTGTTATGTGTATGCACATATATATGCACCTAAAGTCTGGAATGATAATAGTGGCTGGCACTGGGGAGGTGGGAGGAGGTTCAAATTGTGGGAGACAAAGAGGACCTCAGTAGTGGTAGACACTGTTTGTTGCCTCATAGCAGCTGTTTCCCACCTCCCTACCTCCCACTTCTTCCATGCTAATACTTCACATTTTGTTCAGGTATCAAAGGGCAGCATTTGCTCAAGGAAGGAAGGTCCCAGCATTCAATCATGATCTAGGCCAAGTGTAGTTACACTACTCCTCTTTGCCTGTGATTTGCTTCCAGGTAGGTATGTGACTTAGTCTGCTGGTGACTTATAGGAAGTATTTGTTTGTTCTAATAACAGAGTGTAGTGGACGAAGAGTTCTGCCTCTCCCCTTCCTGTTTGCCTTGGGTGATATTGTTTGAAAATGTGATGCTTGGAGCTCTGACAATCATCTTATGACCACGAGAGAAAGGCCAGGAGAACTGTAGCGACATCAGTCCAGCATCCTGACATCGTCTTGCTGTCCCAAGGCAGACAGTACTCTACTTATGCTTCTTGTTACCTGAGACATTAAATTACCTTTATTGCTTAAACCATTGTTAGCCAAGCATTCTGTTACAACTAAATACATCCAAGCTAATACAGTAGCTTAATATGAAATAGTATAAGGAGGGCGCCTGGGTGGCTCAGTGGGTTAAAGCCGCTGCCTTCGGCTCAGGTCATGATCCCAGGGTCCTGGGATCGAGGCCCACATCGGGTTCTCTGCTCAACAGGGAGCCTGCTTCCTCCTCTCTCCTCTGTCTCTGCCTGCCTCTCTGCCTACTTGTAATCTCTCTCTGTGTGTCAAATGAATAAATAAAATCTTAAAAAAAAAAAAGAAATAGTATAAGGATTTTCTCAAGAGAATTTATTCCTGTGCTGCTTGTGGTAATTAAACTTTTTTTTTTTTTTTTTTTTTTTTTTTTGGTAAAGCTACCTCAGGCACTTATCCTTCATCTCCAGAATTGACTGGATTCCCCTTCTGCTGGCTACCTGAGGCTCTCTCTACCCTTCAGGATCCTTGTTTGCCTCTGACCCTGTACTGTGTGCTGAGTGGTTTTGACTTGACGACTCAGGTGGACAAGACTTTGGGAATATATCCCCTCATCCCCCCTGGGGCTGCTCTATCTTCTCCCTGCCTCAGGATGGGGAATCCACTATCTAGGGCTGCCCTTTCCACAGCATTCTCTGCAGGGGAGGGGTGTGCTGCTCCTGGGTAACAGAAGAGGTCTGGGAAGACTGGAGAGATGCAGAGTTAGAGGTTTAGGCCTAACTGGGTGGGATTCCTGTGTTCTGCCCCTAGGCATGGCCTGTGAATATTATAAAGAAGCTCCTTCTAGGTTTATCCAGGGAAGTTGTACTGCTCCTGAGATTCCTGAGGATGTTTTTAAATCATTAGCACTCACTGCTTCTAATAAAGGTCCTGTACACTGGATTTTATCCCCACAGTGATGGGGGCTTGTGAAAATATTTTAAAGAGGAGGCTCAGCGGCTTGGGCAGGTTTGCATTTGTGGAAGACCACCCTGGAGGCCAAAGACTGTTGGGAGGCCCTTGTGATAGGCTGAGGGAGAGAAGCTGAGGTTTTCCTTGGGGCCCAGGGGAGGGAACTGGTGTGAGTTCCCCCTTCCTTTCAGGATGGATGCTGCTCTACAAATGGTGGCAGGGCAAGCTTTCTGCATTCTTCAAAGTGAGGACAGAGAGATCTTTGGGGTGCCATTTCCAAGGGCATTTCAGGGAGCTCTCTCTAATAAGGGTTTCTTTGTGACATTGGGCAGTCAGCCCATGTGAATCCAATCACTTCATTGCAGCAGGGCCTGGTGGGGGTCGTGAGGAGAAGAGGACTTAAGTTGTTCCTTTGCCACTTGAGCTCGGCAACCCCAGGACCAGTGGTAGGTACCAGTTTCCTCTGCCCTTTCCGCCTGCCCGCTTCCTGTTTGCTCTTTCTTCCCAAACCTATAGAGAGCTTCACACAGGTTTGCAGGACATACACCTGTAGTTAAAGACTTAGAAAGGGGAAGAAGAGGACAAGGAAAAAGACAACTTCTGCCTCAGATGCCAGCTGCTTTATTATGCATGCTTCCCTCTTTCTGTTTTTTGGAAAGACTGAAAATAAACCCTTTTGTAATACAGACTTGTAATTCACACTTCCCTGACAAGTTACTCAAACTGCAGCCACAGCTGCTTAAAGAGGGGTTTGACGCAAGCCTCATTCAACAGGGGCTTTCTAAGGGCGTTTCAATGCAGCTCATCTTGCTGTTTCCGAGCCAGTCAAGGGGCCTGGGAGGGAATCTGGGAATCCTGGGCCAAAACTCACCACTAGCGTTTCCACCACAAATTCAGACGTTTGAAACTCCCAAGTCCTCAGGGCAGTTGTTCAACTCACTTTTTCAAGTCATGTCGCAGAATTGTTGACCACCTCACCTGGAAGGGTTCATGAAAATCGGTTAACTCATGAACTTTATTCTACAGACCAGAGAAATGACTTCCTGGCTTAAAACGACCAGACTCTGGGCGCCCGGCTGGCTCAGATATGGTTAAGCGACTGTCTTCGGCCTGGAGTCCCAGGATGGAGTCCCGCATCCGGCTCCCTGCAGGGAGTCTGCTTCTCCCTCTGACCCTTCCCCCTCTTCTCTCTCTCAAATAAATAAAATCTTAAAAAGAAAAGAAAAAGAAAAATGACCAGACCGGTTAGCGGAGCAGCGGGGAATATAACCCCGAACTCAGGACTCCCAGTCCATGTGCTTCCCATTAAGCCATACTTCATTAATTTCTTGGATTTTATTTCTTCCATTTAAGTTTTTGTTAGGGAACATTTCAAGCGTACACAAAGTAGAGAGCCGAGTGCAGCCGTCCCTGCGACCAACCACGACTTCGCTTTAGCGGTTTCGGTTAGCAGCGTCAATTACGGCGGCAAACGGAGACTTCCGATGAGTCAGTAGAAGGTCACTAGAAGGAGCTTAATGCTACCTCAGGCGCCTGCGTCATTCACGTCACGTACGTCATCACGTCATCAAGTCACACGTCACGCACGTCATTCATGCGGGGGGGGCCATCATCCCATCACGTGGTAACTTTATCATCTCGCATCAGCAGCAGCGGAAGGGTGAGTGTAGTCTAGTGAGCTACTTTGAGACAGAGAAAGAGACCACATTCACATAACTTTTATTATAATATTTGTTATAATTGTGCTATTTTATTATTAGTTTTTATTGTTAATCTCTTACTGTGCCTCTTTCATAAATGAAGTCTTATCATAGGTATATATGACTAAGGGTCAGTATTATCTGCAGTTTTAGGCATCCACTGGGGGACTTGAAACATTTTTTTGCTGTTTTAGGGGGGACTGCTGTGCAAGAATACCCGTGTGCCCACCACTCGATTTCTATAATTGTCCTTGTTCTGACGTTCTTCTTCTTCTTCTTCTTTTTTTTTTAAGATTTTATTTATTTAAGAGAGAGAGTAGAGAGTGAGCAGGAGGGAGGGGCAGAGGGAGAGGGAGAGGGAGAAGCAGAGCAGGGAGCCCGACTGGACGCAGGGCTCCTTCCAGGATCCTTGCATATGACCTGAGCCAAAGATAGATGAGCCACCCAAGCGCCCCTGTTCTTTTTTTTAAAGATTTTATTTATTTATTTGACAGAGAGAGAGAGATTACAAGTAGGCAGAGAGGCAGGCAGAGAGAGGAGGAGCAGAGAGCCCGATGCGGGCCTCGATCCCAGGACCCTGAGATCATGACCTGAGCCGAAGGCAGAGGCTTTAACCCACTGAGCCACCCAGGCGCCCGCGCCCCTGTTCTGATGTTGTTTGATCTATTCCCCATCTTCCCCCTTTGCGACCAGACTTCATACCACTTTATCTATTAATAGTATCTCCAACAGAAGGCTTTAAAAAATAATATAACCACAGTACTATTATTACACTCACAAAATTAACAATATTTCTTGGTGTCATACTACCTAACATGGTCTTAATTTCTCTAGTTGTATCAAAAATACCTTTTTGTGGTTTAAATCAGGAGCCAAACAAGTCCACACCTTGCATTTATTGATTTTTAAAAAGGAGCTTTTAAACCGTAATAGTCCCTCTTTCAGTACACGTCCTCCCCCACCCCCATGCTTTATTTTGTTGAGAAAGCTGGGTCATCTGTCCTTTAGAGTTTCCCACATTTTGAACTTGGCTGATTGTATCCTGGGGTATCGTTTAGCATATTTCTTCATCCCATTTCTCGTGAATTGGTACTTAGCTGTAGAGCAGTGGTTCTGGACATGGGGGAGATTCCCCCACCCCTGTTCACCTCAAGGACATTTGGCAGTATGTGGAGAGTTTTTTGGTTGTCACAGCTGGGTGATGCTATTAACATCTGGTGGGTAGAGGTCAGGGATGTTGCTAAACATCCTATACACATGAGAAAGAACTATGTTTTCCAAGATGTGAATTTTGAGAAACCCAGATGAGAGACTTGATTAGATTCAAGTTCTTTTCTGTTTTTATTTTTTGGCAAGGATATTTCATAGGTGGTATTGTGTATTATCTATTGGACCACAGGAGGAGGACACCATGTCTCATGCTAAGGTGATGTTAAGGTTGATCAGTGGGTTTAAGATCCCACTCTTAAACATGAGCAGACAACTAAAATTAGAATTTGTTCTGAGAACATGAAGGGATAGAAAACATGCTTGAGCAGGGGGCTCGGGAGCATAATCAGAAAATAGAGAAATTATCCTATTCTTTATGGAGAAGTCATTAGAAAATGCCAAAAACTTTTCAAGAGCTTTATTCATCTCTAATAGATTTTCTTTCGCTCCCCACTTTCCCAATTTTTACAAAAGTTACATAGGCACATAAATTAAAAGAATCACATAATTCTTATTGCCACAGCAATTAGTTGTCTGCTAATGTTTAAGAGTGGGGTATTAAAAAGCCAATCAAAAGGTCTGATCTCACAGGTGGGGTTTGTTATGAGACTCACTGTAGGGTTATCTGGCTATATTGTTTTTTAGGGAACCCCCAATATCAGAATGTTTGTTTTTCTTCTTGGGCCAATAAGATTGCCTAGAGAAGAATTTTCCAGTCTTCTGGAAGAGAAAGGCCCGGTGGCCAGGGTTCTAGGAGCCAAGTGGGGCTAGAGGGCTGTAAGGCTCAACCTTCAGGATGTGGACTTTGCTGTTTGTTTCTTTTTATAATGCCCTTGCCGTCTTTTGGGCCTGCTCTTCTCCAGTCCCAGACCCTCTCTTAACTTCTTCAGAGAGGAAACCTAAGTCTAATGGCAGGGTCATGGAAAATCAGTTGCCTAGTTGTATAAAGCTGCCAGGAACCTAAGGATCAAATTGTTTTGTTAAGATATAATTGTCATAAAATTATAGCACTTGTTTACAATGTAAATTTTATAATTATGTATATACTCATGGTATCATCATCACAGTCAAGATAGTGAACATGTTAACTACCCCTACTCTTTCCTCATCACCCCCAGAAAACTACTGATTTGCTATCTGTTGCTATAGATCACTTTGCATTTTCTATTCAAATTTTGTATAAATAGAATCATACATTTTGTGCTCTCTCTCTTTTTGTGGAGAGAAGTTCTGGCTTTTTTCACTCAGTATAATTATGTCAAGATTCATCCATATTGTTGAGCATATCCGTAGTTCATTTCTTTTTATTGCTAAGTGGTGTCTCATTGTATTGATATCACACAATTTGTTTATTCATTCACTTGTTGATGAACATTTGGATTGTATGTACAGTTTGGGGTGATTACAAATAAAGCTGCTATGCCTGTTCATGTGCAAGTTGTTGTGTGGACATAGTTTTTCATTTTTTATTTTTATTTTTTTTAAGATTTTATTTATTTATTTGACAGAGAGAGAGATTATAAGTAGGCAGAGAGGCAGGCAGAGAGAGAAGGAAGCTCCCTGCTGAGCAGGGAGCCCGATGTGGGGCTCGATCCCAGGACCCTGAGATCATGACCTGAGCCGAAGGCAAAGGCTTTGACCCACTGAGCCACTCAGGTGCCCCTAGTTTTTCATTTTTTAAAAAAAGCTTTCTTCCTTTCTTTTAGAGAGACTGAAAGCACGAGAGGGAGGGGCAGAGGGAGAAGGAAAGAGAATTTCAGGCAAATTCCTTATGGAGCACAGAGCCCCTACAGAGCTCGATCTCACTACCCTGAGATTGGGACCTGATCTGAAACCAAGAGCCAGGCTGTGGCACCCAGGCACCGCCAGAGTTTTTCATCTTTCTTCAGTGAACACCTAGGAGTGGAATGGCTGGGCCACATGGTAGGTGTATGTTTGACTTTGAATGAAACTGTCATGCTGTCTTCCAAAGTGGTTGCACCTTTTTGCATTCCCACCAGCAATGAATGAGAACATTCTAATTGTTCAACATCTTTGCCAACACATGATTTGGTCAGTCATTTAAATTTTAAACATTCTAGTAAGTGTGTAGCAGTATCTTATTGTGGTTTAATTTGCATTTTCTGATGGCTAACAATGTTGAGCATCTCTGCATGTGCTTATTTGCCATCCGTATCTTCTTTGGTGAATGGTCTGTTCAAATCCCTTGCCCATTTAAAAAATTTGATTACTTTGTTTTCTTACTAAGTTTTAAGATTTCATCACATATTTTAGATACAAATCCTTTATCAGTTGTGTGACTTACATTTATTTACTTTCAGTCTGTGGCTTGTCTTTTTTATTCTCTTAACAATATATTTCAAAGAGCAAATGTTCTTAATTTCAATGAAGTCCAATTTTTTTTTCTTTTATTGATTTTGCTTTTGGTGTTGTACCTAAGAAATCTTTGCTTAACCCAGGATCACAAATATTTTCTCCTGTTCTCTTCTAAAAGTTTATACTTTTAGGTTTTATTTAGATTTAGGTCTGTGATCCATTTTGAGTTAATTTTTTCTATGTGATATGAAGTGTGGGTCAAAGTTCTGTTTTCTGTATATGGATAGCCAGCTGTTCCAGGGCCATTTGTCAAAATGACTTTGATTTCCCCATCAAATTGCCTTTGTACTTTTGCAACCATTTTTTTTGATATTCTCTTCTATTTTGTTCTACTTGTCTATCTTGAATTTAATACCACATAGTCTTTATTATAACCATATACTAAATTTTGAAGTTAGGTAGTGTAAATCCTGCACATTTCAAAGTCAAATTGGCTGTTACAGTACCTTTTGCATTTCTAAATGAATTATAGAATAAGCTTGTCAATTTTTTTTAAAGATTTTATTTATTTATTTGAAACACAGAGAGAGACAGTGAGAGAGGGAACACAAGTAGGGGGAGTGGGAGAGGGAGAACCAGGTTTCCCAGCAAAGCAGGGAGCCCGATGCAGAGCTCCATCCCAGGACCCTGGGATCATGACCTGAGCCGAAGGCAGCTGCTTAGCAACTGAGCCACCCAGGTACCCCAAATCAGCTTGTCGATTAAAAAAATTTATATTGTTAATATAAAAGTTAATAATATGAAATGTAAAGGTATAATGTATACATGTATATGTATATTAAAATGTACAACGTAAAAAGCCTGCCGGGATTTTGACTGGGATTGTATTGTATCCAAAGGTCATAGGGAAAATGTATGTCTTAGCAATATTGAATAGTCCAATGCAAGAAAACAGTATATCTCTATTTAAGTATTTCATTTCTCCCCTTGGCGTTTTGTAGTTTTCATTGCACATCTTTTGTCTTATTTATCCATAAAAATTTCGTATTTTTATTTTTATTTATTTTTTAAAAAAGATTTTATTTATTTATTTGACAGAGAGAGATTATAAGTAGGTAGAGAGGCAGGCAGAGAGAGAGGAGGAAGCAGGCTCCCTGCTGAGCAGGCAGCCTGACGCAGGGCTCGATCCCAGGACCCTGAGATCATGACCTGAGCCGAAGGCAGAGGCTTTAACCCAGGAGCCCCTGAATTTCATATTTTTAGATGGTATTGTAACTGGTATTATATTTTAAATTCTATTTCTCACTATTGTTGTTGGTATATAGTGATATAATTTGATTTTTTACATTGCTCTTATGCACTGAAACTTTGCCAAACTCATTATTAATCCTAGTAGCTATTCTTGTAGATTGCATAGGATTTTCTACATAGGCAATCATGTCATCTGTAAATAAAGATGGTTTTATTTCTTCCTTTCCAATCTGGATACCTTTTGTTTCTTTTTCCTGCCTATTGCACTGGCTAGAACCTCCAGTTTAATGTTGGGTATAAGTGATGAAAGCAGACATCTTTTCCTTGTTCTGATGTTAGGGAGAAGGTAATCAGTCTTTCACCATTAAGTATGATGTTGGCTGTTGGTTTTTTTTTTAAATTTTAAGATTTTATTTATTCATTTGACAGGTAGTAAGAAAGAGAGAGAGAGCACAAGCAGGGGGACTGGCAGGCAGAGGGAGAGGGAGAAGCAGGCTCCCCGCTGAGCAAGGAGCCCAATGCGGGACTCAATTCCAGCATCCTGGGATCATGACTTGAGCCAAAGGCAGACACTTAACTGACTGAGCCAGCCAGGCATCCCACGGCTGTTGGTTTTTCAAAGGTATTTTTATCAGGTTGCAGAAGTCCCCAATCTATTCCTACTTTGAAATGAAATGAAAGTTAGATTTTGTTAAATGCTTTTCTTGCCCCTGTCGAGATGGTCACATGGTTTTTCTTTTGTAATGTGTTAATATTGTGAGTTAAATGTATTGATCTACAAATGTTAAATCAACCTTGCAATCCTGGAATAAGGCCTACTTGGTCATAATATATTACTCTTTTTATATATTGTTGGAATCAATTTGCTAAAATTTTAAGAAATTTGCATCCATGTTCATACAGAACACTGGTGTGTAGTTTTCTTACAGTGCCTTTGGCATGATATCACAGAGTACTGGCTTCATATGTTTCCTTCTCTCCTCTTTAATTTTTTGGAAGAGGGTGTAGAATTAGTTCTTTAAACTTTTGATATTATTATTTCCTTTCTTCTGCTTACCATGGGTTTCATTTGCTCTTTGTTTTCTGGTTCCTTAAGTTGGAAGGCAGCTGAGGTTGTTGATTTGAGACTTTCTTCTTTTAATTTTCCCTAATTTAGGCATTTGGTGCTGTATATGTCCCTCTAAGTTCTGCTTTAGTTGTATCCCACAAATTCTGATATATTGTGTTTTCATTTTCCTTCAGTTCAAAATATTTCCTAATGTCTTTTTTTGATTTCTTCGACACATGGGTTAAGAATTGTACTATTTGGTTTTTAAATATTTGGGATTTTTAAGGTATGTTTTCCTAAAGATTTCTATTTTAATTTCATTTTGGTCGTAGAACATACTTTGTTCGACTTACGTCCTTTTAAATTCATTGAGACTTGTTTTATGGCCCAGATTATGGACTCTTTTAGTAAATGATCATTTTGCATTAAAGAGAACTTGTGTTCTACCAGTCTTGGGTGAAAACAGAAACTGTCTCAAGATGGTAAGCTGAGATGATCATGGAGCACATCTTCCTTATTTCCTGACTCTCAGTGATGGCTGTACTTTGTTGCCTAATATCCAGTGTCTTGAGAACAATTGTTTCATCTATTTTGTCTCTTTTATGAATTGTGTCTGGTAGGAGGCTAAATCTGGGCTCTGTTGTTCCATCTCTGCCTCAGTAAAAGTCTCTGTGAGCTGCTTTTAATCTGGTTTTCAATCAATATTCCTTTGAGTCCTATCTTAACCTTCTACTTCAGAAGTACCTGGTTCTGACAATTTCTGAGGCTTTGGGGGTTCTGAGATGTCATTGTGCCATTTCTTGGCTTTCCTCACTACTGTCTCTGAAATTTCATAAGTATCCTAGGAGAGCCATTGAAGCAGAGCTGGGGCTACGCAGGAAACACTGAAATCGGACAGTCATGGCTGAGCTGGTCATTTTCTCATGAGGCTGCATTGCCTGTAACAGAGGCTCAAACTTACGTACCAACTAGAGCCCCACAAGGAGGGGAAATGAAGGAGACAAACACACAGCACTGGTGCAAGACAGAGGGTTAGGGAGGTGCTGACATAACTCACCAGATTAAAAGCAGCTCACAGAGACTTGCACTTAGGCTGAGGTGGAACAACAGAGACCTTTAGACATCTCTGCTCTGGTCTCTTGTTGCTATGCAATAAGAAGGCCTTGTGTCGTCAGCTCTTCCACTAATTTAGAGAAGCTGGAAATTCAGAATTTTATGCAGAACTTCCTCTTTTGAAAATCTTGACAATGAATTAAAATTATTTAAAATGTTGTGAGAAAAATATGAAAGTGAAAATCCAACTAAGGACTAGATCTGCCTTGTCAGATTGCCAGTCTGGTACCTTTGGATTTTCATGTCTGTTCTTCCTTTCCAGTTTCTTGCTTCATTATGCAGGCCACTTTCCCTGCTTCCTTCTGTGCCTCTGCTCCTCAAATACTGGCTCACATATGATCCTGGTTTGCCATACCATCTACTCTGACCCCTGTTCCACATGACCTTAACTCAGTGTCAGAATCTTCCAATTCCAGATTTTCAGAAGGGAGAATCTGATTGTCCAGCCTTGGTCTTATTAACTGTGGTTGAAGGGGGGGGTCAATTAGGATCATATTTACTGGTCTCTGGGACCACGGGTGAGATAGGTTTCTATGGGTAATGAGAAAATGATTGACGTTCTGTGGAAACCAACTGAATCATACAACAGAAAGCTGGAAATGGCCTGACAAAAATGTTGTCAAACTTCATCAAATTACATATGAAGAAACTGAGGCTTATGAGAAGTGAAGTGGCTTCTCCAAGTTCAAAGACATTACTAGTTAACAATGAGGCTGAGTCTGGGATTTAATCATCTAGCCAAATTTTCTTTCTTCTGTGTTCTGTGAGAGCAGGAAATATGTCAGTGTCTTTCATACATCCTTGAAACATAGCAGGTATTCAGTGAATATTTGTTGAATAAAAAAGATGTACTGAATTGTTTTCTATAATGTCAGCATACTTAATTTATAAGTTAAGATTTAGCTATTTATAACAGAAAACCCTTGAAACAATGGCTCATATACAATAAAGGGTGTTTAACTCTCATGTGAAAGAAGTCTAGAGCTGAAGTGGACCTGTAGGATATCAACAGTGTCTTCATGGCCTGATTTCTGTTTTGTCATCGTAGTGTGTAGCTTCCATCTTGAAATTTATCTTTTGATTGGTGCTCTAGCTGTGTACTTGAATTCCAGGATGGAAGAATGCAGAATGGGTCCATGGCAACAAAGTATCCTGTGAGTTCCTTCCAACATCTGCTTAAATTCTCATAGTTTGAAACTGAGACATGTGGTCACCCTTGGTTCCAATGGAGGCTAGGAAAAGGAAATTGGATAGGTTGTCTTCTTGACTAAATCTGGGTTTTGTTAAAGAAATGGGATGGAATGGGTATTTGGTTGGCAACTAGAAGTATCTGTCAGAATTGAAAAGAGTTCATAACTGATTAAAATATGTTTCCTGTAATTTTGATATGCACGGTAACTAGGACAAAAGTATGAAGGCCTTTAAAGATACTTTCCAGAGGAGATACAAACAGATAAAATACTGGTTTGGTTCTGGTTTAACTGTTTTAAAAAACATTGGTTCAGTTACAGTTTATATTAGTTTAACTGGATTTTATTGGTTTTCATAGAAATATTTTCAGGTGAGTCCACAATTTAGAAAAAAAACGTTTGGTTTCAGTTCAGTACTGGGTTTCACCAATTAGTGTGATCCCTTCCAATTTTGGGTTCATAGCTTGGGTCATCTCCAGTTCCTGGCTGTGATATATTCACACTAGGAATTTTTCAATTAAGGTGTAAAATAGCAGACATAAGCTAAAGATCTGATTTCTACTTAGGCAGGAGTTTATCAAACCTGCTTTTCTTATGTAGGAACTAATAATCCTAATGGTTTTGAATGATTCTAAATTTATCTCTGTGATTTGGTATGGCTAAAGGCCTCAACTGTGGTAGATGTACAACAATGACCACATTAGCCTGTTTTATTCTGGTCTATAATATACATGCACCCAATTTGAAACTTCCCTATTCTTAATTCTTAAGTTCTGCATTTTCATGGTTTGAAATTTTTTTGCCATGTTAGTTCTAGAACACTATTCTGTGTTCGGTTTTGTATAGTGTTTCAGATAATACACTTGAAATTACAGATTGCTAGTTTCATTTTTTAAAAAATGGGTACTAGGGAAATGTGGTAAATTTCAGAAGCAGAGCATGTGTTGGGAGTGATGGAAATCCTGCTAAAGGAAATCCAGCTGATCAGGGCCTTGAGAAAACTGTGGCTCAATATTGCCACATAGTTTAATATTGTAATGAAAAAGAGATCTGACTAAATATGAAATATCCCAATTTTTACATATCAGGCAATAATTAAAAAAATTAAAATCAGTGAATGGGCCACTACTGTACAGGCCAAGCAAAATACATATCCCTCTCTCTCTCTCTCTCTCTCTCTCAGATTCTTGGGCTGCTGGTTTTCAGGTTCTGATTTAAATGCTCCATATTTCTCCATGTCTTTCTTGTTCTCTTCTAAGCTTTACTTGATGATTCTGTCCTTATTCTTTTTTTTTTAAAGATTATTTATTTGACAGAGAGAGAGAGAGAGAGAGAGAGAGAGAGAGAGAGAGAGAGAGAGAGGGAGAGAGAGAGAAGGGATACAAGCAGGGAGAGTGGGAGAGGGAGAAGGAGAAGCAGACTTCCCTCTGCACAGAGAGCCCCACACAGGGCTCCATCCCAGGACCCGGGGATCATGACCCGAGCCGAAGGCAGATGCCTAACGACTGAGCCACCCAGGCACCCCTCTGTCCTTATTCTTGTGAATAAAATGCTGATAAAATATTTGAACGTAGCTCCCTACTTTCATTGGTATAGTAACATTGCCTGAGAATTAAAATATATGCCTAATTCAAACTATATATTCAAGCTACATATTCTTCTCATTGTGTGTGAAAGAATAATTCAGTGAGAAGATGATGTTAACAAGGGCAGGAATTCAGTTTTCTGGGTATGACCCTATGCTTCTTTTACCCATTGGCCATCCCTATGTAATTCATCTGGTAAATTTGAACATAGGACCATTGGTCATAAAACTGGGGGGTGGGAGGGTAGGGATAGGGTGGATGGGTTATGGACATTGGGGAGGGTTTGTGCTTTGGTGAATGCTGTGAAAGATGTAAGCCTGATGATTCACAGACCTGTACCCCTTGGGCAAATAATAAAAATAAAATTAAAAAAAAAATGTCAAAAAAAAATAGAAACAATATAAGAATATAAATAGTGTATTACAATCCATCCCACAAAATCAATGAAGTAGCAGATTTGTGTGTTTTATGCTATTTCTTTATTTTCCAAAATGCATTCAGTGAAGGCCAGCTGTGTGCTAGGCCTGTGGTAGGATGGCAAGTGGAATGTAGAGTGGGTGCATGCTGTTCTGTAGGTTCTACTTATTTATTTTTAAGGGAATTAAGAATTAAAGGGAAGGAGGCCTTTGACCCTCTGGTCATAAGCTGTGAGGGTGTAAGCCTTGAAGTCACCAGCAGACATAGGTTTTTCATCAAGAGAAACCTGGTGTGAGAGAACAAAACCAACATGCTAAGAGGGGCATTATCTCTCACCTGGATACTGAATATCTTCTTGAACTTGTCCCCTCACTGCTTATACCCCTGCTCACTGAAGGTCTACTTTGTATACGGAAACATGAGTGATCTTTAAAAACAAACATTGAATGTCACCCCTCTGCCCAAAACCCTGCTTTGGGTCCCTGTTTCACACAGAGTAAAAAATGAGCAAATATGTCTCCCACATGACCTCGTCCCTTGGCCTCTCTGCCCTTGTCTCCCACAAATAACCACCTCATTCACTCTAATCCAGTGGTTCCTTCAGAATGCCTGGCAGGACCTTTGCATTGGCTGTTCCCTGTCCCCAGGAAACCCTTCCTGTTGGTATTTGCAAGACTAATGCTCTCCACTCCTCCAAATTGTGCTAAAATCTTCTCACTGAGGTTTGGTTTAATTGGTTAGTTCAATATGATGTCTAATGTGCCCCAGAGTTCTTAATCTTATTCATATATACATCATCAGGGTCTTGACAAAAGTCTGTCTTTTGTTAAGATATATCCTAAATACATCTATGGCAGACCTTGCTCTACTAGTGATTTAAGTCTAGCAAAAAAGACAATAAGGCTAATTAATTGGGCCTTAAGTTGGGCTGGATAAAATTTAAGACTCCTTCCTTCTGTGAGCATTAACCAGGAAAATTTTTTCTCCTCCTTCCTTCCCTCCCTTCCTTCCTCTCTTTTTAAAGTAATCTCTACACCCAACATGGAGCTTGAACTCACAACCCTGAGATCAAGAGTCATATGCTCCTCCAACTGAGCCAGCCAGGTGCCCCAACCAGGACAGTTCTTAATTTCTTTCAAATTCATTGTCCATATTCCCCCAAACACTGTAAATCTATGAGATAAAAAAAATAACAATAGTAGTAGTCATTACTATATAATAGCAATAAATGGTAATTATAATAGTAAAATAATATATTTTCAATGTGCCAAGTACTATTATGAATGCTTTATGTGTAGTCAGTCATTTTATCCTTACAATAACCTTTGATGTTGATGCTACTGATACCCCACTTGTAAGTGAGGAAACTGATTCACAGAGATGGTAAGCAAACTACCGAAGTTCCTACAGGTAATGAGTCACAGAACCATAATTTAAACTCAGGCATTAGGATTCAGAGTTGACGATATTTTGTTTTTTTTTTTTAATTAATTAATTGAGAGAAAAGAAAGAGAGCACATGGGCAGGAAGAGGAACAGAGGGAGAGGGACAAGCAGACTCCAAGCTGAGTGCAGAGCCGGACGTGCGGCTTGATCTCAGGACCCCAAGATCATGACTCAAGCTGAAATCAAGAGTAGGACACTCAACTGATTAAGCAACCCAGGTTCCCTAATGATATTTCGATTTTTAGGTGATAGAAAACCCACTTCAAACTAGTTTGAGCCAAAGATGGAATTTATTCTCTCCTGTAACTGAGCAGTTCCCAGGTGGGCCTTGCTTCAGGCCCAGCTGCTCTCAAATGCTTAAGCAATCAGGATTTGGTGCTCTTCTTTCTTGCCGTGGTGCATTTTCAGGAAGCCTCTTTCCACGTGGTGACCTGAGCACTGCTAGACCCACATCATTATCAGCTTCAAGTTCAGAAGGAAGAGAGAATATAGGCCCAGTGGTTCTAATATAAGTCTCAGGACTGAGTCCTAGTAGGTAATGAACTCCTAACTGAACAGTTTGCTGTGGTGCCAGGATAGAATATGCTGATTGGCCAGATGTTGGCCTTGTGACAATTGGTTCCATGAGAACCAATGAGGTTCTCATTGGTTATGAGAACCATTCAGGCCAAGAGGAGTAAGGAGCTATTCCACTAAAGATTAATGGATGCTCTTACCAGCAGGGGGATGGGTAGCAGGCAAGGACATACATTGAGTGGCCACTATAGTAGGTACTGTGCTTTTCTTATTTTTTGTTTTCATTTTTTAAAAAGATTTGTTTATTTATTAGAGAGAGGTGCACAGGGAGGAGGGGCAGAGGGAGAGGGAGAGAGAGAATCCTTACTCCCTGCTAAGTGCAGAGCCTGACACAAGGCTCAATCCCAGGATCCTGTGATCCTGACCTGAGCCAGAATCACGATTCCGCCACTTAACCAATTGAGCCACCCAGGTGTCCCTGTTTTCATTTTTTTTTACGCATGAGGGACCCGAGGTTCATAGAGGCTAAGTTATTCACCTAAGGCCATAGACCTAGAGAGTGGTAAGCCACAAATTGAATTCCAAAGCCTGTGCCATGCTGCCTTAAAAAGATAAACTAGAAGTGATCAGAAAGGCAGGTGGCAGGGTAGTACTTGGGATCTGAGGTCTGGTTTCCTGTTTAGTCATACTGTCACTTCTTGCCTTTGGGTTTGTTCCCAATGGCTCTAACTCCATGACCCCTAGGACTGGTCTGGTAGAAAAAAGGACTTGGAGGTTGACTGGGATAGGTGGGGGAGTAGAGCTTTCTTGAAATGGCAAACTCAGTGACCTAGAGGAGCCTTGCTTCTGCAGACTAATCTGACTAATTTTAGGCTGTTAATTAGCCTCTGGCAATTATTTTTCACTCCAGAAATTCCCCAGTTTTATTTACACAGAGTGACTTAGCCTTTTCACAGGCCACATCATCTCCTTATTTTTGATATTTAAAAAACCCACCAGCCCCAAAAATTTCTCAAAAAAGCTACACTGGAAGCTGAGGCATAGCCCAGTCTGGGTACGTACACCTTCAGAGACAAGGCGTGTCTGGAGACCTAAGCCTTCCTTCCCTCCTTCCCTCCTTCTACTCTTCCTTCCTTTCTTCCTGCCTGCCTGCCTGCCTGCTTAAAAACCCTTCATTCTTTATTTGCTTGGTTTATAGTCATTATCAGTTACTAAGCATCTATTAGAAGTAAAAAATTTTATGAAGAGTTAGAAGGGGGCGCCTGGGTGGCTCAGTGGGTTAAAGCCTCTGCCTTCAGCTCAGGTCATGATCCCAGGGTCCTGGGATCAAGGCCGCATCGGGTTCTCTGCTCGGCAGGGAGCCTGCTTCCTCCTCTCTCCTCTCTCTCTGCCTGCCTCTCTGCCTCCTTATGATCTCTCTCTCTGTGTCAAATAAATAAATACAATCTTTAAAAAAAATAAAAAAAAAAGAGTTAGAAGGAAAAGAGGATTTGTTTTTGGAAAGAGGTCTATAATTTACTTCCAAAAAGTTCAGCATAGACAGAGAATCTTAAGTTTATGCTATTTGTTTTAAGTTCCAACTCCAACGGTAGCAGCTCTTGCCAAGAACACCCAGTCCAGGGCGAGGCCAGCTTCATTCTAATCAGGAAGTTCAGGCAGCCGCTACAAACACTAAATAATGAGATCCATACCTTGCCGAGTACTTTATGCTTCGCTAATTAGCATCATGAATGTCACAAAGGGATTTTACTGGTGAAAGTAAGAGTTAGTAGCCTGCATAATAAAAGCAGGCCTCAATTTGATGAACTGAATATATTTGAGATGTGTGTGTAGGTGGGCTAAAGTGTTTCAGGGCCACTTGCATATACAGGGTAGAAGAGTCTAGCACAGTCTACAGCCTATACCCTTAGGGCAGGCAACAGGCACTTCATCCTAAATCGTCTTCTATCCAGTCATTGGTTTGGGGGAATGTCTGGTTACCTAATGCCACCTGTGTGGGTAACAGAATCTCTTTTCTGGAATGTTGTCTTGTCTTTCTCAGATAAATCTTTCATATGAGGTGGTGGTCAAAGCACTTCAAAGGTAAGAGAGCTTAGACTTTTCAGGGCTTATAGAGTAGGCTTTATTAGTGGTTTTCTGTTTACTTGTTAGTAAGTTGTTTTTTAGTACATGTGTGTATATGTGGCAGAATTTGGTTTGAGGTTTCCCATCAACGTAACGGGATGGGAAAGGTGTGAGGAGGCTGGGAATCCTCCAATTTCTTCAGTGGCTGCTGTTTCTACCAAGAAGAAGCAATGTTGTATGTAACCAAATTGGCTTAGGTCAGTTTTCAATCACGCCCTTCCCTCAGAGAATTGGCATTTTAGCAAGAAAGAGTCATAATTGGAATAACAATTAGAAAAAAACACAACTCAAAAAAGGATACCTCAGCCCGCATACGTTACACAAGCAAGAACAGGAAGACTTCAGAAAGGGTAGGAAAAGGTGAGCAGAGTTTTTTTTTGTTTTTGTTTGTTTTTGTTTGCTTTTGTCAGCTTTATTGACATGTAATTTACATAACATAAAATGACCTCTCAGGTGCACAGTTTGATGAATTTTGACAAACGTATACATACCTGCATAACTGCCATCAAAATCAAGGTATAGAACATGTCCATCACCCCCTAAAACTCCTTTCCCATTTGTAGTCAATCCCCTTCCCTCACCTCTTGGCCCCTGACCACCACTATCATCATAGTTTTGCCTTTTAAAAAGAACCTCATATAAAAGAGATGCAGTTTGTAGCCTTTTGAAACTGGCTTCTTTTAGTTGGCACAATGTGTTTAAGATTTGCTTGTGTTGTGGTGTGTTTCTGTAGTTCATTCCTTTCCATTGCTGGGTAGTGTTCCATTATATGGGCATACCACAATTTATCACCTCACTGGACGATGGACATTTGGACTCTTTCCAGTTACAAGTCAAGGCGCTAAGCATATTCACACATATGTTTTTGTATGGACATAGGCTTTCATTTCTCTTGGGAGGGAATTGCAAGGCCACAAGGTAGATGTATATTTAAGTTTACAAGAAATAGCCCTACTGTCTTACATTTTCAAAATTTATTTTTTAATTGAAGAGTTGACATACAGTATTATACTAGTTTTAGTTGTATAGCAGTGATTTGACATTTATACACATTATGAAATGCTCACCAAAACAAGTGTAGCTACTATCTGTCATCACACAAAAGTTATGGCAATATTATTGATTATGTTCCCTATGCTGTGCTTTTCATCCCTGTGACTTATTTATTTTATAACTGGAATTTTGGACACCATACTATTTTTTAATGTATCTGTACTCACACCAGCAAAGCATGAGAGTTTCAGTTATTCCACATCCTCGTCAATATTTGGCTTTTTAATTTTAGCCATTTTGATGGATGTATAGTGGGATCTTCTCATGGCTTTAATTTGAATCTCCCTAATGACCAATGATGATTAGCATTTTCGCATTTGTTTGTTTTTCATTTGTACTGTTATTCCCCAGTGTTCACCTTTAACTGGGGGATTCATATTTGTTGACAACCAGTTTACTGAAATATTTTAAAATATGAATCCTTCAGTAATCCCTTCTGTAGTATTCAACTAATCTTGTGATTACTTATTATTTTGAACGACTTTAAACCTTTGTTTTTTAGGCTGCTGTAACCTCATCTGTCTCTCTCCTACCCCCAACACATACATGGTTTCCTCAGAAGGATCCATGTTCTTCCGTGGCCCTATAACTATCTCAGGGGGTGCTTGATGGTTTGGGCCAAAGATCTGTTTCTTGGGATTTTTAGACTAGAATGGAGATAGGTTAGTCTTTCTTCAGTGATCGAAGCTATAAGCTGTATGATTTGTGACCTTTCTTCCCCCTGCCTTGTGGGTTGTTATGGACAGCTGTCCTGTGCGGCTGCCCAAATCTTGTGAATATTTCACATGTTTATATGCCCTATTTTATGAATCTTGCCACCTCAAGGTAGGTTCCCAAAACCACAATCAAACAAACCAAGTTAAATTTCCCAGTTTCCTCTGCAGAAAGGGTGTGCAGTGGGACCCTAGATTACCCCAACCAGAGAATCCTGTGTGGGACTTTGGGAATTGTGTCAGCAAGCAGTTTGGCTGAGTGGGCTCCATTAATGGCACTGATGGATGGGAGATGCAGGGTGGCTCTGGCGTTCGCAGCAGTTCCTACATCAGGTCAGGTCTTTCTCTGGGAAGCTCAGGCTAAAGCCTGTTTCTCCACACTCACAACAATTTTGTGAACTCATTGGGGTGATTTTCAGGATACCTAGGATACTGGCTGTACCAGGCACTGACTCCCCCAGTCAGAATGGAAGTGGCTGTGAGTAGCCGGTAAGGCCATCTAGGTACCTACCAGCTGAATGTCTGAGGACATCCAAGTGCTTTCAAACGCCCCTTTCTCCTTAAAGCATATAGATTCTGTTGCCTATAACAATTCGAAGAAAACTTGTAGAAAAGCAGTCTTTAATGAGAGAGAAGCATTAAGTCAATTTACAGAGAGTGGCAGAGAAAAGAGGCAGAGCTGGTTGTGAGGGGTTTCTATCATTCCCAAGGCCCCACTGGATCTCTGCTCTTCCATACCTTTGGCTATTTTGTGAGGTTCCCCTGCATCCTTCCTAAATCCCCCTCTCTGACTTAAATTGAGTAAACTGCTTCTGACTCCTGCGAAGTTAGACATCCTAAAATGAACAACAGAGAGCTTTGGTGGCCTCTTGGTAGGTGCCCTTTGGTAGAGACAAACAACAGAAATGTAGTTAGATCTTGCCAGTTCCAAAGAGGAATGAAGAACGCTGACTCCACATGACCTTCATGAAAAGTCATTTGCTCCCATATCATTCTAAAATAATATTTTTGGACTTACTTGTTCCTTTTCTGTTGTGGAAAGGGCACCCCAATGGCCTATCTCACCCCATTCCCATCCTTCTCCCCCTTCTAGGCCTCTGTCACCAGGGGACAGAACACCAGGAAATAGGTGTCAGTGGAAAGAGAAGAGATTTTGTGTGGTCATGATGGCAAACTTCATGACACGGTGACTCAGAGCAACAAGGCCATGTAATTCAGTGCACTTGACTCAAAAAAACTCACCATGCATAGGAGACACTCTCACCTTTCTTTCTTTAAAGAGATAGAAAATTAGTAAATTAAATCAGAAAAATGAAACAGTCGGGGCTCAGTAGCTGTTTTTGAAAGATGACTGATTTCATAAAGAAGCGTATATCAGGGAGGCTCTTTGCAACGGTGTAGGGGCCATCCCTGGAGCAAGGATTTGAGTGCAAGTACATTATTTAGGTAGGAGATGATTCTAGGATACATCTGTAGGAGAGTGAGGAAGTGAGACAGGAGGGGAAGGCAGCCAACAAAGGGCGCTTTACCAAGCAAGTTACTGGAACGCAGACCTCTGTGTAGAGGGAGCTAGCTCTCATTCAAGAACTGAGGAGGCCAGTGCAGAAAACATACCCTCTATGTGTGCTTCCCAGGACGCCAGGGTATTTAGATGCCGCCTCTGGCAGTCACGGATTGAGGGCTGCTGCTGGTGGCAGTCGTGGGTGTTGATGACCTGGTACAGCACGCTCCAGCAGGCAGAGAAAGCCTATAGGCAGAGACGGAGGTTGGACAGCTGCCCTGAAATGAAAGGAGGAACGTGGGTGTGGCATTGCAGCTTGCCCGAGCATACTCATTACACATCTTCCCGGCCTGCACGCGGCGGGAGGCGTCACTTCCGTGAGAGAGGTAGCCCTCTGCTGTGACATGTTTGTATGAAGGTAGATTCAAATTGATTTGGGATTTGAGATCAATCGCAGAAGAAACTGAATTCTTTGTCCTGCGATTGCTCGAAGCCCATCTCTTCTGTTTGGCTGTAAGCTTTATGAGGGCAGATCACTGTATTATCTTTAGACTCTAGCTTGCTACCTGGTACATAGCAGCTACTCAATACATTTTTATCAAATGACTGTTGCATAACTGGAAACGCTGTGAGGTATTGCTAGATGTGTAAAGTTTAAGAAAATCTGAATGTGTACAACATAAAACAAACTTAGAGTTTATAGCTCCAAAATGTCATTGTTAGTGTAAGACTATATTACTGTAGGACAAGCAACTTGATTTGCTCATAAAATTATTAACTGGTATGTTTGGAGGTCTAAAGACCTTGCAATACATTGGAGGATTTTTTTTTTGTAATTCAAGAAAGCCTAAAGAGGGGGAAAGAAAAAGCCAATTTTTCAGCTGTTTGTTTTCTTTTCCCTCCCAACACTCTGAGGTTTCTATGTGTTATTAAACAGGGGCCAAGAACTTCTGGCTTGGATTCCATCTTTCCTTGGGATAGAAGTACCCCCCTTTGGCTGTCAGGGCCTTTCCAGTCTGCAGAGTCTTCAAATATGGGCTGACCAACCCAGAAATGATCAATTTTGTTGACCAACTCCAAGCATATGGGTTATTTGTGGAGGAGTAGTAGTTTTTGGGAGAAAGTCTGCACAGTTTGTATTTGAAAGAGAGGTGGTTATTTTCAGAAGCTACTGTGGGAGAGAGGCTGACCTTTGCATTCACATGGAGAGCCTTCAAGCTTGGTGTTTGTGGGGAATCTCCTCATCTATTCCTTCTTTCCTTCCTTCTTTCCTTCCTTCCTTCCTTCCTTCCTTCCTTCCTTCCTTCCTTCCTTCTTTCCTTCCTTCCTTCCTTCCTAGCTCCCTTCCTTCCTCTTTCTCTCTTTCTTTCTGCTGGAGTTTGTTTTTTCTGTTCTTTGGTTAAACATTTTTATTAGATGGATTTTACAATGGGAGGGACAGGTTTTTTGTTGTTGAAAGAACACCTGAGGCTATTGGAACCCAGTTGGGCCTAGAGAATAAAATTTGGAAATTCAGTTTCCCCAAACTGCACAGACACTTTACTACTCTTGTTTCATGTACTTTGAAATGTAGCATGTTTATATATGAAGCCACAGAGAGAGATGAGCTAATTATTAAGTGAGGTGTTCTGGGCAAGAAAAATGAGCTAGAACTAATATTAAAGTGGCTGACTATAAATGCCCCTCTTCCTCAAGAGAAGGCAATGATATGTTAATTAAACCACTCCCTTCTATCTGGATGCTGCACACACACACACACACACACACACACACGTGCACACACACACACACACACACACACACACACACACACCCTCATCCATTGGAAACAATAGTTTGAATGATTATGTAGTCAATAGAGGTGGGGAGAAGTGTTTGAAATTTTTAAAAAATGTTTCATGTGGTGGATCAGAAGCTGACCAATAAAATATTGCAACATTTATACCAATCAAGACTGTGGTTACGGTTGCAACCATACATAATTATATCTCATTTTCGTTTCATTTATTTTTCAAGAGCTCAGAGATTGCTTTTTCAGCTAAAAACAGGACAGGACATTTCACTGATAATAAGGGGAGAGTGGAGGAAGTATGATGATGGAGCTAGCTTATAGTAGGCAGTCAGGTTATAGACTTTGGTCCCCAATAGTTGAGCATAAAGCTGACCCTCAATCAGGAACAAATATGATCTGAAGAATTTGTCTATGAAAACCCAATGCTATATACCTTTAGTTACTTATAGAGAAACACAATTAAACTCAATAAACCTGACCATGTACACATAAATGAAATCCAGCATGAAGAGAGAAACAGTCTCCTTGGTCTGCCCATGTAGGGCCCTCCCAGTGGAACCCCAAGCTCCTTTTTCTGCTTACTACTTTTCCCTCACATGAAATGATCTCTCAAGCAAACATGCTCCCCATACCCAGGTATTAATTGAATAACCCTGCTTGTCTTGAACTTTAGAATGATACTACTGTACAGACATTGAATTTTGATTTTTAAAATCATGTCTAAAGCCATGTGAAATCTTTCCTCTCCATGAGTAGCATATTTGTAATTTAATTTTATACAGTAGGCTATACTAACTCTCATGAAGGAGTTGTGGGACTTTGAAAGGAAAGTAGAGACATGAAAAGGAGAAATGATAGCACCTGGGGAGAGATAATTCTCCCATTTTTACGTAGACATACAGAGTTCACAGCTGGGTACAAGGCTCCCCAGCTAAAGACTACTACAAGATCAGTCTGCCCTGCAGCTAGGATATAGACTAAGTTCTGGCCATGGTGTGAGCAGAAGTGATGTGTGTGACTCCCAGGTCATGCCTTTAAATGGAGGAAGCTGGGGCGCCTGGGTGGCTCATTCAGTTGCACATCCAACTCTTGATTTTAGCACAGGTCGTGATCTCAGGTCGTGGGTTATAGGCCCAGGTGGAGCTCTGCACTTAGCAGGGAGTTAGCTTAAGATTCTCTCTCTCTCTCCCCCTCTGCCCCTCCTCCCCCAAATAAGTGAATGAATCTTTAAATGAATGAATGAATGAATGGAGGAGACTTACTTTTGACTTCTGCTGCCCACTGTCCTGCCCCGTGACAAAAGCACGGACATTACCAGGAGACATCCTAGATCATGCAGATAAAGATTATGACTATCGTTGGCAGAGCAACAAAATAAAAAGCCCTTGTCCTGAATGGCACCATGGTGTCAGCCCTAGATTAGGTATATTCAGACTGTTATATCAAAGAGAAATTATATTCTACCTTGTTTATTTATTTTTTAAATTTTTATTTATTTGAGAGAGAGAGCACAAGTAGGTGTAGTAGCAGACAGAGGGAGAGGGAGAAGCAGGCTCTCTGCTGAGTAAGGAGTCCAATGTGGGGCTCGATCCCAGGACCCTGGGATCATGACCAGAGCCGAAGGCAGTTGCTTAACCAGCTGAGCCACCCAGGCACTCCGTATTCTATCTTGTTTAAACCATGATTGGGGTCTTTTCTGAAGTAGCCAAACCTGTATCTTAATTAATGAAGCACTGAAGAATTTCATTAAAGAAACTTCCTAGCCAATGTGGTAAACTATAGAAACTTTGCTTTGATAATTTGGACAGATCAAGTCCCAAATGCATTTTTCAAAAGTTGCTTCAGATTCTTCTTATATAAGAGAATACTCTTCAGTACCTGGGGGGCCAGCCTGAACCCTGAACACAGGAAGTTAAATGATCTCTGTGGGAGCCACAGATATCGGATGAGAGTTTAATAATAAGCTACTAGAGAGAGACAAGAGGGCACCAGGTCTATAGGTCTTGATAGTAACCTGAGCAAACGACCCATGCATCTGGGGAGAGTCGTCTTTGAAGCAGGATTGGCTGGCCATAGTGAAAGAAGAAACACCAGTCATGTGGTCCTTGCTTTGCAGAGGAGAGGGATTTCACTAAACTTCCTTAGACTGTTTCTGGCTCAATAGAGCTGCAGGAATGGGAGGAAAAGGGGTTGGCAGTCTCCTTGGCAAAACATCTCAGAGTGATCAACCTGCACCAGGCTCTTCCCAGGGTGAGGCCATTAAAGTTTTGATTCATCGAATCACCTTTGCTCTGATGCCCTGTTCACCAGGCCATCTTGTGCTGCAATTTGGTTTCACACCTGTCTCCTACAATGAAAGTGCTGATCAAAGAGATTTTGAGCGTTTCTGGTCTTTGTGACGTGATGGCTCATGGCAAATAAAAGGTTGCTGCAGGTTAGGGTTTGGCTTCCCAAGTAGCTAGTGTGGAGAATGAAAAGTGCAGATCATGCCACAAGAGATGGGGGCCCATGTGGGGTTGAGTTTCTCTTTGCAACTTAATATACTTGCATTCTGGTGTCTGCCTCAGGCTTGGATGATTTTCAGTAGAATGAGAGCATCTTTCAGCCCTGCTAACCCCACAGTGAGTCTCAGGCACCACTTTAGTAGGTGAAAAATCCTCTGGAGAGTCCTGCCCTTATCCCCTAGGAATCTTTTGGACCAATGGCTGGTAACTTTTTTGATGAGCGAGACATCTGATGGATGAGTCCACCCCATGTACATTCCCTGAATTATATCCAGCTGCAGAATTCTTGCCCTTCTCCTGTGCCTTTTTCTTCTCCTACTCAGAACAGCACATTGGAACCTAAGAATATTTTCCATACAGAGGAAATCTTTAATCTTCTCCAGTTTGTAATGAGAGGCTTTGTGAGGCTCTCATACTCCTTTTTGCCATGCTTTGTCTGATGTAGCCACAGCCTGATGTGGGAAGGCTGTTGTTATAAACCTCAGAGGACCTGATGCCTGAGACCCAGGGCTACTGCAGGATTTGGTGAAGAGTACCATTTCAGCTCTTCCTGAGAGTAGGTCGAAGTGCTCTGTCTTTGGTCCATGGGGGTCCACTTCACATTGAGATTAAAGTCTTAGCATTTGCCCTTGGCTTTTTCACCTTAATTTGCAATTTTAATACTATCTGTGATGAAATTTTTAAAGTTTTCATTATCCAGCCTTCAGTAAATCTGGTCAGTTTTATTTTGGAGAATTGAAAGCTGTGTGTTTTCATCTTGAAATAAATTGGAACGATGAGTTAGGAGTTTGGTTTAATGAAAAGAGCAGAGTTTCAGAGGCAAAATTTTAGCTGTGCTCTCAATAAAGTGCCTTGTCTTTCTGAGCCTTAATTTCCTCATCTGTTAAAAAGGAATCTTTGCAGCTTGTTGGGAAGATTAAATAGTGTTTGTAAAGCACCAGCCAGGGCCTGGGGCAGCCGGCATCAGCAGAGGATGCCCTTCCTCACCACTCTGTCTGCTCTGGTGCCCAGGGCAGCCCTGAGCTCAGCCAAAGATGCCTCGGGTTGGACTCGATCCCCAGGGAGCCCCATCTGCAGGCAAGTCTCTAGGCCGGGCTTCGGGAATTGCTGGTGGCAGTGGCAAGAATGAGGATCGGGGAGCAAAGCTCACATGTGTGAGAGAGAGAGAGAGAGGGAGAGAGAGAGAGTGTGTGTGTGTGCCCAATTTTAGGAATTTTGAGGGAAGACACAGAATTCTGTTCTGTTTTTAGCTTGTTCTTGTACAGCATCCTTATGATATCTGAGACTTGAGTTTTGTTATGATCAATCAGCATAATCCCTGGTGCTTTTAAAAGAGATGGAGTGGGATCAATTGACAAGAAGTCATAGCTGGCTGGGGGAACGCAAGGGAGTGATCACTGGTGCCAGTAGTGGGAGAGGCTCTGGGAAGTTCCCCTTGTCCCTAAATGTCCCTAAATGCTGCTTCTTTCACATATGAATCTGAAATGCTTGAAACACCACAAGATACTTTTTTTTTCCTCTCTGGGATCCTTCCTCCCTCCATTCCTCCTTCTTCCTCCCCTGCCCTCTATTCTCCTCCCCTCCCCCTCCTTTCTTTCCTTTCTTCCTTCCTTCTCTCCCTCCCTCCCTTTCTCTTTCTTTCCCTCCCTCCCTCCCTTTCTCTTTCTCTTTCTTTTCCTTCCTCCCTCCCTTCCTTCCTGCCTTCCTTCCTTCTTCCTGCTTTCCTTCCTTGCTTCCTTTTTTCCTTCCTTTCTTCTGCTTTCCCTTTAATGACACATTTAGGTAGTTTACCTAAGTCAACTTGCTTGTAACCTTGTAGGAGTCACTTTATCCCTCTGGGCCTCTTAGAATTCAATATTATCTAATTTATCTGCTCTGGTGTTCATGAGCAGCACTCTTCTGAATGTAAAGGACTCTCCCCCTGGGTGTCAGCTCCTGGATGGGCATCTTCAGCCTCTCTGTGCTGAGGGGGAGGGTTGCATGGATGCTGAGGACAAAATGGAGTCACTTCTCAGGCAGTCCCTGTGCTCACCGTGACATGCCTTTGTGAGAGTGGTGTCAAGAAAGATACCCACTGTTTGAGAAAATGCCTTGTTGATTTTAGACCTAAGGTGATGAAGCAAAGCCACCAGCCCTGGGATTATCCTGTGAGCCCTAACACTCTTTTGGACCCAAGGGTATGAGAGAAGTAAGTGACCAAGACAATTTTTGTATGTTTTTCATTTTAAGCAGTGTGAGAATCGGGGTCAGGAGTTCTGGTTTTAGGGCCCAGGCTTACCACTGATTGGCTGGGTAAATCTGACATCTCTGTGGTTCCCTTCCGGCCTCTGTTAAGGTGGGTGAAATGTATCTGTCTCATTATAGTTGAGGAGAGATGGTGTATACTTGTTCACTTGCCCACTCACTCACTCATTCAGATGTCTTCTGGGCGCTGCTTATTATGTGCTAGGCATCATTCTCAGAACTGAGGCTGTGGTGGTGAGCAGAACAGACAAGGCTCTCATGTTCCTGTAATCCAGTGGGGAAGACCTGTAGAAGACTAATGAAATAAATGAGATAATTTTGGATTGTGATAAACATCTTGAAGGCACTGTGTGCATAATAGTATGTGAAAGCATTTTGCAATCAATGAATATTTGTGGCGCTCCCACCGATGGCTGCTTCTGATCTCTGTCCTTGCCATGATGGCAGCTTTGGAAGGGTCTTCTTCACTCTTGGACTGATACACTGCAACAACATACAGGATGCCATGGAGATGCATTTCTTCATTTCTGGATAATTCATTTCTCTTTGTGGCCCCATCACTGAACTCCATTTGTATCTTTCTCTCGGTCAGATGGCATGTCTCTCCAACACTCTTGGTTTGAGGAGGTGGAACCTGTATTCTGGGGTCTTCTTTGGCATGATGGGCTGTTGTCATAGCAACTGCTTCCTAGACTTAACAGTCAGTTCCAGTGGAGATTTCTCCTTGGCTTTTCAGGCTGTGGTCAATTCTTCATTCTTTTCAAATACCAAAGCTGATCTAACTTCCCTGCTTCTAATCTTCAAGCTGGAGAAACCCTTGGCTTTCAAAGAAGCCTGATCCAATCAGGTTTCAAGACCTTTTTTTTAAAGATTTATCTATTATTTTGACAGAGAATGCACACGAGCGGGGGAGGGGCAGAGGGTGAGAGAATTTCACACAGACTCCCCACTGAGCCTTGAGCCCAATGTAGGGCTGGATTCCAGAACCCTGAGATCATGACCTGAGCTGAAATCAAGAGTCAGCCATTCAGTCGACTGAGCCACCCAGGCACAAGATTTCAAGCCTTTATAAGAAAACAAAAGCAAGAGCAAACACAAAAGGGGCCTCCTTGCCAGGATCATGGAAGGTGCTACTCAGGGCCTGTGTGAGAAACTCTTCTTTACTCTTGCTTGTCACTGATATTTCCAACCTCCTGAGGGGCTCTGCAGGGATCTCTCGTAGCTAGTTTCCCCTCTGCATGTGGTTGTATTAGTTTCCAAGTTTCACTGCTCTCTGGGTTCTGACGCTAGATACAAAGGGCAGGTTTATAAGGTCAGGAGAGTCAGAGACGGCCGGTGACTCACACACTTTCATGCGTCTCAACCCTGGCCTGTTGGCTGTTTCTGGACCAACTTGTAACCACTTTCCTGGAGCCGGTGCAGGTAAAGGAAAGGAGCTTAGCAAATAGGGAAGGGGTGGGTGGCCTGCCTGAACCTGAAACGAAGCTGGGGCCTGTGATGTGGTCAGGCCACCGTGTGCCAGCTCGGCAGGCCCCTCCAACCCTGGGAAGGCAGGCCAGGGCACACACTGCCGACGCCTGGGAGAGCTCCTGGGTCCCCTGTGTGCGGTGGGGGGGT